>BNCP01000009.1:600000-1115000 GCA_019650235.1 Volvox reticuliferus
GTATCTGGTACGGCACGCAGGCGGGGCCCTCACACCGGAGCTGCACCTGGGTGTCACCGTGGGCCGGCGGCCGCCGTGGCATGCCATTTTTCGTTGCAAGGCCGTGACCCTCCCGACACCCCAGCGCATCCGCGCGGTGTCAGTGGCACAATTGCTGACCAGTGCATTAGCAACTTCAGTGAGGGCAATCGCACTTGAGTCGCTTCTCGCTGCGTCCTCATCTGTATCAGTGGAAACGGCGGGCTCTGGTGGGGCAGTGCTGCTGGGACCTGGCGGAGACGGGCAGCTTGCAGATCAGCACAGGCAGCCGGAACAGCATAAGGCCGACACGGCCATTAGTCTTGGGCTGCAAAAGGCAAAGGAGCAGACTCAGACGGTGGTGGAAGGTTTTGTAACCTCCGGACATGTCAGCGTTACCACTAATGTAACTGGTGTTGTTGATCGTGGCAGTGGCGGAGGCGATTGCATTGGCACCTGCAGCGGCTTAGCTCGTTTTGCATTGCAGCGCCTTGGTGTTGAAGGCCGGTTGGGCTGCGTATTCAACGGTGACGATGACTGCGCCAGCCAATCCGCATATCCGGCCGCGGACGGCCTGGTGTTGCTCACGGAGCTCAGCAGCGCTCCTGTACCCGCGCCATCAGTACAGCAACAGTATTGTACCAGTCACGATGCTGAGCTTTACCTACAGGTACTGCGAAATCGGCGCCAGAGCCTTTTCGCGCGAGAGCTTTGGATTGGTTCCGGAAGCCGTGGGAGGAATTTTCAGAAATCATGCCCTAATAATACAGCACGACATTCATCGGATTGTCCATTGTGCACGAGGATTTGACGATGATCATCAAGATCGCGGCAATTCGTGTGTCGCTAATAATGGGGTAACGGCATATATCGCCCGATTAACGAACGCGCCCCACCTATGACAGCATGGGGCCACCATTATCACTGCTTCTAGCGAGGTTGATTACACAATACATGATTTCGTGCGTGCTTGAGACCATCTGCGCCGCCTCCTATCATGCATGTTGCCGGCTTCTGCTCCATCAGAAGCCGATCCCTGCATTGCTCCATCAGATGCCAATCCTTGCACTGCTCTGCGCCCACTAACCTCACATGGTTGTCGCCTCTGCATCCCCCCCCGCCCTAGAAAATCTTGCCGTTGCCGGTCCTCTTCCTGGACACCGCCACCACCACGGCCGTCACACCGCCGTCCCTGGATCAGGAGCACCGGATTCCGGACCCACAGGGCCTCCGGCCGGGGCTTCTGCTTGAGTTGCAGGGTCCGAGTCCCTGCATGGCGCTGAGCTTCGGAGCTGCTGCCCAGGCGCAGGCCAACGGAAGCCTTACCAGGTACTTACTTCCAGAGCTACACAATACATCAAACCGTGCGGTATAGTAGATTATAGTGCTATACACGCGTCGTTATCTGCGTCTTCCCTGTCGCTGTCCCATAGGTGCAACATAGCTGTGGTAGCGACCACCGATCCACTGACGCGGCAGCCGCTTCGGCTGGCATTACCTGCTAGCCATGTTTGGTGTGCCAAAAGCTGCTGCGGGGCCGATCAGTGCCTGGCGGCAGCACGGGCGGGACAGCTGCTTAGCATGGCAATGCCGCAGGTGAGGTAAATTAAATCAATAGGCGCACTATGAACGGAAAGTGTGTCAAGTTTTTTGCCATTGTCGCAAGGCCATGCTAGAAGCTGGACATAAGGTCGTTGTCCTTGTCGCAATACACCGTAACCCAACAACACCAATCATGTCGGATATCCGCCGTAATCGCTCTCTTGAGGTCATCCAGCGTCTCCTTCAGTACCCAAGTGCGCAATGTGCCGACTTACATGTATGTGTTTGCTTTTGTCGTTCCTACAGCACCCAACCCTAGTCCATTCTCCATCCCCATCCTGATCCATCTCCTGATGCTGATCCCAACCCGGAGCAGGTGCTTCAATGTCCCGCCGAGGAGTTCCTCCGGCCTCCTGCAGGATGGAGCCTTATAACGGTGTTATACCCCTACCTGCACTTGGCCGTGCTTGCGCACTGCTCAGGAGACGAGAGGTTAGAGTGCGCGCGCGAGCGTTACAACATATACCAAGAATCCCATGAACCGTAACAAAAAACGTTCTAGGATTGTGGCCTTGCAGGATAAGAATTTTGGCCACGATGGCAGGCGCTACCACATGCACGATGCTACGTAGCTCTGTAACTGTGTGGAGCCGATGATGGCAGGTTGTCCCTCAATGGCCGTATCGGAGCATTTCATTGCTGAAAAGATCATTGTGTATCCAGGCTCGTGGAGGCGCTGTATCAACCACAGCCGTGGGCTGCCGTCGCGGCATCTTGGCAGGAGAGGTACGCAGTTGCGCACTCGCCTCAACGGTCATGTGCTCCACTGAGAAATCAGGATTTAAGAACGAGCTAGGGCTCTCGCATTATTGTGCAAGTAAGGTTATAGGAAAGCCGATCCTAGGAAGGGCCGGCAGGCGGGAGCAATTGCTTTCGTGCGAGGGGTAGCTGGGCTGCGGTGAACAGTTGGGTACGTACGGCTCCCTTTCGGCTACTACACGCCAGGAGCAGGATTTCCTGTGGTTTCCTCCCTTCCGTACATACAAGGATACTGTAGCCAAGGCACAAACACCTGACGACGTGAGACACGTGACCGGCTCATTCCCTATGCTGCCTGCTTACGGTATTGCAGCCAAGCCGACCAGCTACGTCGCCTCTTGCCTCAGTTGCACTCAGTGCCTGGTGGTGCCGCTTCCGGTGACACCAATTCTGGTGGTGGCCTGGTGTCGCCAAGGCCCCTCGAGCTAGCTGCGCGGCAGGTGCTGTCCCGTGCTCTGTTAGGGGGTTGCAGTCATAAGGAGCTGGCATCTCTGCTGGGACTGACGGCCGGTGCTGGCGGGGGAAAGTTAGCCGCCGCGGCGCTCGTGTCGTCGTTCCTTGCGGCCTTCCCTGGAGTTGCGCGCCATCGGGAGGACCTCCTGGTGGGTCTGAAATGGCACGCGGCGGGAGGGACCTGGGTCAGTCATGATGGATGGACTTATCTCGTATGCTGCGATATGATTACATTGCGCATTTCAGCTCCGGCATTGCCTTCATCTTGTGCTGATGGTCTTGTATACCGGATTCACGATTAGGGTGGAATGCATAGTTTGACTTTTTCGTTCACCTCCGCTCTGGGGAAGGATAACCCATGTTGGGTGCCACAACCATGGGGGCGGCGCCCGTACTTGCCAATTCGCGAAGCCTACGCAAAGGGCAGGGTCCAGGACAGTTTATTTATCATCTCCTGTCGAGATTGTTTTGCTTGATGGCGTAGTGCACCTGTGCCGCTCCTCCTTCGCAGGTGAAGGCCAAGAAGGACGGGTAAGGCATATGCGGGACATTGGGTGTTTCCCTGTAAGGACATACGCATCTGCAACAAACAACACCATCCACGCCAACCAAAATCCCCATCACGCTAGGCTCATCTTGCGCCGTGGGCTCCAGAAACGCTGTTTTTAAACACTGCGTATTTTTGCAATTAAGGCCTCAAAACCGTGGTGTAGCAATGGCAACGGTTTTGACAGTCACATCTTCCCATGCTCGGTCCGTGACGTAAGTACGCATCCCACATCGACGGAGTGGCGCAATGTCCATTCATAGTGCCTTCGCAGCGTACCGTACATCCTCTTAGCCACGAAATAGCGACTCTTAAGCCCCAATCCGAACTTCAAGCTATGTGACGTCCCATCGAATCCCCAATCTTCCAGGCATGTGCTGTTGCCCTCGGGCCAGCACCTCCGCATGGCAGTCCGGCAGCTGAACGCAGGCGGCGTGGCGGCGGGTGCAAAACTGCAACGTCTGCTGTGCCGTATGCAGCTCTCCGCTGCAGCGGCCGAGGTGGTGCGCACCGCGGCGGCGCTGGCATGGCAACGCATCGGGCAGGAAAGCCCCGTGCCCACACCACAGTCGCCGCCGCTGGCGCCAGGGCAGCCGGCGTTGCTGATCTCGGCGCCTGCCGACGCGCCAGTGGTGTGGACTCCAGCAGCGTCGCTGGTGTGGTGCGACGAGGCACGCGCGACATTATGTGTCTCGAAACAGCGGCAGAAAGGGGCGCTGCGGGAGGTGCAGGATGCGGCCAGCGCAGGTGTGATGACCCACCTAAGATTGCGCGTACCATTGCACGTCAGCATCTACCATGGAGGGAGCTTGGACTTGTTGCGCTGCCAGCAGTACATTCCTGGAGCCGAAGAAGATTGAACCGCTATGCTGGGGCAGAGGCGCTGCTGCAGCAAATTAGCGCTTATCGTGATGAACGAGGGGGACTGTGCCGTACACTTGTGAATCCGGAATGAAAATCATATGGCCGACATGTCAGGGATGCAGGGGCCTATGTGAGGTGCAGGCGTCTGGACACGCGGGGAATTGCGACTCAGGGCACCACTCCCAACTAAACTGGCGGTATGGCGTCAGGGTCGTGGAATAGCTTTTTACTGGTTAGCACTAAGGTATCGGTTGTAGCTGCTGCTCCACGGGTACTAGAGATGTAGCTGGCGTTTAGACAGCAAGGATTATCCGAGTAATGTGTGTGTGTGTAATGTGCGCTTTTAAATCGCCGTGAGGTGATGGTAGTGTGCATGTAAATGCAAGGCTTTTCCCCCAGGAGCTCCAGTTCCTAAATAGGATAAGTGGATAACTATGGCGTTTCAGAGAAATGTCCCGAGATGTGCTGCGAGCATGCATTTGCACATGTATTTCAAAGCCGCCCCCCATCTCCGCATGGCGAGTGTTTGGATACCCTGCATAGATTACTTGTGCAAATTGCGGCATGGGGTGCGGTTCGCGACAAATTGGGTAATGCGTTTAGGGAAACAAACCCGAAGATCTGGTATACAGAAGGCTCTTAAGAAATTAAAGATTACGTATAAAAAAGCTTTACGACACCCGAAGGATAACTTGTTTAGGCTTTAGATTCGGGCACAATATTTGTTCAAACCAAGATGTAAAAAGTGATTTCGTAGTCGTTGGCTTAACGAATGGCAAGTGCTGCAGGTTCTGGAGCCATTAAATGTGCCAGTCTAAGTGATGTAATATCAATATAATAAACAAACCCAGGGTCGAAATGCTCACTGCGGTTATTCCTTTCTACTATTTGATGTTCAATGAGGCGTGCCCTTGTACATTATACGGCCACGCATACGGCCGCGCAATACCTCGGAACTGAATAAACGGCCGGTCAATAGTACTACTTCGTCTGACCGCCAACTTTGGCCATATGCCCTCACCGCTATACATTCATTTGCTGCAATAGCACCTCCGTTGCGGTGAGCTACCACCGTAGACCATGTGCATCCACTGCGCCGCAGCTCGAAGCCTATGGCTGCCCACGACCCGCGGGTCTGCTCTGCTCCAAAGGGCACTAGGCGCTGCCACTCTCCTCGTCGCAGCCTTCATGTTGCTATGGAGCGCTTCGCGGATGCGCGCCGTTTATGATGGATTCCGATCCTCTGACCTGCCCCTCGCTGGCTTTGACGACCGCTGGCCTTCCCTGACAGGAATGACCGCATCGGTCCCCAGCAAACAAGAGGAACGCCGCCACCCACGTGTGACGCACTTGCAGCTCGTCCATGGCCACCAGCAAATTTTAACGAACAACGCCAACACAGTGTTAAAGGCAGGGGCAGGAGCAGACCCGTCAGTGATTGGGGACCAGCAGCTTCACCCACATTTGGAAGCGTTACAGCGGGCCAACACGGACATCGACGATGTACAGCGGGGGCCCATCTTCCCTACAGCAGGGACTGCTGCTCCGACAGCCACTTTCAGCAATTCAGCCAGGGCCCCAGTAGGGGTAGTATCTGCAGCCGTGGATGCCAATACGAAAGGGAATTACCAGCCAAGGCCAGCGGTTCCCCGCGTGGCGCTGCTTTTCCTCGTGCAGGGTGATGGCCTGTTGGCCAATGAGGCACTCTGGTCCGCTTTTCTGGCCGGAGCCAATGACCTGGAGCTCCGTCAGCCGCCGCCAGCGGCCGCCGTACACGCGGCCACGACCGTTGACCTGCAGGCTCTGGTTGGGGGTCAGTTGAAGCCTCCGCTTCGGCAGCACGATGAGATGGCATACCAGGTGACTCTGTTGGAGGACGCGGCTCCCCGTGATGACAAACCACAGTTCTACGTAGCGCGATGTAGGACGCTCTCGCTGCAGCGCTATAGTGCCGCGGGTTCCGGCATATCTGCACAAGACTGGCAGTCGCTTCTTCTTCTCTCCATTCCCTTTAAGAAACCCTTTCACTGTTTTATCACCGGTTGATCCCGCTGGCCTCTCCCTCAGCTACGTCTTGTCTAGAGGACTCGCTGAAGAACAGGAACTTGCGACTCCGAATACGGTATTGTCTGAATTCCTTCACTGTCCACTTCAAAATATGAACCTATACAGGACACAACGAACCGATACTCTGTTCCCCTTCCTACGTGTAGATGTCTTAATGATTATTCAATACTTGTCTCGTCCTTCCAAATATACCCCTACACGCTCCTTTTTCCGGCCGCAGGGATACGCCCAGCAACACCTTCTGCCGGTGCAGCCGGAGGCTGGAGAGGGCCCCCCGCCGGAGCCGCAGGCCAGAGCGGTCCCGCCTGCCACGCGGTTGTGTAGCGGTGCCGGGCGGCCAGAGCACGTGCCCCGTGATGAACTCCCCTGGCAGCACTTCCAACAAACGCGGCAAGAGCAGCAGCAGAAAGCGTCTTCTTGGACAGGGTCTGATGACATATCCGGTAAGGCGGGGCAGCCGCAACCGCAGCCGCAGACTTTGCTTGACGAAACGCGATGGCGGCGAAACAGAGGTGGCGATGGTCCCGCGCCCGCCCTCCTGGCCGTCGCTTCAGCACAGGACGTGGGTGCCGACCCCGTGGCGGTACCTCCCTGGAGTCGCCGCCGCGGCAGTGGGCTGGGACGCCGCTGGGGTGCAACCTCCTCCACCGGTGCGGGCCGCCCTGTAAGCCGAGCGGATAATGCTGAATGTGCGGATCACGTGGCAGGCTCTGCATCAGCGGCCATGACGCCTTCAAATGCAGCCATAAAAAAAACAACCGGCGCAGCAGCAACAGCGCCGGTGGTGGTGGCGGTGGTAGGCGGGGCAGCGGGGACGACGAGCCGTGGTGTGGCAGAAGCATCGTCAAGGGCAATGGCACTCGAAAAGGCGCTGGTAGCTGCCGGCAAACGACTAGTCTCTGAGCTGCTTCCAGGGCCTGGATGTGGTTCCGCAGACACGCCAGCCCTTTGCAATGGCTGCGATCTCATTTCATCTTCATCCATGCGCGATAATGCAACATCTGAGAAGGCCCTCACTTTCAAAGATCTCAGTGAGTGTGGCACGTTATGTGGTAATGCGGCCGTCGCCAAGGCTTGTCCCTGCACGAAGGATACAGGGGGCAGTTACTATTGCCGCTGTGATGGTGTCAATAGAAGCATTAACGCGAGCTGCGGCGGGGAATGTACTAGTAATGGAGTGGGAGGCAGCTCTGGTAGTGTCGGCGGCAATGGCAGTTCTAGCCTGGGGGGCAGTGTGGTCACGAGGCGCACGCCAGTGGCTGCGTATTCGGCCACAGTGGGTTGGGTGGAGGCGGAGGTGTTGCGGCTACTGCGGCAAGCTCTACGGCGCGTGAACAACGGGTCTGGTGAACATACCCAGGAGTGGGGGCTCGGGTGGTGGCGGCGGCCGTTCGTAAGGCCCTCATTGGACGTCACTTCTGTTGTCGACGGGGTGATGGTACGGGAGACGCTACTTGTGCAATGGGCGGAAAGGGAGGTACGGCGGATGCTGGCGCTGCCACCGTCGCAGCCATCATCATCACCTGCGTCAGCCGACGGGCGACGAGTCGGGAGATCTGGTTGGCGTTTGGGGAGATGCCTAGATTGGTTCAGGTGGTTACAAGCCTGGTGGAGGCCAGGCGAAGAGGTGCTGCCGGGGCTTGGGGGGGTGGTAGAGGAGGAGGTCGAGTTGAGGGCTGTGGAAGAGGTATGGGGGACATGGAGCTGCTACGGGGTAAGTGGGGCAAGGGCCGAACAGGGCCCCATGCGCACCCCAACAGGGCCCCAGGCCGGACAGGGCAGCCTGCGCACCTCCACTGGTCTTGGTGGGGACGGCGGTAGGGTCGTGCGGTCCGTGAGGCGGCTTGAAAGCAACTCCAGCGGCAGCAGCGGCGATGGCGAGGAAGCCAGCGGGAGCAGTACGTTTACGGATCAGCGTCTGATGCAGGTCCATGGAGATGGTGGCGGCGTGGGCTGGCGGCGCTTCTTTCGCCTTTATGTGCACCTGTCAGACCCCTCCTACCGACCCCCGGACGCCAGTCTACTATCGCAGGCGGTGCTGGTGCGGGGAACGAACACCACTCGGGGCTACGCGCAGCACGTGCTGGTGCAGGTCTGTTTAGTATGCAGGTTTGTATGAAGTTTAATCGTGCAGGTATGATGGGCTTGCTGCATCCTTACATTTCCCATGCTGACGTCTTTGCCCGCGGTTCGGCTCTCCCACACCTCGGGCTCCCATCTAAGGAAAATATCTTCGTTCAATCTTGTGACTAATAAAACGGGGGGCCCGCAGCTGCGCATCGCTTTCATCGCTTTACTTGGATCAAATCCATCGTTGTTGTTTTATATCCTCTTGATCTAGGACATGCGAAGCGCTTACTTTCAAAGGTTTCGCTAAGCTGCTTTACACTTTTCGCTTTCCGTCAAATTTAGAATGCAAAATATTTATTTGGTTTATGCCAGGGCCCAGGCCTCCCCGGGAGAGAGTTTAGGCTGAGATATTGAAACGAAGGGGATGAAATGGCCCTGGCCCTGTTGTTAATGCCAGGGCCCACGGCCCCCCGGGAGAGGGTTTAGGGTGATGTGATGAAACGGAGGCGATGGGATGGCCCACACAGGGACCTAAGACCTCAAATGACATTCTGCCGCACCCTGCCATTTCCCTCAGGCAGAGCTGCTGCTGATCGCCGCAGCATTGCGTGACCCGCTCACGGCGCGACTGGTGCTGCTCAGCGAGACCTCGATCCCAATCAGGGTGAGGGCGATAACGAGAGCGAGCGGGGGCCCCGCCGAGTCGGCTGAGAGCATAAGGGAACGGAAACGAGAGCGAGGGAGGGTAGGGAGAGCGCGTGCGCATGTGCGTGCACGTGCCATGCGGCGAGGGCGTTGCGCCGAGGCTAAAAAGGGGTAGCTGCCTAAGAGCTACGGCCCCAACTTGCCCCACTAGCTTCAGCGCCCCCGGTAAGTACAAGATGCGGCACAGCCGCAGCCGTGACAGCACCAAGCATGCAAAATCTGCCCGACGATGCCCCGCTGCTGCCCGCGCGCCCCTCGGCTATCGCTGTGTCACTGCTTCTGCTGCGACCGCCCCCTGCAGCCCGCCCCGCACGTGTGGGTCCAATTGATGTGGGAGCAGCGCAGCCGAGTGGACGCATGCAGGGACATCAACATGGACGCCGCCAGGTGCGACGAAAGGGACTTAGGACGGCGGTGCTGGTGGTGCAATGCAGTGGTAGCGGTGATTTGATGTGGTGAGAGCTGACTCGACTGGCTCAAGGTCCAGCAATCTTCCGGCACTCGACTTAATTAGGCTTACGGAGAGAGATCGCGGGGAATACGGCTGCAACTCCAAGGAAATCCGTGTGGACAAAGTTCTGCCACACACAATACATTATACACACACAAGACAGATAAGACACACAACACACGCAATCATGTCGTCAAAGGCAAACGTCCATGCAAACAAACTGCACTTGGCTCGACCATGCGCCTGATTTTCAGGTGGCATGAGTCCATGACCACAGAGCACCTGCACCAGGACCACTGGCGGAAGAGCTCTCAGGTCCGAGAGGGAGGTGGTTTGGAGGTTATGACTTCTGGAGGGTGGGGCTTCGTAGGTAAAGCTATTGGCTCCAGGTGATGAGGCCGCGCTAAGATTAGATACCGGGGTAGCCATTCTCCGAGGATGCCATGCTGAGGGTCCACAAGCCGCGCGTGCTAATCGGAGGATGGGAGTTTCCGAGGATTTAAGCATTTACTGCGAACACATGAAGCCAGGAGCCATTGAATCTGACACTGTGGCGCATTACCTGATGCATAATTCCGAACGTTTTCTGTTTTCTTGTCAGCAGCGCCGCTTCGTAACCGTACAGTGTGCAGCTTAACCGGCCACGTCGAAGACGATAACTGCGCTTGTTGACGCTCCCCTGGCCTTCTCACCACTCCACACAAATTTGTCACTCGGTCTTCCTTTTCATCAAATGGCAGGTTTGCGTCATCCTACACACGCTCCAACTATCCAATTTCCGGTTTCCCAGTTCCGCACCCGCTCCGAAACCCCGCGTCATACTCGTTTGAGATGATTGTGCTGAGCACCGGCTCCATAAAAGAAGCTTTCCGCAGCCCCTCACGCGTGTAAACTCCACTTAACTCCGTTTCCTCCCTCTGTTTTGTTTCTCCCTCGTCTCTTAAACAACGCGGCCCATGCAACACTGCCTCAGTGGTTCGCCATGACCCGCCACCATGCGGAGCTGGCGGCAGCGGACCGTCACGTCGCGGAAGCCTTCCGTCGATTCTGCTACACGCGCCACAGTTCATTGCCCACCGCCGCGGGCGGCATGGGCATTGGCGCAAGCACAAGCACGAATATGGACGCTTCTAGCGCCTCCGGTAGCTCACGCAGTTCCGGTATCGGTCCCACACAGGCATGGCTGCGAAACTATGCGGCCACCGCACGCCCAAACATGCATGACAGCGGCAGCGACTGTGACAACAACAGCGATGGCGACAGGAGGACTGTCCTGTCCAAGATGCATGAGGATCTGCGCCAGATCTGGGCGCCGGATCTGGTCGGGCGAAAGGGCACGGAAGCGGCCGTTGGCCCGGAATGCCTCGTGTTGACGAAGACCCGCAGCAGCGATATTCAAAACTCAACGAGCTGCTGCAGTGGTGGAAGTCCACGCCCCGGCCGCCGAGATGGCGACCGAAGGAATATACCCGACGGGGGGGCTGGCACTGGCAGTGGGCGGGGACGGGCAGGGCTATCCCAGGGCAGCAGCGGCACTGACCCATGGGCCCTGCATCGTGTACTTACTGCCGGATCACGGCCGTGTGTCAGTGATGAGCATTACCTTCCAACTCTGCTAGCATCATATGGCCTCGATTATCAGGTCAGGTCGGGTCGGGGGTCCGATCGGGTCGGGTGGGGCCAAACCTGGTCGCGGACATCTATACTGTACTATGATTCTTACGTGCTCGCACCGCACGGCATCGTACTGCCCGCGTACTGCATCTCACTGGCCGGAAATAGCGGCACGTGTCTCTTGTGTTACGTGATGTTCCTGAGGGCGGGGGAATGCTACGCGGGGGTTGGAGTCTTGCGCTGCTGAACCTAGTCCCCTCTCAGCTACTACGCCAGCTTGAAAGCACAAGCTCCTAACTCGACCTCGGCCCCTCAGACCGACTGCCTCGGGGAAGCCCACTTCGTGGACTGGACCAGCGGTGGCGGCTGGCATCCGCGCAGCTTTCTACCCAGCGATATTCGGGGACTTGAGTGGGAATCGGCCGCAGGAGGCGGCGGAGGTCCCACCGCCCGCGGAAGTGTGGATCGCCGTCTTGGGGAGGAATTTCTGCGGTGGCTGGAGGCGGGTTTTTCGCTGTTCCGTGGTCCCACGGGTCCATTAGGGGCGGCAGCGCGGCCGGCGCGTCTGCCGGACGGCCGCCGCTTGTGGGGCCCTGACGAAGGATGCTGGATCCGTCCCAACGGCTGCGGTGGCGGCGGCAGCCAGCCAAGTCGTCACGGGGCCTCAGCTTCCCTGGAGTCACTTTCACACGTTTTTGTCATGCAATCACCAGGGACAAAAAGCCTGGTGGCAACGGCTGAGCTAGACCCAGAGCCAGCAAGCACCGATGAGGGGAAGGGAAAAGGCCGGGGTGTAGGTGCGCATGAAGGTGCGCAAGAACGGACTGGTGCTACTGTGAACGAGGGCACGACGGTGCAGCTGCATGCAGTCCAGGAAGGGAGGGCGGCGCCAGATGTGGCAGCAGTCGCTGAGTCGCCCACGCTGCGGTCCTGGCTGGAGAACCTGCACTACATGCCGCTAGGTGCGTTGGCCGTGTTGGTGGATGAAGGGTGGGGATTAGGTCCGCACCCGCGGTATCTGAGGGCTATCCGATTTTCTCTTGACAGGATAATGACTGCTCACGAATATCTGATCTGTGCGAGCTGCCCACGCCCATTTGTGCAAGTTTATCCTCCTCATACAGCGACTTCATGCAGCTGTGCCTCTATTGTAAGGCCGCCCCAAGTTAATTTGAACGACCGCACGTCGTTGGAACTCAAAGGGAAGATCCCCCGGCTGCTGCATGCTTGTACATGAGCAGCACAGACATCTTTTCCTTGTAGATATGCTCCGAAAGCTAATCATCACCCACGACGCGGTTTCGGATCAGAGCGATTCCGATACTGCCATCTCATATATTGCCCGTTGGCGTCCGTGTCAAGACGTCATAGCTTGGCCCTCCCACACATCCATCGATGCGTAACACCCTAAAATCCTTAAAATCCATAAAATTCTCAATCCTCGTGACCTGGTTTATTGTTATTCTTAGCCCTCATGCTGGATACCCCTAACCAAACCAACCACCCAGGCTACCGCTGCCATCTCTTCGCCCGCAAGTTCCCGGCGGTCTCCGCCCGCAGCAGTCTCCACCTCGCCTTGGCCTGCCCACCGAGGGGACTGGGGCTTGGCGCCTGGTGCTGGAGAGGCCAAGGGCTGCACCCATCACCACCCCAACGGTGATAACGCACCTTGAGGACCGTCATCGGCTGACGGCTGTCGCTATGATAAGGTATACGTGGCGCCCTTACCTGGAGTAGCAGGCCCCTCGTGGCCCCCAAGGTTGACGGGGACGTGTTAGGGATATGGCCGAGCCCATGGGATGAGTGGCTCCCAGGCTCAGACGGTCGAATGGCTCTGCGGTGGTTGGGATCCTCCCGTTCCTCCCACACCATTGACCTGAGATACTGTCCCGCGCATTACTTCACTGCTATGACAATATGGCAGAAGCGCGAAGTGACCACTGCTTCGTGTGGTTTGTGTCATCGGGTATTCTGCAATACCCGGGATTTTTGAACCATTTCAAAGCCGGATGATTCTGCTGGGCGATGGGTGGACTTTATGTAACGCACACCTGTCCTTACGAGCACCCTTTAAAGGTTCAGACCAGTATTGGGTTTGCGTGAGATGCCTCGTTTGACGGGCCAACGGCGGTGGTCACAAATGCGCGAACAACTGACAACTAGACTTGCAACAAACCGAGACTGAGTCGGTGAAGGACGGTTAATAGCCAGGTATCCCGGGGAACCGAGAATGTTTACCAGAACGACCGAGGCACCAAGGCCACCCAAACCCGCAAGCATGGGGGGGAGGAAGCTTTGGGGTTTAGACACACGGTATGGACGAAGACAGCAACTCTGTTCTTCCACAGCACGCACATGAGGAGCACAGGCGTACAGGTACAGACAAGCATTCGGATTAGTGTAACCCAACTAGCTTGCCCGCACGCACTTGCGACAGGCAGCCGCGGCTCTGTCTCAACGCCATCAGAACATGGAAGTCCCTAATCCTCGAACCACACCCGCCTCCTCCTTCGTTCCGCTTCCTTCTCAATTGACCTCCATGAACGCCCCGCGCAGTAACCCCCACTTCAGCCGCTATCGGGGCTGCTGTCGGTGATCCATCAGCAGGATTGAGGCGTCAGGTCGGTGTCCCCCCGCCTCCTGCTCCATCCCTGACCGTGTCCCGAAACCCCTACCTGCCCCTACCTCCCCTAACCCCTGCCCTGGTGATGGGTGCACATGGCCGCATTCGCATCCTTCCGCCCCCCACCCAACCACGTCATCTACCGTTAGCAACAGCCGCAGTGGTTGCGACGGCGCCGGCGGCTCAATCAACGCGACTCCAGAACGTCCCCCCGAGCCTTCACTGATATCCTTGGCTTTCCCTCCAGTTCGCAACCTCGCCTCTGATGCCCAGTGATGCCTAGTAGCTGTCTGGACTGTAGTTCGATCTGAGCGGAGGTGGAAATCCCAATCCAGATCCAGATCCAAATCTGGACTTCGATGTACAGCGCCCATGCCGTAGTTTCCAGGCGCAGCGTGACCCTTCAGGAACAGCAGGTCGGCGGCGCCAGCTCGGCGCGCTTTGTCAGCTTCGGCAGCCTCCACCGCAACGCCGCCTCCGTTCCCCCATAACCACCTCCGACGCACGTGCCTAACGGACGGCGGTTGCATCGTTTAGGGTGTTATGTTAATGAGCACACCAACATGTTAGATCTTGGATGTGCACCGACGGGGCGGATGGCTGCGGAGCTGAACTTGGCGCCATGTGGAGGGGAGGGGAGGGGAGGTGGCGGAGAGCACCTATTCGCAGGAAGCTAGGACATATAATCCCCGATGTACCACGATGAATGCGCCGCATGTCCACATGTCCGCCGCAGGAGGTGCCCAATGAGCCCTGCGCTGGCGCTAGGGGACTCCCGGGGCCCCCCTCGACCCAGCCTGATACCCTTCCCGCCATCCCCGGCCTCTCTTCCACATCCCCTCTATCCGGCAGCGCCGCTTGCCGCATTCAACTGCCGGCGAGGGATCTCGGCACCCCGTTCACCGTTTCCATGGTTCCGAGTTCTCCGCCTATCTGTTATTGCACAATATATAATTCAGCTGCCGGACAAGCTGCCCTGACAAGATAACCCCTCCCACTGTCCTTTTACCTGTTTTCCACATACACCGTGCCAGGGCCGTAGTATGTCACAAGGAGTCGTACACCCACGTGGTCGGCGTGGAAGCGGGGACAGGGTGTACTTCCCAACACCTCCAACTTGGCTGAGACCTCAGAGTAGCCTGCGGGAATTGCGCCAAAGGGAGGGGGGAAGACATGCCTTACATGAGTGTTATAAGTTTTTTCGGCTTTTCAGGTGGCGCATCATAATAGATGACGTCACTGTCATGTGATGGTGGCATGGTGCTCTCAACAACTAAAACGGTTGCTGATAAAGCTCGTGGATGCTGCGAACTGTGGAAGCAGTTGTGCCGCCTAGGACTCTGAACGGCTTGTGAACGAAAACAGCGATGAAGGGTCATACAATCGTACAGCTACCCGCATGCGCAGCGCCACTCACATCAGGAAGAGAGGCCATGTGGGTTCGGCCCTTCGGCCTGGCGCCCCTGCCTTGCCAGCCTTGAACCCTTCCTATACCCCGGCTGCCCCGTGCGCATCTCCCCGGCACCGCTACCCACCAAGCTGCGCTCCGAAGATACCAATGAGCTCCGAGATGTCGTCCTGAGACGCAAGGAGGGGGATATGAGCAAAGCAACGGACAAGGAAGGAAATAATGGTTGGGGGTTAATGGTTGGGGGTTAATGATCGGGAGTTGGAGGTTGCGGGGTGCAAGCCATTGAATGAAACCCAAGGAGCCTCGCGGCCTGTTGTCAGTTCCTGGGGTCCAACTCAACCCCAGGGCAAGGCAGGTTGTGGGGGAGCACTGGCGGCGATTAGAGGAATAAGAACAGAAGAGGTATGAACATGTCCGCAGTGTCTGAGCAGACGGCGGACACGCGTGTACTGCGGCAACAGAGCTAATACCCAAAACACCAGCACGGTACCGTCCGTCTACCTCACCGGTATGCAGGATCTTTTCCCCCTTTTCTCCTTTTCCTCCGGTCCCCGTTACGCCCTGGGGGCTGCCTTCTGCCCATGTTTCTTGAACGGGCGCACTGTTTCCACAACCTTTAACCCTTCGTCCGTCCTACCCCCATCTATTGTGCACTCTGCTCCGAAACCACCTCCTTTCTGTGTACCCTTGCAACGCCCACCTGCAACCACTCCCGCACCTCCGGCGTGGAGAGATGCTGGGTTAGGTCGGCGGCGGCAGGCCGTGGCGCTTCCGTCCGGGCCACTACCTGCGTGGACCGAAATCCGCATGGAGAGCGGAATTGGTTATTTGCAGTGCTTGCAAGTGGGACTTGAGACATCGGCACGTGGGACTGTGAGTTGTGATGAATTGCGTTGTTGCTCGGTCAGTTGCCACCAGCAAAACCTCCGGGGTTCGCTAATGGATTGTGAAATGGCGAGGAAGGGACCGGCGCGGGGAAGAGTGGGGGACAGCTGGGGAGAGGGGGGGTTAGCCACCTTATGACGGAGGTTAAGCTTTGCTGCTTGACTTCCTTCGCCAAATCCTCTGTTTCACACGGATGGGGTGACGAACTCATCAGGCTGCGACCGGGAGGCATGGCGGCCTTGCAAAGGCTGCAGAAGAGATACGCCAGCTGCTGCAACAGAGTCCCTCTGTTGGCATCATGACTACGTTACTTGACGGCCCCTTTGGCATCACAGCGGAGGTACCGTATACAGTAGTGTACTAGATCACCAAAAGAAGCTCGGCTACATACATATGGAAGTATTCAAGGTTTTTGAGAATATCAAAAGTCCACCGCTTTGTAGCTTGCCTCCCCTTCTCTGCGCCTTCCTCTTTTTCCCCTCCTCCCTTCATTCTCACCATCCCTTCCCCCAAAGCCTTCTGGTCCTTCTTTTCTCTCCCCCTCCTTCACCTCCCTGCGCAATTGTTGACGCCACCCAAATGAGATTTTAAAAACGGACTGCAAAATGTTAGGGAGGCGCTAATATCACGTTGCATTCACCCTGGGAGTGCATAGTACTTAGGGTTTTTCGTCGCTTAACCTTGCCTCATAGTCTACCTGGTAGCTGTCAGCACGGACTCGGTTGTCCTGCTAATTCAGCCCCGCGGCCTTGCCACGGGCAGCAGCACCAACAATTATGTTAAATTCTCACCCGAGCCCTGAACCCAATTCCTAACGCCTCAGACTGCCGCAGAAGGTGCTTGGGGTGGATGGGGGAGCAGCGTGGAAGATGCACTATGTTGACATCAGGTCGCAGCAGGTCCGCAGGGCTGCTGGTGCTCGCACGAACACGGTCGTGCATGTACTGGGCTGTCCGAAGAGGACGCGCAGAAGGAATAAGGTTATTAAAGGAAGGCGCGGCGCCTATGGCGCTGCAGGCATCATGCGACTGTAAAACAGGGTTCTGATAAACAGAACGAACACGGTACACTTGATGCCCTCACCTCGTGCCCAGTTGTGAAGCTGCGCAGGGCCCATAAAAAGCGTTAAGCGCGCAAGGCTGAACACCAAGACCGGTACAAGGATGGGTAAAGGCGTCGATGAGGCCGTGGATGGCTCGTCCGCTGAGTTGTTATCGGCAAGCCTACCGGAAACAGCTACTGTTACAATATATCAATTGAATGTTTTCTTTGTCATAGCTGTTAAACTTAAAGCAGGATAACCAGATATGTCAACGCAATATACATATGTTAAGCTCTGTTCGCAGTTTTGTACACTATTAGACGAAAATGTAACGATTATAATATTAAGGCCTACTTAATTTTATTCATACGAGAAAAGTAAGGTGACGTTTGCTCGATCGCACCTCCGTAAGGCTGTAACCGTTTGTCGTTGCCTCGCCGCAACCATCCGCGAGATCCCATCGTTATATTCCACTGATGAAGCGGCACGCTTAAATCCCCGTCGTGCGAACAGGTAGAACAGGTATCGCCTCATGCTTTCATCGGTCATGCAAGGCCCTAGAATACCTCGTATCGTATTGCCTGTACTCAAATTAAACCAGCATCCACCAATCTTGTCTACATTTAATACTTCAATTTCCAAAGCTCTGCTCACCACCCGGGTTTAATTCGCAGTCTCGCCTATTCAGAACGACGGCTTACGTACCGGTATGACAAAATGGATCCAAGTAACTTCCTCGTAGATGTTTTGTTTACTCCCCCCTCAAACCCAATGTGCGAAAGATGGCACCTGACATGATTGAGCCGCCACGCCTCAGTCCGAACGTTGCATATAATGGATGCCGAAGAATATGAGCATAGCCCATCGGGTTTGTTGCATTTAAACTTTGGGTTGGCCCTCTCCACCATTGCCACACCCGTTCCCAACATACAGACACGCGAACGACTCCTCTCTGCGGTGGAGGAGCAGTAAAGTATGACGAACTGATTTAGAGCATTTTGCACAGTTGGCCCAGTCGTGCCCACCTCCGCTAAAAGGAAAGACGTATCCAAGGGCACAAGGAAGCACCTGGCAGACGGAAATGGAACACTTAAGATGCGGCGTCCTTCATGGAACACAAAATACACTTCACAAATTCATCAAAGAAAAGATGCATTCAGGGTTCATCCTGCTCTACAGCTGGAGGACGAAAGATACAGCAAAACCCTTTCAGCATTATCCTTATGTGGACAGTCCGGGGTTCAAAAAGGCGAGTACTCTATTGATTAAAGCGAAGCAGTAGTAATTTACCTGCTCACCTCGAACCAGCGAACCATAGCCTGTTACTGAAAATCTTTTTGGCCACCCAATAACCCTTACACTCAAAGAGCAGCTACAGAGGGATGGATGTTCAAAACGCGAAAGGTGAAGTGACGCTCACAAACACAAGTTAGCATCCTAGAAGGATGCAAAGTTGCACACGTATGTAATGAATGTGGCCACCGTATCTCTCGGTGACTAAGGCTAAAAATGCTCATCCCGCTCCTGCATAGCTGCCATATCTCCGCACGGTCGCATCTGCCCTCTAGTAAGCTTGCGTCTCTGCTGCCTCACCTAGAATCCCCACCAGTCCGCGCCTGAACCTTGAACCCACGAATTATACAGACACTGGTCATGATTTCTGCGAGCACTACCTGCAACCTTCTGTCGACCCTAAACTCATGTACTGCTGGCCCTTTGACTAACTGATCCCAGTTAAGCGTTGTTTCTGGCACGCTCCCACCAAACAACTCACTTATGATTACCTGATTCCAACTATACTTCACACTTCCTTCACTGTAAGCAAGGTCAGATGGCGCAGCACAAAATGCATGCTGCTCCAAAATCGCTGCACACCGTCTGTGTTCTAATGGGGAGGCGCCTTGGAGGGAGCTGCCCCGGTACTGCTGATTGGCCCAGCCACGCCACCCGGCGCCACCTCCCTTTTCGGCCCTGCCAACAATGCTGCGTGTTGCCCGCCGAAGCACACAAAGGACACACTGCGGTACCCAAAATCCTTAACACGCCCCATTCTCTTCGGCAGTGGTTCATCGTCATCATTTGGACCCTTGGCGAGCTGCAAGTTGGTATTTGAGCCCCAAAACCAAGCATCGCCATCGGCTGTGATACAAGCGGACACATTGGTGCCGGCGGCAATGCCCTCTACCTTAATGCCATCGAGCCCATCCACTGGGGTTGGCTCCACGTGGACCTCGTTGGCATTTGCATCTACATCACGACGGCCAAGCATGCCATAGACGGAGGCTCCGAAAGACAGCAGAATCCCACCCTTTGTGAGTGCCAGTGTGTGCTTCTCACCGCCAGCGATGTGAGTCACACCCTTGAGCGAGTTCACAGCCACGGGTTCCCACCGGATGACGTTATCAATGCTGTCATTTGCTATACCCAGCTGGCCGCTGTTATTCAGGCCCCACGCCACAACGGCACCGTTTTCTCCAATGGCAAATGTATTGTAGCCGCCGCATGCAATATTGCACACCATGGTGTTGCCAAGTAGGGCTTCTAGGTGGGCAATTTCAGTGGGTTTAAACAATTCTGCTGCGGTCGGCTGGTACTCCGTTGCCTGGTTGTATGGCTTAACGCGACCGAGCTGGCCTTGGCTGCCGCAACCCCATGTGAGCACGTCGCCGCGGCGGGTAAGGATCACTGCATGGCGTGCCCCGCACTTGAGCTCCTTGATCCGGTCTCGTGGGGTCTGTGGTGTCCAGATCAGCGTGAGAAGGCCTTGGATTTTTACGTCCGGTGTAAACCCTGACAACGCGCCAAGCTCATCCTTGAACTGGCCACAGCCGTAGAGATGGCCATCCGTGCCAACCGCAAACGTGAATCCGTCACCTGCGGCGACCTGTACTGCCTTCAAGCCGTTGGGAAGGTGTGCCTGGCCAGGAATGAAGCTGTCGCCCTTCACGTCCTCCGGCTCATTTTCCCAGAAAGTTCCAGATGTTTTGCGACCGAGCGCCCCCTCATCATTCGCGCCCCAGGTGTAAATATCGCCATCGGCGGTTAGGGCAACAGTGTGCATGCCCCCGCAAGCCACATAGACAAATTTAACCTCCTCTAAGACAGGCAGCTTGGGTCTTGGGATCTTGGTGCGCTTTTCAGACGCTGCTGCGTCGTCCACGACATCCGGATCCCCCAAGCCGAGCGCTCCGAAGCCGTTTGTTCCGAACATGAATAGATCTTGGGAAAGCTGTCCAGGAAAAAAGCTTAGTGGTTTGCGAGCCCTTGCGGCTGCGCGATGCCGTTTAGCTGATGGTTGCTCGGAGGTAATCGTTGAAGTTGACGACGCAGGCTCAGCTTCAGCCTGCATACGGCGTTTGGTGCCACGCGTAGCACGAGTTTCAACGGAGGATGTAACTTTGGCAACAGGCTCATGTTTATCATTATCTCCATCAGGCTCAGCAGCCGCCTTTGACTTCCCAGGCTTAACTCCTTGAGGCATCCTACCACAAAAGACAAATTTATTTATATAAAAATTTTCTAATAGCATCCAAAAAAGGTATAAATATATATCAGAGAGGATCTTGGAATCAGACCTTCGGAAAAAATTCTGCCCAACCGACCACAACTGAAACGGAAAATTGTTCGTAACTATATTGTTTGCACCCGATTTCCCTCCACCAGTATCACAGTTTTGCTTGTGCAAAACTGGCATTACATAATGAAAGATCGCCGCCGACGCCGGTATGGGAGCTCCTGGCGTCTGGGCCACGGCTTTGTTCCGCGCCATATACTCCTGTCCCAGCACGGCCCCACCAAGCATTTCTTAACATAATCCTGCCATCATCATATGCTCCGTTATCTATAGCTATGGCCATACAACTGCTTGAATCGTCGGTACGCACCCTCCTCTCCCCGGTCCCCTCCTGGTTGCCTCCCTTCCGCATTCCCGGCCGGCCTCCTACACACGGCCCGCACCGCCATTTGGTCAGCAAGCATACAGGCCTTGCAGCCGTGTGTCCAACATGACTGGAATTACAGGAGAAAATGCAAACCCATACAAGCTTGGAGCGCACAGCGGAAGGAGAGATCATTTTCTTCGCAAAAGATAAGGCATCGTGGAATGTAAGACCCCATTCTGGGAGATCGACGCCGTGACTATCATCCAATCCTCATCTAAAAAGCCCAGGTTTGCTCCCCTTCTCCTCTCCTGTAACTTGTGCAACGACAAACGCGATCCGAAAGGCAACAGAAATAGAGAAAACAATATGAAGAATTGGGCAAGTCCCAAAAAATTGATGGGGCGACGGCAGGTTAGCGAACAGCAGTGCTACAGGCCAACAATTTGGGATATCCAAACCGTTCAACTTCGTTAAAGGTACAAGAGGATATAACACACACTCTTTCCTACTCAGACTATCTGTAGATAACAGGAGGATGATATACAGTGTGCTGCTCGAGTCGTACTGCTTCAGTCAAACAAGTAAGGACGAACCATCGCTTCGGCAAAATATCGTCTTTTCACACCCCAAAATAACGCACCGTAGGCTCACATCACCCCCCACGCGCCGCTTCCCACCAAACACACACGCCGTCCTGAAATGCTTTCCATACCTCCACCCGTGCATGTAACTGACCCCCCAGATCACCGCATCACTAGCTGCCTCATCCAGATTAACTTCGCGGACGAAGACCATATATATATATATATATATATATATATATATATATATATATATATATATATATATACACGCCTCCTCACTGGCCACCGCAGCAGGCATCTACACCATGACCTGCAGTCCGCCACATGTCATCGGCCACTGGCGACTTTCCCGGACCACTCACGGACCCCAAGCTGGGTGTGTGGCTTCTGTTCTGACAGTGACGGGGCTTGTGGGTGAGCCGCCACCGCCGCCACCATTACTACAATGGCCCCCACCATTGCCACCTGTGTCCACTAAGTACACCTTGCAGTGCGCCAGCCGTGCAAAATACGCCGCCACACGACGCGCCAACGGCTTATAGGCAGTTGAGGGTAGCTGAAGCACCGCCACCTCTCGGCTCAGCGCCGCCAGCTTGATGTCAGACCAGGCTTGTGTGGATGACGCCGCTGATAGCTCCCGACCCAGCTCCATCGTTACAAGTTTAGACCAAGCGCTACGGAGAACCGAGGAGACGCCGGCGGCACCACCACCTGTGGCAGCCCCGCCACCACTGCCCCTGCTGACCTCGTGCCCCTGTGGCACGCTCAAGCCCACATCCACATCCAATCCCAGGCCTGCACCACCGCAACCCAGTACGTAGATGGGCCTCAGGCGCCTGGCGAACTCCAAGGTGGAAATCTGTGGGGAGGTACCATGGCGGAAGGTCACGCTGCGGTTGCGTACAACCCGAAGCAGCTCCAACAACTGTATGGTGGGGGGGGGGAATGAGGGAGGCAGAACGGGATGGGGGTTACTTTATTCTACGTGAAAGAGTGAAAAGCAGACGAAAACACATGAGAAAGAGATAGTAGATGCATGGCAGCCAAGAATTCAAGGGAGCGCAGGTTGGGGGGTCGTGGGAGCTCTGGTGGGAATCGACATGCTGAGAGAGAAAGGGGCATGTGAGAGGCGGGAAGGGAAGGTGGTTGCCAATCGTAAACAGGAGGAAAAAGGAGCCGTGGGCATGAGAACAAGTTATACGGAAGCACGAAAGCACACATGCAGACACGCAAACAACGATCCCGCCCTCAAGACTGTGCCTTCTCGCACACAGGCGTTAACAACTACAAAACAGAAGGCAACGATTAGGACAAAAGCAGACAACGGCAAGAAGTCCATCAATAAAGCAGTCGCGCGCCGCAATAGTTTTGACCTGCGCCTGGAATCTTACCTTGCTGATATCATCATACAACGCCACATACGGGTTGCCCTTGGCGGTTTTTACTTCCACCACCGCCTGTTGACCCATGGGACGATGCAACGGGGAAAGGACAGGAGGATAATGGAACCAATCCAGTCACAGGGATCATCTCGGGTATGGGAACCGGGGGACTGGGCGTGCTATACCACTGCAGTCGTCATGCAATTTGTCCCAGCGCCCGCAGATAAGTGGATTGCACGTCCCATGGGAGCCTCGGTGTTCATGACCGTAACATTACTGGTCTGAGCAGCTCCTCCAGGGGCCAGCGGAAAGCCTGTAAGGGAATAAACGAAAACTGCGCCTACCATAAGGTAAAGGCAACGCGAAAGGAGCTTATCATGCTTCACACTTTTCTCACGCATTCAATTAACCTTTGTAACCTTCTGGTGCAAATTACATCGTAACCAGACCGAATGAGCCATGACAGCTAAAAGGAGCAGCATGACCCACGGGTCTGCCAACACTAAACCCACGTCGTTACCTGCACGATACCATCAGGATCCACTAGGAGGAGGTCCGCTTCCCCCTTGAGACGCTTCCGGTTTACGAAGGCCTGCCCATCTACAGCCAGGATGGTGGCTCCGCAGATGAGCCGCCAGCCCTCTGGCAGCTGATCCTCCATCAGTGATGCCACCTGGAGTGTGGACGGGCGTTGTGGCGGGGTGCAGTTACCGGGTTTAACTCCCTATTGCACGAAAATGTTGCATCGCCTTAACAGACATGGGCACCCTGAGGCGGGAGCAGCCGTAAACGCAGCAACAACAAATCCGTCCAAGTTTGGCAGCCTGCAATTTCGTGCGCTGCGCGAGTAACGTGTAAGTGATTGTAGATGATTGACCGCAGGCGATCCTAGCATTCGTGATACCGTTTTCCCAGCGCCCTGCATGCCGCACCCCATATGTCTTCGCATCCCGCACCCCAGATACCTATTTGCGCAAGGCAAGGCGCGCTTCCTTTGGTCCCAAACCCCCCCTTGTGTTGGCTGCCCACTCTCAGTTCGCTAGCTTACTCACTCACAGACCTTTCCCACAACCCAACGACCAGAGAAGATATCAGCTATCTATAATCAAACCCAACGATTTAATATCAACATCCAGTCACCCACTGGACGCAGCCCTCCACTTCTCCACCTGCAGCTCCGTGTGGCTGCCATTGCGCCGGATATCCACTAACGGTGCTGGCTCTCCCATCCCCAACACTTGCTCCAGCATGGGCCGCAAAGTCACGAAAGCGGTGCTACCGTCGCCGCCACCGCTACACCCATTACGGCGACAACCCATAGACGCCGGTTGCATCATCGGTTGCCCGGCGGTATCGCCAGATATAGTAGCAACGTGTCCGCCCACTGTGGCTCGGCACCAGGCATCAATTCGGGTCCGGAGACTGGCCCGCCGTGCTGCCACAGAGCGACTCCTGGAATGGGGAACCCCTGGAGCTGGCGCTTGCTCCACTGAAACACCCTCTCGTCGCTCGTGCTGCACCTGCTCGGGAAGCTGCCGCTGCTGCTGTTGTGTCTGACACGGCTGCTCGTTCTGTGCATGTGAACATGCTACGGAGAAGTCCTCCTGCCTCGATGCCACCACCGTACCGTGGGGCGCCCCGTAAGTTTGCGACTGCTGCTTCATTTGCATCCATCGAAGTAGTGGATCCTCATCACTCGATGATGATGGGGACTCTCCTGGCCACGAGGATGATGACAATTTGTCGTTTAAATCCCGTGCCCTGCCATTGATGTCACCATCGCACCGCATGGCCACTATATCGCCCCTGGATGCCGCGTCGACACCATCATCCAGAGTGTCGCATGACGATATGGCATTACATGACAACATCACGGAAGATGCATCATTCAAACTTAGCGCGTCATTGCTAGCATTGCGCACTGCTGCATGCCGGTTCGGAGCTGTTGCGGCAGCTGCAAAGTCATCCTCACCCTCGCCACCACCGCCGCCACAGGGTTCCTGGCGGCTTGCTCTCGTCCGTGTTCGTCCTCGTACTCTGCCCTGCCGCCGCCCTGCCGGGCCTCTACGGTCTCTATTATCCATGAAGATTTGGTCTACCAGGAGCTCCAATGCGGCGTCGTAGGCGAGCAGATCACCGTCGTCGAGGTGCAACAGAAGGCCGCAGAGGGCTACTTTGTGTCGCTTCCAGACGCCGCGGTCGGGGAACGTGTCACGGCCTGGGGCAGGGTGGCATGTAGTCGGGTGCAGGTTTACGGGCATCTCCTTAGTCCTTACATCACCGCCCAAGTTCAACACAAGGGAGAGCGTGGGCCCATAGAAGGTCTGTATGAAGACAAACATGTGTGTGTGTGTGAGAGAGAGTACACGATGCGGCCGCCCTGCCCATCACCGGAAATGAATACATACATACCCACGGTAAAGCAGCATGATACATGAGTGTGTATTTCATTTGGGGTGCACGCGGAATGCAGTGGTCTGGCGCAGAAGCCTTCTGTGGTGCATTTTAGAACATTAATGGCAGAAACACATTTGGGTTGCGTTGAACATGAAGGGTCTTCTATGGTCAAGCGGCGATCCAACGGCAGAAAGCCATAGGCCTGAACGGTAATGCTGTACGACGTCAGGTCTATTCGGGAGGGAAATAAAGCCTCGTACCTATGGCATTAAGGAGCAGGTTCCGGAACTCCAGGGTGGGGAACCTGTGCGACAAGTTGTGATGGGAAATCAGCGGGGGCCGAAAGGCAGGGTTTGGGATAGGTGAAAATAGGTATGTATCTGCAGTGCACTAATTAGGTATATGACTAAGAAAGGAGAGTTGCTCAGCAAGGTCTCAGCGCGGCCACGTTCCTGACAGTAACCTCAGAGGGGAGGCCGTGCGAGACTGCCCTGTGGGGCGAGCATTCCTTAGAACAACTCGCGCTTTACATCATCCTTATCCAACACCACTTGTATCACCGATTATCATGAAACCAGGCATAGAATTTTGGTAGCATTTTTATCATATTTGGAAAGCTATGCTTGCTGTGGTGCTGTAAACACCAACTGCTACGGCAACGGCTTAAAGGTCAACTACGTCCAAACGTGTTTATTCCTAACACGGCTGTCAGGAATTTGCATTGGATCATAATATACCGATATCTCAAACTTACGTGTAGTAACCCCTCTAAAATCCATGTTAGGTTGTAAAACATGGCCGTGTCATCAACCAAGAGTTACTAAAGGCGGATGACTGCCGCATCAGACAACCGCTACTATGCAAGGCCGACAATCTTGGCTTACCTTCCCATAGGTTCAATAGATACATATCGGGCAACCATAAGCATGAAAGTAAACACTTTGGTACACTAAACCAGCACGTATTGATGCTACGCAACAATGTAGACCTCCACGTGATTCACATAAGTCAAGGAGTTCTCTTATAATTATAACTTGGAGTTCTCTTATTTAAACCATTCCTACACACATGGTGGCCATACGTGCCTGAGAATGAGTCCCTCCGAAGTACTGGGCTCAGCAATCGCTGGTGGAGCGGGGATCGTCGCCTGATGAGTCACCCGCCGGAGGACTTCCAGTGCAGCGGCGTGCCTGGATACCCGAACCCGGCGCACAGATCCTGCCAGGGCTGGCAGCATGGACCCGTCGCAAGGACCCGTCTGGACAATGTTTGGGCATGGGTGATGCGCACCAAAAGACCATGACTGTATATGGGAAGATAGAGGAGGACCAATGCGTGTTGCTTGGCGATGTCCCGCCAAGTGCTTTCGGAGAAGAGCCCTGCTAGGGTAGAATGCGCCAAAGCTGGCCAGGTGTCTGTCGTGACGTAACGGCATGCGGTAAAAGGTAAGTGTGACAGCGCAAGACTAGGAGGGCTTAATATTGACGTCCGTGCACAGCTATCGGTGTTCTGTGCTGTTCGGTAATGTGTGGCTTTACACAGACAAACGCATAGCTATTTTGTTGCTTTTATTTTCGGTATAAGAAAATAACCGCATCGACATTCTAGTCGTTCTACACGGTTATGGGGTGTAGGTCCCGTTTCCGTTAATGTCAGAAGCCGTGATGCCAACTTCCGGTCAACAAGGCATGCAGGTCGATAACTGAGTTACAGTTCTGTCGTTTAATCCTCATATATTTGAGGTGTCTAACAGCGCGTGCTTGTCGTAAGGCTCCGTTGAGCTTTGCGCATCAACGCATCTTCCACATAACTACACAGATGCTGCGCACTAGGCCGCCTTCAGCTTCTATGCAAACGCAGCTACGGAGTTATGCTGGACGTAAGGGGTTATATGGGCGGCAGGTCAGAAGGCTTCCTTCTTTATCAACTCAAAGTTCAACGCCGACGGAAACCGCAGAGCTGAAACAATGACCTGCCATGCAGGCACGCCTTCATTGCTCCGCTGGGCTCATAGCGGCTCCGTCGCCGGAAGCTGTTGCCGGCGCCTCAACAAGGTCTCCACCTAATTTCCTTCGTTCTGTCTCCTACGATGACCTTGATCTTGATACTTCCCTTGTGAGTATACCGAACGCATTTTAAATTACGATGGTTGCATTGTGGAAACCTGCCTGAAATAACTGTTGGCCTACTCCAGAGCACATGAGCTTGCGCGCTAAAAGTAGCCGTCCAATTGTAATGCAGGCATACGAAATTTATCAAGGACCGCTGGTACGGGCACGGGGCCTGGCTTCTTCCGTTGCGCTGGGCATTGTGCTTTCCGGGCCATGCAGAAGTATTTGCTAGGCCTTACCACGGTTCAGAGTATATTTCTTCCAGAATGGGGTTATCTTCAGGAAATTTCTTTTGCGGGCAGCAAGGGTTTATCTGCCGGCGGTAACGCACACCAAACTCACCCGAGCGTCCCGACGGCCGGCCCCATCGCCATGCGTTGTAAAGTTGTCCCCCAATAAGTTAAGGCTTTCGTAACATAGAAGCATGTCATAAGTGCGTCCAAGGTTTTCTGGTATTCGAGCATGCAAACCCAAGGATCAAAGCTGTAGGGTGTCCCTGCTGAACTTGCTGATGAAAAGGTGCCTCCGTGAGCTGGGTTGGAAAACGCACGGTGGGCCCTAGGCCGAAGGGACGTCTAAGCGTGACAGGGACCGTTGCGTCTTCGGCGCTCCTGTACGCGTCAGGGTCCAAGGCAGGAAGGCGGATGCAGCGTTATTGTTTCATGGTGCCCTGCCATCCGGCAAGCTTATGTAGTACCCACGCCCACCCACCCCTTTGGTCGTGCCCATCTTCATCCGCGCCAGGCCCGATGGACCCACCCTAATAACCAGCAACAGGCCCCACCAACCGCTGTTATGCTGCACGGCATCCTGGGAAACCGGAAAAATATGGCCAGCTTCGCAAAAATGCTCGTGGAGGTGAGGAATATAAATGCTCATGGAGTGATATAAAGCAGTTATGATAGGAAAGCACATGAGTTGGAGGAAGCCAAAGCGGCTCTGCATAGTGCAGTGGGAACGTAGCTGTGGGCCTGAGGGTGAAAGCTGGCAAGGCTGCGGGATAAGGCAGATGTGCGCATACCTGGCAAGTGGATCGGCCTAACATATGCAATGGTCACATTAGTCCAAGGGTGTATTTAGACAGCGTAGCGGACGTTGGGTCCCGCGACCTACATTGCCTATACATGGCGTCCAACCGCACGAGGGTGTGTGCATGTTATGTGTTGCCCTGCCGATTGGCGTCAACCTGAAAGTTGGACGGCTCTGCACTCTGTCTTCGCTGACCTGCAATATTCTTTACCTTGAAGCAGGTCTCCGTTCCCTTCCCGCTCAGCTACTTCGGCTCGTCTCCCATTCCACTGTGCAGCATAGCTTTTGGCATATCACATCCGTTACTATCCTAAGTGCGTTCTAACCGGGCCGACCGGCTTCCACTCTGTTCTTTTCTCTCGCTCGCTCGCCGACCTGCTCTCTCTTTCCACCCGACCTTCGCGACGTCTTCGCAGGGTTTCCCCAGCTGGCAGGTTCTTTTGGTGGACCTGAGGTGCCATGGCGAGTCCGCTTCATTACCTACCCGCCCCGACGGCCCCCACGGTGTGGCACAGGCTGGCAGTGACGTGCTGGCGTTGCTACAGCGGCTTCGATTGTTCCCGCGGGTCCTGATCGGTCACTCGTTCGGGGGCAAGGTGGTCATGAGCATGGTGCAGCAGTTTCCCAAGCGCCTGCCCAGGCCCGTGCAGGTGGGTTCGGACGGACGGGGCGTGGAGAAAACGACAAACAAACACATCAGACCACTAAGACTTGTATTGTACCAGGACGGATAGACAAATGGGCGCTGCATCTGACGTGCATCTCATGCAAGCTTTGTGTCGCGCTGGTGATTCTATTGCTCCAGGAAGGTCGTCGAATGGCTCCTCCCTCCCTGCAGGTATGGGTGCTGGACTCGCTGCCGGGTCAGGTGCGCACCGGCGGCGGCACCGAGGGGGGCGATCATCCCGGCGCCGTCATCAACTTTTTGCGCTCGATCCCCATGCCAGTGGCTAATCGCAGTGAGGTGATCGACATGGTGGTTCGAGCAGGTGCGCCCCCATGCATTAAGCACTGGCAGGATTGGGTGCCGATCTCTTTTTGGGGGCACAGTTTGGCCGCAGCATCAGCCAAACAGAGCAGCGTCTAGCGGTGTGGTGAGCTGATGAAATAGGTTGGGGGTTTCGCGTGAGGCCGCTTCAATGTGGATTCAGGGTTGAGAGGTTCAGCTTTTTGCAAGCATGCGCATCTTCCGCTTCCGCAATACTACTGTTACTGTTTCCATGTAAAATCTTCTGCCCCGCCTGTGCCCACCCTATCGAGTCCGGAGCCTAAATCCTAATAGCTTAACTGTTCCTTAGCATACATTCACATGTGAGACCCCATACCCGCGTTCCACAGGCTTTTCTATCAATGTGGCTCGCTGGATAGTAACCAACCTGCGCCCCGTACGGAGTGGAACAGCCTACGGCAGTGGCCCACTGACGTGGACTTTCGACCTGGACGGCATCGCGGAGCTTTACAAGTGCGTTTGCGCTATTATGGGCGCCACCGCGCGTTTGGGATTTAAATTGTAAAATGACCGGAGCAACGCGGTGGGCCATTTTCCCATGCAGGATTAACTCGCAGGATTGAAGGGGTTGTGGGTTTCCTTATTGCTCGGCACTGGGTAAGAAGGGAGCGGCTACCTGTTGCCCCGAGTCTGTCCCCAGTTACAGCAGTACACCGTACTCGCTTGCACGCCACCGCTTATAACATTAGGACCCCGAGGCTGCCCACAGGATTACGGAACAGCGCATGCCCAGGTGTTAAAGATTGCGGCCCAGTCGAGAGTCAATGAGTTGTTTTTAACCCGGAACCCAACCCTAACCCAGCTTAATGCCATTATCATGCTAAACGAGTTCCTCATGTCAATTCCTTGCATTGGCCAGTTCGTACGAGAATGTACACTTATGGGACTTGGTGCAGCGGCCGCCGGAGGGACTGTCGCTGGACTTCGTAAAGGTGAAGCAGCCTGGTTGCATATGTCTGGGGAGTGAACGATGAGATAAGAGCAGCAAGGCTGGGTGTGCGGCTTAGTGCGTATTTAGGAGGTCACGATGACAACGGAAATTTGGCTGTATAGTTGGGCCGTATGGTGCGCCCTGTTCGAACCCCAGCGTAGCGCTTGTTTGTGGCTGCCTCGGGCCTTTTCCGCCACCCCAAATGCTTCAGCGGAACCCCAAATGCTGCGCTTATGCTGCAGGGCAGGACCATGACTAGGGTCTCCAATGTGAATTGCATGTTGAACCATTTCATTCCATCATTTCATCTCCATTGCCATGGGCCGCAACTTTTGACTCTTATGTCCGGTGTGTGTGTCTATGTCCGAGAAATAAACATATTCTGTCCAAAACATTTTGATACATAGTTCTTGATTTTGGTGAATTTGGGGCAGGGAAATTGCGTGCGGGCCTGGAAAGGTTTTTCATGTACAGCAGGGTTGGGGGGTCAAAGGTCTGGGAGGTTTCTGCAGATCCTTCTGGAACTTCTTCTCTGTTTGTCTAAACCCTAAGACAAAAATTAAATTTAGATATTCTTTTCATTGATTTCCTTCGCTATTCAAACAAATAAAAATCCTCAGTGTGTAGGTTATCGCCGACATCCATATGGTGGCAGCCCAGAACATAGAAGATGTGCACAGTGATACCCAAACATGCAAACGAGCTTGTAGCTATAAAAAAGACAATTACAATGCACCTGGTGATACAATTAAAACAATTCAACAAATAGTTGGTGGTTGTGGCGATGGTGGGTACAGCGGCGGTGGCCGGGGCAGAGGCTATGAGGTTGTTGGTGGTGGCAGTGGCGGGGTTGGTGGTGGTGGAGGCGGCAAAGGTGATGAGGTTGGTAGTGGCAGCGGGTAGGAAGGCGGTGAAAGCAGTGGCGGAGGCAGTAGAGGTGGTGGCGGGGGCAGTGAAGGCGGGAAAGGAGGAAAAAGGGGCGTGGCAGTGGGTTTTATGCATGCTGTCTCTCCATGGATCATAAGCAAATGGAAATGCTTTACAGAGCCCTCAGGGTTTTCTTGGCTCGATTTGATAAAGATTTGGGGGTTCCCGACAGATTCCCACTCCGAAACCCTACGGCAAGGTCAGTCGGTCGATTTGGGGGTTCCGAAAAATCTTTTGATGGTTTATTCAGAAAATGGATTCTCTCCTTACCCGGGTATATCTTCTATATCCTGCGGGGTTTCCACCTCATCCTGTTAAATATCTTATTGTCCAGCTGGGTATCTCATATCCCAAATTCTTCTCCTCTTCCAGGCGGAGCGCAGCACCTTCCGCTGGGGGGGCCCCGACGAGGCGGCTATCAAGGGGGCCGGGCACCGCGTGCACCTGCTGCCCAACAGTGGCCATTGGGTGCACAGCGATAACCCGTTGGGGCTGTACGATATTCTTGCGCCGTCCTTCGGTCGCAGCAGCGATTTGAAGCAGTGGCGGTCAAGTGCAGTCCTCCATTAACGGAGGTGCAAGTCCACCCGAGGATAATGGGCCGACTCGCATTATGTAAGAATGGAGAACATTGCTGAGCTCACTCCTGCACCATTGCCCGAAGCTGCAATGAAACACTGCGAGGATAACGGCTGCTTGTCGGCTTGGGCCGGTCGGCCGAAATGCTGGTGAGAGGCGGTTCATGTGGGGTCGTTTTTAACCAGGGCGAATAGGGCGCAACGCCGGCGGTAATGTCCAACCAGGTCCCGTTCCACAGCTGTTCGCTCTCACGTTTTGGTGCGGCTGGAGTGGCTCTGCGTGGCTCATTGCCAGCGCTGGTGCTGTAGGTCAGGCCACATGTCAGACTTGTTGGCTCGCATGCCATTGCGCATGGCCTTCTGGATGTGGTGGGATTTCGCGAGGAAGGTTTGGGACATGCCTTCCGACATTGTGCCGTGTTACGTTTGGTGGGTGGGGATACTGCTGTTACTGGTGTCCGTTGGAGTCTTGTCATGTGAAGGCTTTGGGCAGTCTGTGCTGTCAGTTCAGACGGGTCGCTCGGAGCTTGAAAGTCAGTTGCGGTTGGAAAAAATGGACCTTGCTTTGGATCGATATTGGAGTCATCGTCCAATGGGAGTCTGAAGGGAAATCCCCGAGCTGGAGGTTAACGGCAAAGAGTAGCGGCGATGTAGTGTGGGCATGCAGTTGTTTCATTCATGTAGGTGTTTTGTGTGTCAGGCCTTCATCCTTGCATGCTAAGCCACGCCGCAGTGCTTCTACCAGTGTTCCACTGCACCCAAGCCACTAACATCAGTGTGATCGTCTAACGAGGGCGGCGGTATGATATGGCCGCGATGTGTTGCTGTGAGTTCGCTTTCCGTAATCTATTAGTTTCGTTCTCATTTGTTGATGTGGTTGTGGCTGTTCGAGCCACGGTGCGGTCTTCTGAAGAAAGCCTTAATATCAATCATCACGGTGGGGGGTTTGTCTTGGAGTATTCTTGGAACCTACCTCTACAGCCTCTTGAGCCTATTGCCGTGGAGTAAGTTTTGCTGAAAGGGTGGGTGCTGCATTAGATGTAGGTTGGGCTTGTGGCTGCAGCGTGGGATGGCGCAGAGAGAGATGGCAGGCTCCTAGAGCGCCCGGTAATTGAATGGGCGGATAGGAGTGAAGAAATTCTGCATGGGTGTGTTGGTGAAACATTTTTTTGTGCGGGCTCTTTCGGTCCGTCGCCATTCTATGAAGCCCGGGCGCATCAAGCCGCCGGTGCACAAAGCTGCGGCTACGGTGTCCACGGGGCCCATGTTGCTGGGGAGGTTTGATGAGCCTCGAGAAGCCCGGCAGCAGTTTCGCTTTGCTCGTCGCCGTGTTTAGGGGTTTGAGACGCGTGTGAAGAAGAAATGAAGACATGGGGAAGAAGTACAGTAGATAAGAAGAAAGTTGTTATCATATCACCGTTATGTACGCATTAAGTGACGGCTGGACACGGGACAGCCTTCATAACGTCTTTTACCTCGTCCGTTTCTGGCGCGAGTAATGTTCAGGGGTGGCGGGGCCCGCCCTAATTTGGGTGCAGCGAAGGCAGAGCTGTCTCCTGAGAACTCGTTCCGTATGTGGTGCCGCATTAAGCTCTGGTTTGTTCTCCTTCTCAATGTTCGTGTTCGCGTTGCACGTGCCGAAGTATGTTGCTTCTGGAACCTGGGTTGCCGTTGCACCTGTCCTGAGGACCGTCTGCATGCGCGTTTTGCGGCGCAGCGGCCGTTTGCCGTCACGCGCTTCGATATAATTCGGCCGCTGCACGATTGCCATATGAAAGCATTCTCATTTGAGTGTGAGTCCGATAGTGGATGGACTGGGATGTTGCCCTAAAGGTGTACGGAAGAGCACGTGTGATATGCATGCCGCACAACCCCCAGTTGCAGATGGAGTGTATTTCTGGGTTATGGCCCGCGGGCGGAAGGTCCCTGGTTGTGAGGGTTTTCGGAGCTCTGGATGAGGGAGGTCTGTTGTATTATTCCAAACCCCGATCGACGTCGCCCTGCCTGGCCTGGCAGTGGCGGGAACGGCCATGCTTCTTGTGGCCATCATGGTCCGAGCCATGGCAAGAGTCGGGGCTTGTACTTTAAAGACCTCTATACGGCTCCACGCAGTCGGTTGTGATGTGGCACCCGCGACGTAGCAGCGCGAAACATGAGTATCAGTTTCAACGATGGCAGCATTCTTCCTCCCCTCGAAAATATATTATTGGATTTCATATAGGTGCACTTCCGCATTACTTCGAATTAGACTCCTCGAGCCCTTTATCTGTATTCAGGTTTAATGGAATGCTCGAACGTATTCTTGGAAGTTCTGGTTGGTATCTGTAAGACCTTGTGAGAATTTTTTGATGTCATGGTGTGAGCAATGTGCTGCACAGTAAGAAAGATTGTTGGCCTTGACACTGTGTCATCTACGTCCTCAAATCAAGGCTTCTTCGTGCCATAATATGCCATGACATGCAGGAGGTCTGGGAATTGGTGCTACAGAACCGGAGCAACAGCTCTTGACGTAAGTAATCGACGGAACAATTAATGGGGTTCAAAAGGGTTTAAATGTGAGATATGGCTGTCCACACTCCACCTGCATGCATTCCACCACCGTGCTATGTGTTTCTGGTCTACTCGACTGGTGAGCAATGTTTAGTAACATGTGAAGTTACAAATTGAAATCACACTCATCCGCTATCGGTTTCGGAGCAGTAACCACGGATCGCGACAACCGTTTATGCAGACGCCATCTTAATACAGGCTTGCACTCAAACAAATGATGCATTATTTCCATTGCACGCCTCTTTGGTGCCCGGGCATCCCGTTGTCGCTGGTGCACCCTCGGACACTCCAGATCGAGGACCACAGAGAGTACGGGTATCAGCGTAACACACCCCTTATTGTCTCCGATAACTTACACGGGGGGCTGTTGTAAAAGAAAGTTTTTTTCAGGTACGTTTGGAAGTCTACGCCATCGACAGGCTTAAACTAGCACACATCTTTAACAGCCATAGCCACTTGCGATACCAGATCGAGCTGGGTCGACTAAAAGAAAATGAGAACGACCTTCTGCCATACATACTAGCACGCCTTAACTCCAGCCGCGCGAATATTTCAAAAATAGAGCAGGCGTTGACGAAGCCATAGTCTTCATCGTTTCAGATGATAGCGATTTTATGCCTCACCTAGACAACAGGGCGACGGATTGGAGCAATGACCTTCTGCCTGGCATTGCCTGACACTAACAAAGGCAGCTGATTCAGCAGAACAAGTACTCAACGCTGTATGGGTTGCACTAGGTTGATCTCCTTGCTAACAGGAAAGCAATCGCAGCCTTATTCTTGACGCCTTAAGCAATATGCGGTCGCCAGCGTTACAGGGGCTGAATTTCATCCTCTCCCTGCATGATACACCACCAGCAGCGGCTCCTGTAAATAAAATGCTGAAAAGAAGGTGCAGTGGTTGGCAACAAGGCAATGGCAGGCTTACCAAGTGGACCTTGAACTTTGTTGGCTTTTCATTGCTCGGAAGGTGAAACTCAACCTCGAATGGGAAATTAGCTGACAAGATTTTCCCTTTATAGTGCGTAACGTCTTTGATAAGAGTCCCCTCCATGCCGTTTAAGTCGATGCCCTCCGGATGCTTGGGCGCATGGTATACTTTTATAGAAGATACAACCTTCACCTTCTGCCCTACTTGAAGTGTGCCACTGGACGCGCCGTTCCCGTGGCACCGCACAACTAGCTTAGCCCGACCAGCCGACGCAGCTGATCGGACAGGAATAGCTTGATGCGCAATCATTTTTCAGGAATACGCCAACGATGCAATACAACAGTAGCCCAACAAGACACAGGTCCACGGTCTCCCGGTCAAGTGTCGGGCCATACGTGAGACTATACGATACGTGGGATCCCACGTACCGTGGACGTCACAAAGTAAAATGATCTGGCCGGAAGCTACAATCGCGATCTAAATAATTTTTGGCATACTACTACTTGTAGGACTCCAGTATAAGTAGGACACCACGCCGAGTGGCGCCGACGTAACGCCGCCGAAGCTTTTGCAAAGTAATATTGCGTCATATCACGGTTGCTCAATACTGCAGCATTTGACAACACACGGTCATATAACGATAATCAATGCAACACTTTTATGTTCCTCCAAATTATGTAGCCCTGCTCTGCTACCGGGGTATGAATATCCTTGCATCGCGAGCATACCAGAAGAATCGAACGCTTAAACGTGCGCGCGGGACAATACGAACGTCCTTACAAAGCCAAAGGACTTAGGAAACTTCCAAACGCTATTCCACCACAGCAAGCAGAGCCCGCGCCATAACCTCTGAAACGTACACGACGTAAGTTGACTCACCTAACACGCCGCAACGAGGGCACTAAGTGGTCAAGGTGTATCGACGACCGGGCGGGACCAGGCGCGGGAAACTATATACCTCATCCCCGGATGGATATAACCATTACACGCAGGAACGGGAGAGGGAACAAGGAAATATAGGACCTGAAGGGAGACTTTGACGGAGAGAGAGCAATGGTGGAAACGAGAAAAGGAGGGGGAGTGCAAGGCAGGGAGAAAGGAAGCAAGGGAGGGAGGGAGGGAGATGGCGAGCAAGGGAATCACTTGCCATCTCCGTCTCCCTCTCTCCTTTGCTCCCTCCCTCCCTCGCTCACCACCTCACTTCCTCCTTTTCTCACTCACAACTTTGCTACCTGCCTCCTCCCGAAGGCTAATATCATACCACGCGTGGGCATCAACGGGGGAGCTGTAAAAGCAGCTTACCTAGATCACGGATGGTTTAAACGTCTCTGTACAACGTTGATATGTTACGTGCGGAAGAGGGAGGGTCCCGCAGCTGAGGAAACCCATATAGCGGACTTCTACAGATGCCTCTGTGTGAGCCGCTGCTATAGAATCATGGAAGCAGGCATGCTGGCGGCACCAGCTGTGTCATGCTCTGCCACACCCAGTTAGAAGGACAGTTATCTAGGGACTCATGCACAAGTGGTTTCACGCACCTTACAGTATCATGCATGTGCACTGACGGTCCTTGCCGCCGACGGCATCCAAGGTGAAAAGTAGCATGCGGGAGAATGATCGCATGTTGCATGATTATTATGCACCGAAAATCAGCAAATTGTGTGATACGATACTCTTCTCCACACCACGCCCACACACTAGCATAGAAAATACATGGCTAAGAACCACACCAGCAAGTAAAGGAGTAATCCATCTGACTAAGCAAAGCCAACTAACAACATGAATCGTGTTTTCCTTCTGTCTCTCTCTGCCTCTTCACCCGCCTTCACCTTACGCACATCAGCTGAAACCACCCAAAATTCTTCATGAGCTCCGTCCAGGTGGCGCCAGGGAAGGGGCTTGCTCACATAATTTTGCACCTGATGAAGTCAAATCACACTGTACTGGAGAGCGAAGCCCGCATCTCGTCCAGGTCCACAAAACCCTCTATGTGCCCCTGTCGTCTCATCTTCGACACCTACGCCTTTACCATCCATAGCATCATATTTGTTCTCTCACCACCGGGCGCTGCGGTGAAGCCTGATCCCGACTCATCACACCTCTTTACAAACGGGGGCATTCGTATTAGAGGAGTCAAGACCCTCATCGGCTCTTCCTCTGACAATACCACCAACACTACTATGCTGCGTGAATCCCCTCACCTATCACCACCACTAAAACAAACATAACTCACATTCGGATTGAGGTGTTTCTCGTCCAGTACACATGTTATTTTTCAGAGCTCTTTAAAAGTATTGTTCTGTTACTTGCCGGTAAAGTGTTGCCCCTCGCTCGTGGGGATTGCACGCCGCCACCCAGGTCCTGGGACCCAAAGCCACTGGCTGACGTTTGTCGAAGTATGCTGTCGAAGTTAACAAACCGCACCGCGTCCAATTCCGCTCAACATGACACCTCCGCAACCGCCCCAGTGGATCACGCTGGTGACCCACACAACAACACCCCACCACAACCGCCCAGAACCGCCATCGAGTGCCGAATTCGTTGCACACCGTAATCCTGAACACGATGAGAAGTCCGCCATGCTACAGACCCCTAACCATCACTCCTCGGCATTCTACACCCACCATCCTTCCTTACTAGATTCCAACACACCGTCGGAAAGCCTACCGCACGAATGGGGGCGGTGAGTGACACCTCCGACGAATTGCTAGCCATACACCCGTGGGTGAGAGAGGCGCGCGCAACCATCCGTCCATCACTCGCTCCAAGAAACTAAAACACAGCTCCCCACTCACGAAGGAATGAGCAACCCGGCATGCCCCAAAGTCCGGTCTGGTCGCCTTGCTAGGCGACCTTTGACCCGACCCGTCCCTTGACCCTGACAGGTGAGAACGGACATGTTCTCAAAGGTCGCTTACTAGGAAAGATGATTCACCGTCGAATATAACGTGTCAATATACCGTGTAGATGACCGTTTTTGGCAACAACCTACACGTAGAGTTAAAGCCGTCAGGGCTCTGGGAGAACGAAGCTGAGCCATATGCAGCCAGCCCTGCCTGTCCAGAAGCCCTCCGTGCATGCGCCTGGACGGGGCCTCACGCCCGTCTACAACTCGGCTGACGGCATAACGACGAGTACACTACCAAGCGTGACGCGGCATTCTACGCCATGCTATCATTTCCGGTCCCAATCTATGACACGTTCCGAAACCAAACAACCGACCAGTTAATACCATCGAAATGGCCTGGGACAACTCCCCTGACGCAAATTCCTGTCCCGCCTCTTCCACGCCCTTTAGCTTATGCTATTAACAGGCCCTATGCAGGTGCTGCAAACGAACAGCCATGTTGACCCCAAGCCTCCCTGGGTTTTACACACAGAAGCATTCTTGATCAGCCTTACCCCTGACTGGCCCACGCCATAAGCACACTGCGTCGAGTGTTTTGCTCCGAAACCAAATGTCGACAAACCAACAAGAACAATTACACGCCGCGAAGAGGTGCAGCAGCATCCAGGGAGAAAACAGCTGCTCCAACCGCTGCGACTACATGATTGAGACCTTTTGTGAGGGAGGACGCCGGCAGGCCACCGGCACCCGGCCAAGGGCAAAACAAATACAGCATGTACCTGTCTGCCTGGTGTCCCCTCAGGATGCCGTTTAAGATTGATAACGTGACAGGCATCAGATAGACGATGTCAGTGTCACATGCATGCGCTCGCTCCCTGACGGTCACACGTGCTGCATACCTTTACCTGTGCTGCCTGATGTTGGGTGCTAAGCCCATATGTAATAATGGTAACACAGATAGAGATATCCCTCCATTTCACGTTGTGCCGAAAACTGCTTTTCGGATGCCCTTCGGTCACTTCGAGTACACGGTCCTGTCGTTCGGGTTGACTAACGCCCCTGCGACGTTTCAGGCGGTCATGGATCGCATGTTTAGACCGTATATCGACAGGTTCATCGTTTGCTACTTGGACGACATCCTGGTCTACTCCAAGACGCGCGAGGAGCATCTGGAGCATCTTAAGCTTGTGCTTGAGGTGTTGAGGCGGGAGCAACTGTTTGCTAAGCGTGCCAAATGCTTTTGGGCGCAGCCTCAGGTGGAGTACCTGGGCCACGGGAGTAAAACGATAGAGGATCATAAGAGAAAGGGTGCGTTACAGGAGTCGGACCTGCCACCCCACGGGGGTGCTACCAAAGTGCACCAAAACGAAATACGAGCGTGTGCTATTCATAGGTAGGTGGGAGGCCGTGGCGCAGAAAGGCGAGATCGCCAACACCGCCCAGGCCGGTAGGTTGGCTAGGGTAAGTAGAGTCCACCGCTCATCAGCTGTCGGCTCCTCTTCGCTCCGCCCTTTGTTAATTATTGCCTTGGCAGCGGCTCCGTCGGGACCCCTGCGTGGAAGTGCGTGCGGGCCCCCATTCGCTTCCAATATATGTCACGCCCGATTACCGCCCCACAAACACACTAGATGCGAAACACTTACTATGGATTGGCGTTGGCCTTGAAAGGTACTCGACTTAGCTCCGTTGCGCGCCTAGACCAGCTGATTCTCGTCCGCGGGTTGCAGGATCGGATTCCTGCCAACCGAAGGGCTTGACTTGTAGTCCTTTGCTCCAGACGCGGCTCGGAAAGGGGCTTGGCTAGCGCACACTTTACAATAGTCGGCACTAAACAAAGAGAAGAAAAGATTATTTAATGTTGGTCTATTACGCTCAAGAAGTACTGCGCTTCTAGAGCCAAGTGACAAAGCTCACTTGCTCTAGCATCGCTAATAGGTGTCGACTGCTGATGCCGTACATCTTCGTCGTGACAGTCGAAAGGTCCAGAATACCTCTCACGGACTCCAAAAATAGCAGTGAATAGAACTCACGGAAATTGTCATCAATACATAAACAGATTAAATTACGGCAAACTTATGAGCATCATCACTCTACCCGCCAAATAACCATGCCGTACAACCAGCTCGCTATAAAAGACTCGCTTGGCCTGGCTATTCCACAAAACATTCTCAACTCAGTCATGCGAAAGGCCAGACATCCGGTTCCCTATCTGATTAATAGTTCTCTTATGCAACTATTGGTTTTGTTATGCCCTTTTGCCCTTATGCGGCCTTGCATGTCGCATACTACTACTGACCGTGCCACCTATTATGTTCGGTCACCTAATCCGTCGTGACATATATACGTTGATTGCGTGCGTATATATTTGCAGTCTGCCTGATATGAGCTGCAGGATTGGCCAAAGCAATGCGCACGGTGATACATCTATCGTCGACACGTGTGTCGCCATGCATTCTCGTCCCAGCAGGCTCTTTATCCAGACGAACAGTCATGCGGGCTCAGTTATCAATTCCGTGGATTCTGTTGTGTGGCCTGGGCGGGTCGATAAGGTGCGGGTTGTGGCTCCATGCCCCATCATGGCGGGATGGAAATGCGCTGCGCTTCAAAAGTAGAGATAAAAGCACATACACAGTCCTTACAATGCAGCAACTGCATAACCATAACACCTCGCCTTATTACTCATATTCTTGATAGCACTTCAAAAGTTGGCGAAATGCGGACTGAGTAATGGCGGTTTCAAGGAAAGTGTGATAAAGAAAGTGCGGCAGCAGATGATGCCTAATAACGGTAAAGCGCCTCACGGCCTAATTTTTCCCAAACGAAGCATAAAGGTTCGGCCACTCTTAATAGAGCTTTGCGTCATGTTAAATCCATGTTATCCGAGTCTAACATTCCGAGCATTTGAATTCAGAGGATACCCCCGTCCTTCCAGTACTGCGGCCTGTAGCGTTTTATGCGGTTGGTGAGCACTCCAGATAAAATCACATGGTGGCCCTCCTTCTGTGACGATTGTGCGCTTAAGCATTCAGCAATTTGATAATCGCCTGCAACCTTCGCATCCTTACGCTCTCCGCTTTAACGGACTTCACCATCGATTAAACTCGGAGCTGAAGCCGCTTCGCTTATCGCCATAGGCGTACCTGCACGAGTGCGAGCAGAGATAAGGGAAGATTTACAGGTGCGGGCGTTGATTGCGTGTGCAGACGGCTTTGCCGAAGCTGAACCGCGGCGATAGATGTATACCGGAGATAATTATGTTACATTTACGAACGCGCTTCCACTCCGTCGATGTTCTTCACGGCAAGATGAACAATACCCGTCTTACTAACGTTAACTTCGTAAAGCAAGCCTACCTAGCACATTTGGCCGACAGGTCGACGAATCCTTGATGACCCTGCATGCTCAACCTTCACGGCCGACCTCCTTGGAACCACCACGCTTGCAGGAACAGCAGCTTCCCAAGACGCATCCGTCTTCAAGCGAAATGGACCCCTTCCGCATCGAGATTCCCATGCCCCTACGGCCTCTCTGCGCCTGCCCCAGCTGCTGGGACAGCGAGTGGACACCTGGCAAGGTGTGCTTATCAATGGACGACGACTGCGTGTGTCTAGGATGGATAGAACGAAGGGCCTAGGGCGGCGCAAGGTGCAGCTTCAAGTATGCATTCACACGCTTTGGGAGCTCGCCCATTAGTTGCAGCTCCGCTAGGCAGGGCCAGCTTTACACGTCTAGATGTCTGTCCATCGCATCCCGCACTTTCACTCGCCGCGCACCAACCCCATCAACCTGTTGCTCATACACCCACACGCCCAAGTATAACCTCGCTTCATCCCATTTATGTCCCCCCGTGATCCAGCATTGTCATAAGTAAGTGCATTCACCCACGCCCTTCCTGCACGCGTGCATTCGGGACATCGAACCCACCCACAGGTCTGCGTCATTGATTGCCTGGGCCGCGACAAGCCCATGGCGGTGCAGGTGAACTTGCCTCCTCCGCGTGAGAAGCGCGGGCTTACACGGGCGGAGCTGCTTACGCAAGTTGCTTCGAAGTTGAAGACCAAGTTCAACCCCGATAAGGAGCTTCTCCATATCGTTCACTTTCCCTCCGGCTTTGCGTCTGATAAGTTCCAGATCAGGACCACTCAGGTAGGTCTCTGCTGGGTGTATGTATATGAAAGGGTAAAAGCAGAGCAAGGAGAGCGAGCGACGGAGGGACATGTGCAATAGATATGCGTTTCTTCGGACTAGTCCTCGAAATGTACATTGTATTTCTGTCGTGCTGCGCCAGCCCGCAAAGTCTGTACTGTGCACGACCTGCAGTCCATCCTAATGAGAATCATCCTAATTTAATCACAAAAATACTAAAATTTATATCCATTCTTGCGCATGTTTGCAGGAGACCTTTAACCTGCCTTCGCTGTACGATAACAATGCGCCATTTGTCGTCGTCTTCCGGACTGAGCATCATCCGCGGTGCGTATCACGGGCTCTATGACTGCACGCGGCATTCAAACCTTATGCCCTATTTCTCAGCTGTCCTCTTTTTTATGCCTATCCGTGTTTTGTGACTGCCGTGTGCACGTACGTCTGCTGCCGTCCAATTATTGGCGTGCAGGGTTGAGCGACCGGCAGAGACGCACGGTGTTCCGGAATACCTCCAGTCCGACGGTAATGGTGGCTACTTCCCGACCTGGGCCGTTACGCAGCTGTGGCTCACGAAGGCACCGCACTGCGGCACCTTGGAGTTCGACAAGCTCGTTGGGTTGCCGATGATGGTGCCGCTGTCTATGGAGGACAACGACTACCGGGCAGTGCTTGCGGCTCTGGAGCACGGACTTGAGGTATGCTGTTATTCCGGGTGTATCCATACAACGCGTTTATGTGTCGTGAGGCATGTGTCCTCCGAGCAACGAATCATCTGCGGCTTCTTGCTTTATAGGTCTCCTGTATGTATCTATCTGCTGTGTCGAGCCCCCATCGTACGTGTGTTGAACCGGCCCCCCTTGCGTGACACTGTTGGGACGCATGTTTTCACCCTCCTCTCAGCTGTGTCCCTCGGCACATATCTACTTCACCACCTCGATAGGCAGCTAGGCACCTAGTCGCTCGCAATGCACGGCCGTCGGTTAAGCCGTTTCCGTACAAATGCCTGCCTTGCGCCCCTCATCATGCAGCCGTGCCAGAAGAAGGTGCTGCCCACACGGCGCTCGAAGCCCGTCGTCGCCCCGCCCGTCCAGCCCTCTTGGCCGGTCAGGTCTTCTGAGCTATTCCAGCTGTCTCCCGATCCTGTCCAGCACCGCGTCCGGGTGCCTCTCAATCATTTCATCGCCCCTTACGAGGCGCTCACCTGGCCCAACCCCGGACCTGTGCCTTTGCTGGTGGCCGTGACGGCGCCGGTAAGAAGAGGCTTCGTGTGTGTGTGTGTGTGTGTGTGTGTGTGTGTGTGTGTGTGTGTCTCACCGTTGACAATGAACATGCACATGCAAGGATTCGTGATTGTTGGAGGTTGACCCTAAAGCGTGGCCCCTTGGCCCCATAGCCCCTTGGCCCCGTCGTCCGTCCATGTGGCGCGACACACATGCGACATGCATGTGTTTTGTGTGACATGCGCGAGGTTCATGTGACTTTGTTTTTGGCAAACACTTATCTCTACGTATGACTGTTCCGCAATGTATATATGTAGATCCCAGAGGAAATGAGCAAGACGGAGGCATTCCATTACCTCTTTCAAGGACTGTACGACCATCAGCCCTGGACCCCTGTGGCAGCAGCACCAGCGACGGAGCCTGCGGTGGAGACTGCCGGTGCCGGCGATGTAACCAGTGTCGTTGAGACCAGCGCTAGCGCAGGGGCCGCTCTCGACCCTTGCACCAGCACGCAGCCGACAGATGCACAGATGCCGAAGAAGAACGGGTCGCAGCCACGGAAGCGTGGGTTTGAGGAGGTGGAGGAGGAGGTGGCGGATGGGGAGGAAGGGGAAGAGCGCGTGACTCGGCAGCGGGTTGCCAACACCCCGGATGGGGAGGCCGTGGCGGTGGTTCGAGGGAGGAAGTCGGCGCGGCGATATGCATCATCTATGGCAGCGTGGGGCTCTTGGTTCTTGCACCGGGCGGTGCCGGTGGTGGCAGCGGCAGCGGTGGGATCTACCTTGGCGTCGGTAGCCTTGCAGATGGTGGACAACGGGATGATGTGCCAGGCAGAGGCATAGGCCGATTCTATTCGACTTGACGTTATTTTGAAACATGCTGCGCGACCGGCATTTCCCCGTTTGTCGTGCGGGGTTCTGGTCTCGGAGCTTGAGGGTGGGCTTTCAACTTTGTTTAGGGATGGACTCAGATATGGGGATACGTGGCCGCAACGCACAACTACCCTTGTGTGATTCGTTCTGTGGTGGGCCGTGCAAACACCTGCAGCGCAGTGCACAGCACTTTGCAAGCCAGCCTGCCGTGGGGTTGTTGGACGGGTGATTTGAGACTCGGTGGAGATCACGAGGGGGCATGTTCAGGTTTCTCTCAACAAGCTGCTCGGCTTTGTTCTGTTGCGGTGGGGGCCCAGCGGGTATATTTTGCCCTTGACACCGGGAGGGAAAGTGATACACACACACACACAGGTTGGGCACCGTCCTTTCTTCCAGCAGGAAGGCTCGTGGCAAACGGGGGGTGCGTTCAAAAGGTGATGACTGACATGGCTGAAATTGGGGGCAAGCGGCAAGGGAAGACGGGCAACACGACTATCTGTTGGATGCTGTAAATGCCGTGCTTGGGTGGAACCCAGTGGCAGCAAGTGCGTGGAGGCGGACTTGAACTTTCCTCTCATCCTTGATCCTCCTGGAAAATGGAGGTCCCTCTTATGTAACTATCGATTGGCTAGGACTGTGTTCCTCGCCCAAGGAGTATGCTAGATGCATAAGAATGATGAGCTGCGGGGTTCCCAACAGACTGCGTCAAGTCATGGTAGATTCAGACAAATGAGACAACAACAGTACCAGCGTACGAACCAACAACAATTACGAACGCATATTGCGCTGAGCGGCAGAGGGCCTGCAGCAGGGGGGACCCAATCGGTGTTTGTGTGTGTACATGTGTGTAAACAACAGACCTGGGCACAGGGGAGAAGTGTGTCAGGGAGCCGTAGATGCGAAACACGCGCTTGGACCGGAGCGCACCAAAGCGGGCCTCTCATCGGGTGATAGCATCAGGTCGCTTGATCCTTACAAACAAAGCGAATGACCCGTGGGTCAGCTGGAGAGAAAACACCAACTTGAGTAAAAGTCGTTGCTGGGCAATACTGCGCCGCGCTGCCCTACACCACCACTAGCGACCACACACATGTACAGCATACAAGAGAGCGGCCTTCGGTTTGAGAGCGGCCTCTTCTGCATGAAGACTGCCGCCGATGATGAAACACAACGCACATACACGGCCAGGGCGGGGGGGAGGGGAAGGGGAAGGAGGTGGGCGGGCGGGAGAATGCACATGCCCGTTATTGGTCTACTCCAGTGCTTCTTTCCCGGCACGCGTTTCTCCCCCTTTCCATTCAACACGGTCTGCGCTCTGCTCCCACGGGAAGAGGACCTGACCTGACCTGACCCCTGTCCCCTCCCCCATGCCAGCCACAAGGAATCCATTCCGGTCGCACACTGAAGTTCATCTCTGGTCTGAAAATCCATTGGACAGAGGAAGCCTCGAATCCCTTCCAGGAAGCCTGGGGACGAGCCCGCCTTCCGTGCAGGAAGACTGGCGGAAAGCGAGTGCACCCATGCAGCACGCCTTGCCACAAACGCTCCGTGTCTAACGAACCTGCGGCTGACGGTGCATGTAGCTCATGAAGGAGCTGCTAGCCTGCTGTACAGCCAGTTGCCATTGACCAGAAGGCCGTGAAAGAGGGAACGGATCTGCCGGTCCCGGTCGGCCCATGGGACCAGGGGCTAATGGCGTCTACTTGGGGGTGCGATAGCGGTATTGCAGCCAGGGGTGCTTTAGCGCCTGCGCCGCGGTGGGGCACTTTGAGGGGTCTGGCACCAGCAGGTGGCGGATGAAGTGCAGCATACCCCGGTCGGCGGCGGGCACACGGGCCTGCAGTGTGGTCCTCTTAGGGGCCAAGAACTGCGACCGCCGAGGCCATGGGGATGGGTGGGCAGCAACGCGGAGGGCGGAAGCAGCAGGCGGGAAGAGCACCGAGATGAGAGTCATCGGAGCGTAGGACATTGGGAAGAGGTATTTGCGGAGCATCAATGCGTCGGCGCTTTTGTATGCACTGCGGAGAGTTGTTCAGCGTGTGGACAATAAATACTGGTGGTCTTTTTATTGAGGTGCATAGAGGCCCTGGGTGGACGTATCCTTTTCTGCACCCCGCCCCACCTCGAAGAGCCCTGTCTCGCAATGATGGCGTCTTGGAGCTGAGTGCCTGGACGCTGGCTATGTTCTCAACATGCGCTGTTGCAGCTGCAGCCATTACCGAGGCGCCCATGACGTTTGTCTTGGTTAAATTGCGTTAAACGCTTCACACGCCACTTTTTGTCGTCGTTGATATGGCGACTGCGATCGGATAAGATGGGCGGGCGCCATGATAATTACGAAGATGGACGGCCTCCCCACATGTACGCGTTGCGTGCTGCATTGGTTCCTAATCTTGTCCGACAATGGCATGACTCCCCTCGTGGAAGTTTCTGTTTCTCTACCGGAAGCGCCCAGAGACCATACATTCATGTTATCTGCGTCCGCGCTACAACGACATCTCTCAATGCCTGAAGGTAGTAATGTAACCATGAGCTATCCAAGTTTTAATGGCTCCAAGTGTGCTCAGTTATCTCTGCATCCCCGTCCGCCTGTCACACTGGTCGGGTGGTGGCACTGGTATGCTGGTTCGACCGCTGCCACCCAACTGCAAGTACGGCGTGCAGGCTGCCGCAGCGGGCTGTGGCCTCACATTGCTCGCGGCCTGTGGCCTCATGGTACAGGACAGCGTGCACGAATTGGTGGACGGCGGGTATTTGGGAGCCATGATGGTTACATGGCATACTGCGAGTAGTTAAGGTCTTCGTTTGGGCTCTTCTGTTCCATAAATAACGCGTTCCTTCCATGATACATGTCTCATGTATGTCTAATTTCCAAGGGCAGAAGTAAGAGTGCTAAGCATAGGATGAGTACAAGCTGCGGTGTGCAAGAAGTGTCACAAGTGCAGGAGGCGATAACCAACCAGTCAGTGTCAGTGTCGTCCAATAGTCGTACATAAGCAACATATTTTAAGCAAAACGGTAAATATTATTTCCTCGGAATCCATCTGTCAAACATTTGCTTTGAAGATCCAAATATACGTATGTGAAAGGTATGCAATGTTAAAACACTTATATGATAGTTACCACCCTAAAATCCAAGCAAGATCAGGTCTGACAATGCCACCGTCTTTAAATGCGTTGTGTGCGTGATTGTGGGACGAGATGGCGGTAGCCAACGGGGCAAGTAAGGAACTCAAGTGAGACACCATATTGAATTACCTATGGCAGATTATGTATGCGCGTGGCGTATGGCTAAAAAGCAAGTTGGACGACGTAGCGCACGTAGGGCATCTTGCCGCTTGCAAGACTACTGGTCCATGCAGCAAGAACTGCCGCGCCTTTTATTCCGTTCTTCTCCCGTCTTCTCAGACACAACTACCTTACCATCACCCTTTTCCACCCTTTAACGGCAGCCATTGCTGGCCATTCATCATCTATTCCTCCATGCTATTTAGGCAACCACACCCCCATCCTTCAATCATATTTCCTACTCCAAACAATGTCACGAGGACATCGTGACATGTCCAATCAATGTAACAATGTCACGTTTAGCTGCTTTACGGAGTCGCCCATGTTTTCCGTTCTGCGCGCGGTCTGACTAACCAAGCGGGACCTGGTGCAACAGGGTTTCCGCGGCCCACCCCGGCCGAACAACTTATACTTCACCTAAGCTAGTACCCAAAAGCAACTCGAGCGGCTGACCAGGAACCTCAAGGACTTTCCAGTCTTTCCATGCATACCCCGCACCGCCGTTCCTCGTCCTTCCCCTTCATGAAACTGCGGGCGCCCCCGGGCCTAAGTAGGGTTTCTGGCTAGTGCCCTGGCTGGACGCCAAGCCGGCGGAGGAACAGCGTGATGTGATTGCCACTGTGTTGGAGCATATGCGCTCAGGGCTACTGCCACCATTAAAGGGTGAGCAAAAACCTAGGGGGATCGGCCGGACAGTAAACAGCTGTTGGGGGTTGGGGGTAATGGTAAGTCTTGATGGGCGGTGTTACGGCCATTTCGTACGCACGGTGCACGAATCACGTAACGACGTAAGCACTGCTGGCCGTACTGGGCCAATCAACCAGAGACCGATAATTTTATCGACTTCTTGACAGTGAAAGGATGAGATGCAGCTGAGCTCATGTTTCTTGTCGTGGGCCTCCAAAAGGTTGTCATTCTAACACCACCGCTAACTGTCCTAACTTGTCATTCGTAAGGTATGAGGCCCGTACGTCTGCCAGGGGATCATTATCGGCAGCCAGGTAATTCTAAGCTGTATAGCGGGTCGTCCTTGCGAGACACCGTACTCATAAAGGCATACAATAAGCTGGGCAGTAATTAAACATCACTTATCACTTTCCATTTGAACGTATGGACCTAATGCTGGCTGTCACCAGTTGAGGCGTGGTTGCTGAAGCAATCCAGTGCCCCTGGGACTGGACATAAGAATTAATAATCAAGACATATGCTGATTGAAATTCTGAAACGGGCCACAGCTTTGCGTTTGCGTTAAGTAAACGTTTGCTGCGATATGGCTGCTTGCATCGCATCATCGCCGATGCCGGTACTTGAAAACTGGCCCTTTGCCGTCTAATGAGGGGCGTGCATTGTGAAATCATTTGGGAGCATGGCGGCTGCAACAATTAAGAGCTGCATAGAGGCGGGCCGCATTCCCAAAAGTTGCGACGTTGATGGTCGTTTGGATCAGGATGAAAGCAAACAAAACAGTCGATCGTTGGTGTCTGTATTGCCTGTTCGTCCCCAAGCCGAGCCATCGACAATTCCACCGGCCGAGGTGGCTGACAGCCCACAAAAACCTCTGGCTTATGCGCGACGGCCCGGGGGATTCTATGTTGGATTTCGCGGAGGTACACGACAGTCGCCGCGGCTACCGAGCAGTCGACAGCTCCTCACCAGTCCCAAGCTCCACGCCATCGAGCTGAAAATCGAGGGGCCACACCTATGCGACCTCCCACAGGCAAGTCCCCCACATCGGAGTTGTTTAATTCTTTGGGCGTTTCGATTGCGCCCAAATACAGGATGTCGTGGACTGGATACGCAGAGTGAGGCTTTCGGTCCTCAAACTCTGGGTCGGGGTCATTCGCCCTTGCCCGCCTTCTTCAGTTTTCACGATCCCTGCTGTGCCTAGGGCCTGCGCCTAGGCCACACGCCTCGTTTGTAATCCAAATGCACCGTCACTCTCATAAACCTTCTCCCACCCTTTTTCGTAACAACTACATTAGGCCCTTGAGCTTTCCTAAGCCTGGGACATCCCTTGCATTTCCCGCCTGAGCTCGGACCTATATTCGGCTCGCTGCCAGGGGCCTTGACCGGTTACCCACGGTATGACTCCCCTGCCTCGCGCAAGCAACGGCACTCTCCTTTCCAAGGCCCCCGAGCGCAACGCACGGTCGCCTCTGGGTTTTGATTTGGGCTGTATAGCATTCGCACTCCCTTTCCCTGGCCTCAACACAGGATTTTGCTGCCCGGCTGCGAGCCTTCCTGACGGACGCTCTCGGGATGGCGCCATTGCACATGGCAGTAGGCCAGGGCTGCATCCACCTGGTAGTAATGCTGCTGGAAGTGGCCTGCGGTGCGGGTCCTGTGTTTTTTCCTGCGCACCGGCACCGCAGGAGCCGTGCCACCACCGCCGGCTTTGGCTCGCTTCCAACGCGCCTGATGGCCTTTATGAGCGAGGTACTGCCCGATGGCAGTGCCGGGGCTCCTGAGCATGTCGAGATACGGCACAGCCAACGTTCGTATGAGCTGGATGCAAACCCCGCTCAAAGACATCAAATAAGACGAGGAGAGCAGCCTGGCATGCAGCAGGGAGCTCGCGTGATTTGGCCGCCTCCCCAAGCCCGCGCTGATGCTACCGACCGTGCTATTACTGCGGTTAATGCTGATGATGACTACACTGACTTAGAAACCCCTGCTGGAGTTGTGACACGGACAGACCCTGCCGGAGTAGGCGCCGCCATCGCAGCGACAGCTCCTATAACGATAAGAACTTCGGCACCGGCATCATCTGCTGCGGCTGCCTTGGCGCTTGAGAGCTCCGGTGGCACATGGGGTTCCTCCAGTGCGGGACGCCCCACGCGGTCCTGGGTCGCATGGCCCGTGCCACCAGGTCAGGGTGCAGCGGGGTCTAACATGAACAGCCACGCTGCTGATGGCGGTACCACGACCAGTGGTCATGAGAGACAGCACGCGAAGGTGACGACAGGGCTAGCTGCCGCAGGTATAGCCGGTACGGTTCCAGCGTCGTCTCCATATCCATGCGATTCGTCCCAGGCGGCGTCGCAGCAGCTGCACCAACACGGTCAACTACTGCTGCAGCAGCCCAAAACAGTTACAATGCTGCCTTCCGAATCGGTACGGGAACAATTTAGCCATGTTGCAAGTGGATCCGGTGATGTCGCACCAAACACGGCACGATCAGGGCCGGCCAGGATCTGGGTTTCGAATCCGACAAAGGATGAGACCACGGGAACGCTCAAGGACGGTAATCGCCTGAGCCTCAATTTTGGCAACAGTACGGACTTACGGCAGCCACTTATGTTGCCGCATAGATCTTGGGCATGCGCGACCCCGGCGGAGACCGACGGATTGCAAATGGATCGACCAGGAGCTCAGAGGAGTAGGAGGGGCGACCTGGAGGAAACTGCACCGTCGGTGGGTGCTGTTGCCGCGGTGGGAGCGGCTTTGGTGTCCGGATGTGCGCGTGCTGATGCGGTTGCCAGCATGGCCTCGCCCGTAGCTGGGCAGCCGGTTCAGGGTCCCTACGATGGCGGGGAAGGCACTGGTAATGTTGGAGATGGTTACACACAGCTTCCCGCTGAGGTTGCGACTCCTGTGGGAACAGCGGCAGCGGCGGTTGCAGCCAGTTGTAACAGTAGCAGCTGCGGCGGGGTGCGAAGCGAGCGAGTGGCGTGGCGGCAGGCAGCTCAGAGCGCCGCAGGCAGCAACGAGACGTCCCTTGCCAGCGGCGACGGCGGCGGTAACTGCGGCAGCGTATCAGGCAGATTGAAATATTCGGCCTTTGGGTCAACATTGGCGGACCGCCTGGGACCATCAGCTGGATTCGGTCCAAGCGGATGGATGGGACCCTCCTATCCACCGGCAGCGCGGATTCTCAGCCCTGCCCATGTGGCCTCCCTTAACCCGGGACATCAGCAGGCTGGCGCGCTGGCGACCGCTACCACCAACACGACATCCAACACAGTCATCGTGCGGCCCTTTGGCGACATTGGGATTGGCCTCGGCGTCTTCGCAGGCAACCAGAGCAATCACATATCCGGTGGCGGAAGCGTTGAGATCCCGGAGGCCCTTGCGGGCCTTCTGATGCCGCAGGTGCCACTGGCTGTGGCACGACTACACGGCCAGTCACATGCTCGGGCAGTAGAGCTTCTGAGCCCGGCTGTAGTAGTTTGGCCACAGCCTCCGCCACCGTCGGGGAATCCCCGAGCTCCGTCTTTAGAGGCACCTGGGACGGGACTTGCAGCTACCTGTGCGGACCAGGGACGCACTGTGGGGCGGGGCCGACCAGGTATATCGCGCCTCGCCCCGCCGCAATCCCCGACACAGCAACTCGCGGCATTGGCGCCTGTGCAGATGCTGTCACCCGCCCAATTGACGGGTGAGTTGTGCCTCGTCATGCGCTGCCCAGATATCATCGCGTCAACCTCCAAAGGCCACCGCCGCGGCGTGGATCGAGAGGATCCATCACAGAGGGACGCCGATGGCAGCAGTAGCGGCGAGGGTAGCACTGGCAATGGCAGTAGCAACATCAACGCCATCAGCGGCGATGAGGGAACACGGTGGGGCTGCAGCACTGACAGCTTGTGGAATGAGGCCAACCAACGGGAGGGGAGCGGTTCTGGAGCCAGCTCGTCAGGGCTTGGACAGGTCTCTCAGCTCGTCGCGTGGAACCGTGGCGGCGTCATTCCTCTGCTACAAGTCGACGATTCGGCGGAGGGTTGTACTCGAGCAACACTACTGCTGCCGCTGCCGCTCCCGCAGCCTTTGATGTCGGCACCGTCAGATCTTCGTCCACCGCCTTCGCCGCACCCAGCCTGGGAGCGTTCTCGTGCTGTAAACAACGCTGTTCGATCATCAGCGGAGGTTCTGTTGGTATGCAGAAACAGTGGAACGCCTGGCAGCGGTAGCGCTGGCGGCGGCAGCAGCAGGGGCGCGAGCTCAGCGCCTCTAGAAACCCGCGCCATGGCCGATTCCCCCAGCGGCGGTGGTAGAGGTTCCGCCGGCGGTGTCCCCCTCACCACTGCCACCTCCGTCTCCCCGGGAGCTCAACTTCTGTACATGGCCTGGCGGCGCGGTCAGTCCCTTGGGCCTCCCTGCCCGCTGTTGCTCTTACCTAACGGGCTTGAAGATGTGGTTTCGGAGCTACAGGTCTTGCAGCCGCAACCAGCACAGGTCCCCCAGTTGACATCATACCAGGCCTTCATAGCAGACCTAGGGACTTGGCTCGAAGCACTTCATGCATTGACTTCGGTGCCGTGGGCGTCGCCGCTGCCATCTTCGGGCACTGCTGGTGGTAACGGCAACGCTGGCGGTGGTGGCGTCAGCGTCGGCATCAGCGGTGGGATTGCCGGCTCGCACGGCAGGTCCTACCATTCTTTGCAAAGCTTTTCCAGCCGTCTAAGCGGCCCCGGCACAGGTATAGGCATGGCATCTGGATCAAACGCGGTCACAGGTGCCAGCACCACCGGCAGCCCGGCGCATGGGGACGTCCTGACACGGGGCTGCAGCCTGGCCAACTCCGGCAGCAGTCCTTGGCGTACTGCAGCAGCTGCGGAGCACATTAGTAGCACTGCAACCTTCAGCGCGCGTCTGGCAGCAGTGACATTGGGTCCGACAACAGCTAAGGCGAGAGGTACAGTCGCTGTACCTGGCGTCGGTGCCGCGGCCACGGCCACAGAGCTCCCCTTGGAGTCGGAGCTCAACACGGAACTGTCGCTGGGCAACTTGGCTCAGCGAGCGGAGGAACAACTCAGTCCCTTCCGTGCCGCCGGCACGCTGTCGAGCGCGATGATGATGCACCAGCCACATCAGGTACCGCCACCAGTGACAGCACAGCAACCTGCACCAGCGCAGCCGCTTTCTCAGGGACAGCGCGCCCCATCGGCCTCAACGTTGTTCAGCGGCTCGGATGTTACAGAGGAGAAAATTGCACGCTTCGCGGATGAGGTGTTCTGCTTGGGATGTGACCTGCTTGTGTACTCAGTTGGACGCGGCGCTGTTGCGACGGCACGTTTCATCATGGGGCGCCTGCTGAGCCTCAGTCCGCACGCTGCGTGCATTGCCTTGCTAGGAATTGGCGGCACTGCGATCCCCACAGCCTCGGCAGCGGCGGCCACCGCCGCCGCTGGTCAAAGCAGTTCGACGTCCCCATCTAGGTCCGTGGGTAGCACTGGCACTCGGGGCGGGGGCCCCGGGCCCAGCAAGCTGCAACATGCGCTTAGTAGCATCATCGGCACCGAAGCGACGGTGGTGGCCGGAAGCTTGGCCGTGCGGTCCGCGCTGCTCCGCGCCGTATTGGACACGTGCCGCGCCAACAGTGAATTTGGCCGCACCCTTCTTCACCTCGCGGTGCTGTCTCGATCGCTGCCTATGGTGCGCCTGCTGCTGGAGATATGGCCGCAGGAATACGGCCTGCAGGCTTCGGAGCTGAACCGGCTGGATAAGGCCGGCCTGCCGCCTGCCGCATACCTACCGCAGGCTGCGGCGCTTTGTCCGCAAGCCCATCGTGGTGTTGAAGGCAGCGGTGGAGAAGCCGAGTTTGCGATAGTGGCAAAGCCGATGCTGCGTGCCCTAGGGCGGCCGCTGCCGGTAGAGGACTTCTCCGAGGTCGCAGTCGATGCGACGGAAGTAGCTGAAGAACTGGGACGCTGGGGCCTGCAGGCAGTGCAGGAGGGTAGCAATGAAGCGGCCTCGCTTGTTGCAAGTGGCGTGCGGATCCACGGGGGAGCCTCTGCAGGTAGCGGCTTCGCGGCCACCGGCAGCAGCGGCGGCGCGGAGGGCAGCACGGGTGCGGCAGCGTGGGAGGCACGGCGGCTCAGCGGTGGCCACGTCGGCCGTTCTCGTAGCGTTAGTATCCTCAGTGATGGCGGCGGCATCGGTGATGGCGGCGGCATATGGCGCAGTGCCAATGGCACCAGGCGCTTGGCACCTTCGGAGGACGAGCCGGCGAGGGGCGGTATCCTCCGACCCCTGGAAGGTGGCTTGGCCGCTATGCCGTTTACATCCCCCGATGCAAGCGGCGTCGTAGCCACAGCTGCTGCCAGGGACCCTGCAGGGCCACCGCCGGGTCCTGCAGCGCTGGCGGCCGCTACGGCTGTCTGGCCGCAGGTTGCGCAGACAGCTTTTGTGCACCAGCCGGGAGATCCCGGTAGGCCACTGTTGCGTTGGGCGCTATGGGCCACAGTGCAGATGCTGCTGGGTTCAATCCAGGTGAGCTGTGTGAGGTGTTGGAGGACGCATGAATGTGGCACAAGCTACTTTTACACGTGTATGAAATGTAGCATTTTGGAAGGAGGCAAAGTACCGGGAAGTTCCGCATGCATGCGCAGCATTCGCAAAAAGGGGCAAGGGATCAGCAGGGGGAGCCGCGCATCCGGGGCTGCTTTCAGGGCTGCCCACCCTGACCCTAAGGGCCTGCGCCCAACGCCGGGTACCAAGGTAGCGGGAAGGGGAGGGAGGATTCAGAGCTGCCGAGGACGGATTCCTCAAACTTGGAATGTGCGCTTTAGTGATTTGTGTTGGCGCGCGGCAGATGGCTGGCGTGGTATGAACACCGCTATAGCTGGCTAGCCGCCATGGCTAGCTATGGATAGCTGGCACCAGCATGGCGGGGATGAACACCGTTATGCATCCACCTGGATACGGAGATGGGTTTGACTGGCCCAGGTCTTCGCGCGACGCCGCACGCACGTTTTCCACGTATTGCGTTTGCAGTTCGTTTCGTAAGGGGAACCGCGGTTTCTCTTGCGCTGCCGTATCCTCCCTGATGGGCACAGCTAAGACGACGCTAAGACACGGAATATAACGGGATAACCTGCCCGTCCTACCTTCGTACAGATCGGAGCTCGGGGAGCTCGCGAAGAAATCCGGTTTGTTGTTTAACGCCCTATCCACGTCTCACATCCCCGGCAGGCGCTCGTGGTCCTCCTGTTCGCAATGCCGCGCGCCCGCGACCTGCCGCCCTCCGCCTCGTTCCTCGCTATCCCTGGAGCCTTGCTGTGGCTACCATCCTTGTGCCTCGCGCTAACCAGCTGCCTCAGCACCGTTACTGCTCTGTTGCCGCCGCCGTGGCCGCCGTTTCTGCTACTACTGCAGCCGCGATGGCCGGAGGCTCTGCCGCCGTGGCTGCCGGCGGCGTTTACCTCGATGGGTCGGGCGCTCGCGTGCGTCATGTCTTTGGCGGCAGCCGTCGAGGTCTCGCGCGCGACACGCGGCATCCACGGCGGCGGCGGCAGCGGCATCGTCGAAACCGGCGCTGGCCACGGTGGGCTTTTAATGCTGATGGCTGGAGGCCGGGGCATGTCAGGCGCGGAGGCGAGTGTCCGGATGTTGCTCATGACGCTGGCCCCAACTGCACTTGAGGCGGTGAGTGACTGTGTGGGTCCTGGGTTGGCGAGGGCTTTGGGATTTCCTCTACGAGAAGCTGCGAAATCCTCCTATTTACACGACCGCTTAACGAGGTACACCACCTGTCCTGGAAAGGCTCTTTCAGTTTCGCCTTCCATGTAAAACCTGAATTCCCAGCATCTTGGGAACAGGTGCAGAAAATTTTCCAATGTCATATTTTACATATTAAACTTGGCATCCATGGCTCATCCCATCTGTTTGGTCTTATTCAATGATGGTAATATGTAATGCCGTAATGTGACGAGTTTTCCCACCGTTGCATTACGTTATCCAATCGCCCATCGCCTAATACAAGAACCCTCCCTGGAGCCGATCCCCGCAGGCCTACGTCGAGCCGCAGATCCGTGCCACGTTGCTAATGTCCGAGTATGGCCTTCCGCTTCTGTACGTCATGCTGTACGATAGTGTCCCAGCTGCAGTCGTATGGCTGACGTATTCCGCCTCCAACGTGGTTCTGGGGATGGCAGTGGTGGCTTTGATGGACCTTCACGCACGCGCGAGCGCCGCAACGGCAGCAGCCATGGGCGGTGGTCGGTAAGGAGGCCCAAACAGCGGAGGGAAAGAGAGAGAGAGAGAGAGGAGGCGGGAGGGAATGACAAGACTAAGGAGCAATAAAGCTTCCAGTGTGGGAGTGTATGCGGCGCTGTCCCACGCAGAAACACCTGACGGGGGGAGCGATGCCTTACGACGCGCAGTGCAACTAGCTGAACGAAAATGCCTGTTTATTTAGAGGCCGTCATTTAGAGGCCGTCAAAGCCGTCTTAAAGCCGCTATTCCCATAGGTCAGCTTTGTAGCTCGCCCGATAGACCGCCATTGGCAAGCTGTGTTAGCCTCGGTGTCACCGGATGGGTGCATCTTATTATCAAAACTGTGATAGGAGGTGTACGGAGATTTGCGAGAGATTTGCAAAGTCCCGAACCCGTGTCGCTGGGCCTCGGCCTATCCATTGTGTGCGGAATAGTACCACACGAAGTTGACTTTTGCAAGATCGCCTTGGTTGGCCGCCCTGTCCAAATGGTGGCAGGGGAAACCCCCAACAGAGTGGTCTCGGTATGGTTCTGAGCAGCGGGCGCGCGGCACATCTCCTTAATCCGTGCCGGCTGTGCGGACGCCCCCGTCTGCTGTCCCTACCTCTTCGCAACCGTGTTGGTCACTGGTTAAAGTGGGCGTCGGCGCTAGGTTCTTTGATTACGCCCCCAATAAAGTCAAGGTTGCCCACAGACCGGAGAGGGGGTCCCTAGAGGTGTCGGAGAGCTTCACTGGAGAGGCATCACCGGATGCGCAATCCACTCATACCCTAAACTGTTTTCGCAAGGGGAGCTCTTGCCGTTGGCATGGCACTTGCTCCTACCATTACACGAGCAGAGATCTTATAGAATGGATATTGTCAGGGGGCCAGATCTGTGGGCGTTTACTTCTTAGTCTGAGCATGTTTTTATACGTGCTATTAATGTGTCGTCGTGTTTAGGTTCTATGGGCCTTGCGTACGTACACATGTTGCTTAATTACACGGCGGAGCGGCAATCATACTAGAAACCATGATGCGAGGAGGCGGCTGCCAGTTGCTTGAACCGGATTTTGCAACATTGGAAAGCGAGGATGCTGGCTCGGACGGGGGCTGGGAGGGTGGCTTGGTCGGAGAGCACTGATACAATCTTCCGGGTCGCTGGCTGGATTTGCTTTCGCCTTCACTTAGTTGATGCCCGGGGGGCCATGTGCCCGGCGGGGCATGTAGCACGTTAAAACACAGATCTAAGATCACGGCAGATTAGAGCGCAACACAGCCCGGTACTAGCGAGGTAATAGTTCCATCGGTGCGTCGTGGCGCAAGTCCATCGCTCAACCACAGTGATAATGAACCTTGCGATGAAGCTTGGACAAGCGTGGTGCCGTTCCCTTGGATTCCCAACAGATGGATCCCTTAGCGGAGAGAGGGGTAGGTATGCGTAATGGGTGCGGCGTTACCGTGAATGTGTGTGCGTGCGTTTGTGATGGCTCGGCTCCGCGAGAGGTGACATTGCCAAAGTAGCTGCACTGGTGTGTTTGTGATGCACGAATGCTCCGGGAGGTGAGGATACCTATGCCGGGGGAAGGGGGGTCTGCCATTTTACATTATGCTTTGTTTCGTAGCCTTGATCTCGGGCCTTAAAGGGTCTTGTGGCCGTCAAATGGTTAGCACACGGGTGGTATTTGTGTGGCATGCGCTGTGTAGGTGCATTGGCCCCAGACGTGGATAGACGTGGAAGCCAAGGGTGGTCACGGCATATAAATGATCGATTGGATAAATCAGGTGTGGGGGTGATGGGGGATGCCGCGCCAATTTGCGCCCACACTTGCATGATATTAATGGAGAGAATTCGAGGTGATCTCGAGATGTCAGGGCAGTTCGCCGATTAGTCGGTCTCCGTTGTTGCTACATACCGTGATTGACGCGGAGGCGGTGTGTTTGGCCCGGGGGTATTGCCCTTTAACTTAAAAATGGTTTTTTCTTGCGCAAGTTGCCAGTCCAAGTTGCTGGCGCCTGAAAAAGCTCGCTTTGCCCGTTTAATTGACTTCTGCTTTGGACTGACATGCAGTAAGTCCGATCTCATGCGCAGAGATGTTCCAAGAGGTCTTGGCAGCCTAGGTATAGGTTGCCCCTTTACGGCATGCTTTGGGATTGAGGTGCTACGTGTGCTGTCGCGCTTCAGCTGTGCCGGTAGGCAGGGAGAGCCATGCCTTGAGTTGTGTATGTGCTCGCGACTTGCACATGGGCATGGCGGAATTCATGCAATTGTCCCGTCCCCGTCTGGCACTCGCACGCCGGTACGAAGGGAAAGAAACTTGGTAATCTTGCTTGGAGATTTGGCTTTGCTGGTACCGAATAGCATACGCTCTACCAGGACGTGGGTGGCATGATACACAACGGAACTGTGAGGGGTTGCAGGCGTTGTGCTTCTCGTTTTTCCATTGTGAGGAGCGTTTCTGATGTCATGGCCTAGACCCACTGCGCCATCAGTACCATGTGTGGGCATGACGGCCTGGGCCTGCTGGGATCAACTAGACCGGCATTTCTCAACTAATGACTATATTGCGCCAAAACGTGCTGAGGTACGTCCGAGGGTATGATGACCATGCGGCCTAGAGGTACGGAATAGAAAACATGAAAAGCTTTAACGGCGAGATGGATATCTCTTCAGGTGGGCTAACTGGCTCGTCATCCTGTTCCCTCGACCACCTCGACTGGCACGTCTCCTGGGCTGGTTCATGAACTTCGTGTGCCTTCTTTTAGCAGGCATGTGCCGGTATGCGCAATTAAAACAGTACACTTCGCTTTTGGAGACTCCGGATGTGCATGGTGTTTGGCGGCCCCGGCATCCTTAACCTCTGCGAACTCAGGAATGAATCGACTTGAAATCTGGGAGACTCACATGGTCTGGACGGCAGTATGTGGTGTGCGTGTGCTTTCGTGTGACGTGTGTGCATGTAGCCAAGAGTGTCGGAAGTTACGTGAGTGGGTTGGATCAGTTGCTCATGTGTTTGATGAGACTGATGAGTCACCTGGTGGCAGTGACCTGCCCTCTGGATATGTTTTTTTGGCCTTGGTGATAGTACCAAGGGGGTGCCGGGGACCCACTAAGGGAACAGAGGCTTGCTCTTCCCAATCAGCCTCGCACGTAGATTGTTAAACTTGGCTCACCGTCGGATCGCTTTTTTATCTATTTTTGGTTTGCCGATGGGCCTCCTCTTCCTCCTTCATTGCATACTCGTAGATAGGGTGGCCCCGAGTCTGGTCACGTTGACACGGGTTGACTGTCTTAGCATGGCAGCAGTTCAGCATTGGTAAGGAGTCCCCGTCCTCGCATGGCCACAGTTCAAGGTTGTGCCTAACCCCTGAACAGTCCAGTCCATCACGTGAGCGACAATGCACGCGTAGATCTGCGGTGGGGCACCAAGCCCCCTACCGACTAGAGGGCAGTTACAGCTGGTTACAGCTATTGTGTACTTATGTGCTTGCGTGTGTTTTTGCTTGTTTGTGTGTTTTTGCTTGTTTGTGTGTGTGTGTGTGTGTGTGTGTGTGTGTGTGTGTGTTTTTGCTTGTTTGTGTGTGTGTGTGTGTGTGTGTGTGTGTGTGTGTGTGTGACGGCACATGTCGGATTCAACCATATGTAATGTGACGACGCGCCACATATTTGCTTGGTCATATGCTACCAGGACGCTGTTGAATATGGGAAGCACGTCGTATGCAGTTGAGGACTAAATCAATGGGATTATCCTAGACTCGGTGGACATAGTTGCCGAAGGCACGGAAGATTACCGCCTTCTTGGCTGTCTTTGTGGCTTGGGGTTTGTGCCGTGCTCACAAAATGACGTGGCATTGATTCCGATTCCTTCAGACGCGTAGAGGCCCGCCCGCGTGACAACCCGGCGACGGCGCTACTTTTGCAGTTAAGCGTTCCCTGAGCACATCCTGTGCCCTTTGACACTAACTGCTGAGGTAATCCGGACATTGCTGTAAGCACCTGGGACTTCATCATAAGGGAACCAGCTGCTATGGGCGTGCAATGTGTGCGCGGCGTGCACCGAACGCCAACTAACTACGCTGAAAATGCCTAAAGCGTTTGAACTATCGGCTTACGGCTAGCAACATAAAATTGCAGTTGAATCCCAGTTCCCCAAATGCTCGTTGCGGCCCTGCTGTATTGGATCGGCGCCAACCGAACAGAGATCGCATTGCACGGCGGGGAACTGCAGCCCACCTCGACCCGACAGAGATAAGTACAACACATAAAGAAATTATTTTTCCTTCTACGGATCAAATGTGCATGCGAGAGCGAAATCATATTGTGAGCATATATGATGGCTGCATCACCTATTCATATACAGAGATGAGGTCACTTTAAGACATTATCGTTGTATTTATCATACCTAGGCGAGCGCCAATGGCGATACAGCTTTGGGGGAATCACGCGACGATGGGCCATCCTCGAAATATCTTCCGGGGGACTTCCCCAGCGCCGTCTGCGCAAGCTTATAACGCCATACCTACTCCAGCGCGTGGTGTAAGATGTGCGGCTCTAGCCAGCCCAGGGCCGTCAAGCTGCGCGCTATTGGCCCATGGTCTCGCCAGCTTGCAGGGCACCGCAAACCCATCCAGCGGTGCTGGCTGGTACCAGTTGTGGGAGTTGACGCGGGGTCCGGCACCTCGCCCTGCAGCAAGCTGGAGGGCGCCTTCTGCGGCCTGCTCTGGAGGCGCAGCGGCAGGAAGGCGTGATCTTAGCTACAGCCGCCGCCTCAGCAGCAGTAACGGCGGGCCCCGGGAGCTGATGCGGCCCCCGAAGGCCCTTGGGAGCGGGGGCGGAAGCGGTGCTTCTCAGGCCCGTGTCGCTTCCGAAGTTCGCACCCCGAACGGCTCCATCAGATGGGGTTGCTACCTGTCACGAAGATCCACGCTTGAGGTGCTCAAAGGGGGGGCCGATCCGTGCAGGGAAAATGATCTTAAGGTTCTTAGCGCGATCTTATGGCTGGGGGAAGCCCGACGCTGCTGACGGTACTCCTGGGATTCGATATGCATATTGGAAAATTGGCTGGGATCTCGGGGACGGGGCTCCGGGTGGCAGCCGTTAACAGTCAATACGGAGCGACGAAGAGCGTAGAGAGGGTAAAGGCAAGAGCTGATGAATATCACCCATTTGGCGGAGAATCGCCTGAGTAGGAATCAGGTGCTGGGAGACGCCCAGATATTGCTGGAGAGGGTGCTGTGTATTGAGGAAGGCGTGGAGGCTGTTAAATGGGGAACTGCTTTCCCCCCGAGAGAGGGGACGAGACAAGAACTCGTCTAGCTAGAGGGTCTGATCCTTTGGCAGCAGGGGAGGTTGCGGGAGAGGGCTATGGGATCTCTGGGTAGATGTGAGCGGCAGGTTGGATTTCCGAACCGAACCTAAGCCCGACGATATGGCTACACCTCAGATCAGATCAGATCAGATCAGATCAGATTTGGCTGTTACATTCTGTATGCCTTTCCTATGGAGTTCTCCCTCTGCCTCTGCCCAGAGACCGGCTTTTCCAACCCGGATACGGGGTCATAGCTGTGTATGTGTGACCCCTCGCCAGGACGCCGTGGACGAGTGCATCGCACAAATCCGCCGAGCCATGCGATCTGGCTCGGGGGAGGGCGGAGAGCCTCAGCCGGAGCTGGCCATTGTGTTCGTGTCAGCGGCGTTTGGCCCGGACTTTGACCGTCTGGTGCCGCTGCTGCGGGAGCGACTGCCGTCCCTGCGGCACGTGTTTGGATGCTCGGTAGGTGCAGAGCGGTGGGCTTCAAGGAAGGCGGTTTGCGGCACACAGGCAAACGGGAATTAGGACAAGGGGGCAGTCTGAAACCTGTAAGCGCGGCGAGAAGCGCTGCATCGCATACCCCAGGACCTTCCTTTGGTGAGCCTTAGAGCCAGCGAACAAGGGGGAGCGGTATGTTTTGCACTTGATTCCCGTCACCCAGATCGGCATTTCCGCCTGAAGCCCGCAGCGCTGGCAGCAACCAGCACTCAACAGCTCTGTTCTCATGGCACGTAGGCGTTCGGCGTGCTGGGTGGCGGCAAGTCAGGCACCATGGAGGCGGACGGCGAGCCGGCGCTCAGTTTGACCCTTGGGTCGCTGCCGGGGGTGAGTATGGGAAGGGACAGCTGCAGAATGTTGTCGGGTACCGGGGCGATGGAGATGGCGCGGGTGAGGGCGAGTGCATGTGATGAAGCCAGGGGGGGGGGTTGGAGCGACCCTGGACGTATTCAACGCTGCAGCAAGGCTCCGCGCCTTGGCGTACGTTAAATCTTAGACGTTGGACGATTGGTCTGTTAGGATCGGTTAGGATCTGTCAGGGCCGCGGTTTTACGATCAGGAGGCTGTCAGGGCGAGGACAGGTGGCAAGTGGGAATACACGAAGAAGTCGAGGGCGGATGCGCTGCTGCTTCTGCGTGCCGATTGACAGTCATCGAATGTGCTGAGATGCATCGTGCTGGGCAGGTGTTAGTGTGGGCAGGGTGACTGCACCTGCCGGGGCTTGAATCCCCCCCGCAGCCATCTTCACACAGCCCCCAGGTGCCGCCGCCCAGTGGTTTACGTTTCCACCTCGACATCATTTTGTAGCCGGGGTTCGGTTATTGATCTCGTTGCATGCATGCTCTCATTTTCCGTTCCACCTTCCACCTTCCACCTAGCACGGAGTCATCTGTTTCTTCACGGCTAGTATCTGCAGCCTTCGGCATCTGATGTGTCCTGCATGGTAAGTAGGGTTTGCACGTGTCCGCTGATGTGTGAGTCATCTTTCAGCGTCTACATCCTTCTTCCCAGCAGCCCTACACATTTGGACATGTGTTCCTGATGACAGGGTTCCGGTCCGCCCCCTTTTGTCTCGCAATGCTCCCCAGGTCGGCATCCGCGTGTTTCACACGTTGAGAAGCAGCGTGCCGGAAGAGGGTGCGTGTGTGTGTATGTGCGTGTGTGTGTGCGTGCGTGTGCGTGTATGTGCGTGTGTGTGTGCGTGCGTGTGCGTGCGTGTGCGTGTATGTGCGTGTGCGTGTATGTGTGCGTGTGTGTGCGTGTGTGTGTGTGTGTGTGTGTGTGTGTGCGTGTGCATGTGTGTGTGCGTGTGTGTGTATACATGGGGAGGCGACAGTGCCTGTGCGTGAGGGAAGATGCCCCCAAGAAGAGGGCATCTTCTCCGCTCCCCGCATTGAACTGCAACGAAATGCACGAAACCGTAACAAAGTCGGTCACTGTTGCGATCGTTCGGCAGCGGAGGCCCATTTGCGCACTACTCTCCCCTCTCCATCCGTCGGATTGCAGACGCGGCCGTGGAGCGGTGGGCGGATTTCGTAGGTGTGCCTGCCGACACCAACCGTCACGTGTCCTTCCTCATGTTCAGTGACCCACGGTTCACTCAGCTCTACAACATTCTGGAAGGACTGGACTACTCCTTCCCGCGCGCCGCGAAGTTGGGTACGTGTCGTAGGGGGGAATTGGTAGATTACTCCCTCCCCTGCGCGCTCAAATCACACGTGGGGCAGGGGCACATGTCGGCATAAGCTTCCATCCTCGGGTCCACCGTTACCTGTTTGGGTGAGGGTTTCCCGGTGGGGTCCCGACTGGATCACCGCTGTCAGGTACCCTTTCACCATTGTCCACAGTTTCCTTCGCGGTGCACTGTACGGGAGCTGGGTACTGCAGGGTGTATCGTCGCACCGCTCCTCCAGGATGCGGAAGTCCCGAGTTCCTCCTCTCAGCCGCCCCAAGGGTCATGCGTGCTTTAATTAGACATATACATATATGTAGATATGTATATATATGTATATGTATACATACATATACATACAATATTCAAGTGATACTTACTGTCAAGATCAATTAATATCTATTTACATACATACACGGTGTTGGCCCAGGGCGAAGCTCTCCTCCCACCTCTCTGGGTCCCTTACTTACCCGACCCCACGACGTTGAACCATTGGCTGTTTACGTGACGCGGGCGGAGGGGGGGTTAACGAGCCTAGTTGTCTGTGTGACAGGGTGGCGGTAACCTTCACCAGCGGCGACCCGTTAACAACTAACCATTAACCGCTACCCGCTACCCGCCTGAGGTTAGCCCTGCTCCTCCCTGTGGACCTTGTCACCTTGTTGCCTTTACGTGGCCCCGGCCGCCGGCCCTTCCTGTATCCTGCCCGCGCTCTCACTGCATTCCTCTTTAAGGGCTCAAGGCGATCCCGCGAAGGCCCACTCCGTCTCGTGGCTCGTTGTTTTCATCACATCGCTCTCCCGCTCGTGCGTCTTCTCGCGCCTCACAATTCCGCACCGCTCGCAGGTGGCATGTTGAGCGTCGGCGTTAGGTCGCGGCAGAGGGCCATGTTTGCGTGGAGCGCTCAGCAGGACGTGCGGACACGGGTCAAGCCTCGTGCCGCCGTGGCCGCGGCTGCCGCAGCCGCCGCCACCAGCGCTGATACCAAAGCCACCGGGACTGGCCGCGGCTCCGCCGAATCGCAGAATGGGGGCAATGGCGGCGGCGGCGGCGGCGGCGGTTGGCTGCAGCGGTCGTTAAATCTGATTAGTAAGCTGACGGGTCAGGGATCAGGGGCAGCCAGCGGCGGCGGGCGGGAGGGTGGCAGCTCGGGCGCCGCGTCAAACGCCGTCGCGGATGACGACTCGGACACTGTGATGAGCAATGGAATGTACTTGTACGGCGCCGTATGCCTCGTACTGCACGGTGACGTCAAGCTCGACGCTATCGTGTCACAGGTACGGGGGTTTTTAAGGGCTCAGGGCTTTCGGACGCGTGGAACATATGGGGTGCGGGTTCAGGAGAGGTGGTTTAGCGCGCTCTCACATAACACATGCGTGCTCTCACATAAAACACGAGCGCGCGGTGAGCTGTGTGGGCGCGTGTAAACGATGTTCGCCCGGACCCGGACGTTACCATGGGTTTGACGATGGTTCAGTAAAAGAAGGCATCCACAAGCTTCTGTTTTTCGTTTATTCGTGTGTGGTGTGTGTGTTTCGTCTATTGAGGCCTACATGCAAACCGCCGTCGCACCGCCACCCAGGGCTACCGCGCCCCCAGCCCCACAATCTGGCGGGTCGAGGCCACCACTGCGGGGATGGGTACCGGCTCCTTCGCACCCGCGGGGCACATCATCACAATCAGCGACGCCAGGGAGGCGCCGCCCACCCCTCTGCCACCCTCGCCTTCCACGTCGTCCTCCCCTGATGCGGGTGGCGAGGGCGCCGGCGCCGGCGGCGCCATAGGTTCTGCAACACTGCTTCCGCCGGTCAGCGGGAAGACCCCTCTACCATCCTCTTCCTCTTCTGTGTCGTCGGCGGCGTCAGGTTCATCCGGGGCGGTCACTCCCTCATCCGCCAGCAGTAGCAACAGCGGCAGTAGCAGCAGCAGCAGCAGCAGTAGCAGTAGCAGCAGCTTCGGGAGCCAATCGCGAGAGGGACGTCGCGGCTTCGGCAGCCGCGCCGGCAGCGGTGGGTTGTCTTCCTTCTTAAGCGGCAGCTCGGCTGCGCGCCGTGGCGGCCGCGGTGCCGACGATGATTCTGATGATGACGATGATTCTGACGACGATGAGGAGGACGCGGACGAGGACGATTTGGCATCGATGTACAGCGCAATGGGTGTGTCAGGCACACCCGCCCTGGCGGCAATCATCGATGTGGTGCGTTGCCGGTCGGGGACGTTTTGGTCGCCTAAGGTTACGGCTCATTGCCAACGTGATGTAGCGAGTCGAAGTGTTGTGATGTGTTGCGGATCTTCGTCCGTTCCCCCGTCTTAGCGTATGCGTCCCCTCACTCGGGCTCCGCAAGGGGGCTCCGCAAGGGGGCTCCAGCCTCTTCCGACTCCAAACCGAACAGGTGGGTCCCTGTCCCCGTCCCCGGCAGGTAGAGGCCCTTGGCAGCGAAAGTGCGGTGTGGGAGGAGGTGATGGAGACGTGCGCAGTGGCGGTGGCAGCGGATACCACCAAGCCGCTTGAGGAGCTGGGCCCAGGGGACTGGGAGATCATGCAGGTGGGTAACCGACAGCCATACGGCTGTTGATGATCCCTTTTCGACACGGCAGCACACGGCGCACTCCCGGATCTGCCGACCGAACACCCCGAATGTTGCCATGTCCGTCCCGGCTTCTTACAGCCTCTGCTATCAGCTTCCGCTGTGCCCCGCACCGCCTCCTGGCTCGCCTTTTCGGGTTGGCTTTCGAATCGCCGCCGCATGCTGGCTTTCGCATCGCCGCCGCCCCACCCATGGCCCCTGAAATGTTTCACGCCACGCCCGCCCACATCCCCGGCTTAGGTTTGGAACCCCGCCTCATGGCATTCGTGATTTTGTTTGCCCTCTTGACACACGGGGCCTTGCTTCCTCTCCAAACTCAAACCCAATCCTACTCCTCCGCACAGCTCAAGGGGGTGGATCAGGAGTTCGGAACCATCATGGTGGACGGGGAGGTCCGCAGGGGCTACCGGATTAAAATCATGGTGAGCGACCAGAAGTGGTGAGAGGGGGGCGGGGTAGGGGCCAGTCGGTCGCCCCGACCGCGTCCCCCTGTTCAAAACTCCCCCACGCCTCTGCCCACCCACCCCCTCCTGCTCCCCTCAGCCTCCTCTACCCGGGAGGGCCTCGTCCTGAATGCACATACACATGGTTAGGTTAGGTGTGTAGGTCATTTTCAGCTTTCCCTCGGTACATCTAGCATCTGGCCAGGCCCTTAAATCTCTTTGTCTGCTTTCGGCGTCGTATACAATTTACGATAAGTGAGCCTCGATGGGAAATACCGCCGTTCCTTCATTGAGGACCGCTGACCCATGGGTCTCTTCCCCATTGTGGTCCCTCCCACGCCACCCTCTTCCAGGTCCGTGACCCGCCGGGTCTTTCCGAGGACCTCCGCGCCCAGCTGCTCGCGTATAAGCGAGAGGATCTCCGGCGGGTGCTGTCTGGGTCGCCTCTGCCGCCCAGTTTCGGGGCGCTGGTCTTCACGTAAGCAGATGCTGGGGTGCTTAGGCAGTGGGGTACGGGTTTCTTGGGAAGCGTCTTCCTTGAGCTGGTGGGTCCCGAAGTATGTTGTTTGCGACTCTCATTGTGTGTGGTGTTCCTGCCGGGTAGGCGTGAAAAGGCTTTACGCGGAAGGGGGAGGAGGTAAAGAGTAGCTCTTTCCAATGACGGCGACTGGAGGCGCACGACGGAGGGGGAAAACCGAATGTATGTTGGCGCATGCGGATTTAGGTAGGTCCGGAGGGATATCTATGCTGCCTAAACCCTAGGTTGCAATATTCATCACATTCAATACGCACACAGAAAAGCAGGTTCGTAAGTTTTGAGCCATACTCGAGAACCCTAAGTCGGTCGGAAGCCCCCGCCCCCATCCATCAGGGAAAACAATAGTGATGAGAGCATGCGCTTCAGTTTGTCCGTGCGCGGCAAGCTTATGGGGGCGTTACGCGATGGTGTCAGCTCACCTCCCCCCGCCAGCAGAGACTCCTCTATCTAGGTGTTGAATCTGAGGCTTGACTTGCGATGGGCTACTCGCCCCACAAACTGCTGACCCGCCCCGGCCTCTTTTCAGTGACGTGGAGCGGACCCCGACCAGCAGCGGCAGTGAGGTGTCCGAGTCGGAGCTTATCAACTCCTACCTGCCATTGCCCACGGGTGGCATGTTCGGCGGAGGTACGATATTGATACGGCAGCAGGGAGATGTGAAAGCAATGCGCAATGATATGGAAGCTCGACACGTGCGGTGTTGTGTGTTTATTAGTACCTATGGCCTCTGACCGCCTGGCCTGGCCTGGCCTCCGCGCCAGTCCCAGTAGATAATCCGAACCTTCGCCTGCCCTATAGCCTCTGCCTATCGGTATTTACCCGGCGCGGCTACGATTTGATTGCATTTTGCGTGGCGTCAAGAGCTTTGGCTTCGCCCTTTCCTCTGATCGTGGGGGCGACGTTTTGCCTTTCACACCTTCCCCCCATCCATTTAATTCATCGGATATTTGCTTTCCTCTCTCCACCCCGTCCGTGCTCCTGTAGCCCAAATCGCCCCTCTCCCCGGTGGCACCGAGCTTGTGGAATACTCATCCGTCATCGGCGTGCTTCGAGCCATGAACTCACTGCCGCCGGAGCCGCTGCGCAGCAGGGATGAGGACACCACCGCGGACAGCAGCGCGCAAGGTAGCGGAAGCGGAGTTAAGGGTCGTGAGGAAGAAGGCGACAGTAGTGGCAGCCGGCGGCGCACCGGGGACGGTGGGAAAGGTGGTGGCGGTAGCGGCGGCAATAGAGGCGGCGGTGGGAACCGGCGATTCGGCGGCAGCGGCGGTGGGGGCGGCAGCACTCGAATCTACAGGGGTAGAGGCGCAAAGGAGTAGGAGGAAGGGGGCCGTCCCATTATGGTGTCGAAACGCATGCTACAGCCACATGCTACAGCGCTCCACCCCCCAGCGCTCTCATGCCTGCTGGCGTAATCACACCGGCTCGGCTACACTGTGGTTACGCTGGGGGCCCCAGCGTCTGGTTTCGCAGAACCTCAAGTGACCCGGATATTCACTTGGCCCTTTACGGATCTGTACGACCCTTTGCGTTATCTATCAAATTAGGGTTATTTAGATTGTCACTGCCCAGACGACCTCGTGTTGGACTCAACAGGGCGTCTGTGTGACCTTCAAGTCGGCCGATTCCGGGACTATACTTCTACCTGGGACGGATACTGAATAGATTCGGGAAGACATTTTGCGGCCACCCGAGAGGTCTTTTAAGGTCGGTGCGTGGCATGTGATGAGCGAGGTCAGCCGTTTGCTGGGCTGCTGCCGCCATTCATGCGTCCTGGCACCTCAGGGATGGTGTGGTGGGACGGGGTAGGAAGCCCAAGATGAAGCTGAAGCACCCTCGTCGCAGTGACAGTGACAGCGACCGCGGTTACTGGGGGTGCTGCCGCCAAGTCTCCAGTGCATGCTTGCGTGTGCTAGGGTAGGGTAGAGTAAGGCCGAGTTTAAGTGGCGGTTCGTGCTGTGGCCTGAAATTCGTCCATGGTCGCCTTTACTGTCTGCGTCTCGAGTTTCCTTCTAACGTCATTTTGCAGATGCACATGATTCAGCGGATTCTGTCATGGTTTTTCATAACTTCCTCGCAGTAGGATTGCAGGTTAATGGAGTGCCATGCTCTTTACAAAGTGACAGATTGCCACATGAGCAGTATTGATACATCAACAGGCTCTTACAGATCCTACCGCTGCTGCCGGTAGTCTGTCAACACCAACAGATCCTACCGCTGCTGCCGTCAGCAGCAGTGACCATATTTCAGGAAGTTATTTAATAAAATTAATTGCACCATCTAGAACCATGTAAAGATTTACGGTTTCATAAGCTAACTCAAACTGTTGGCAGCCACATTCTGGATAAATTTGAAAAGTACGAACTTAAAACCCCGATTAGCCTTAAGCTAATTGTTTTGAGATTGAGGATATTGCGGAATTATCCTAATTTTATGGCAGTAGTAATCCAGATCATGATAGCTCATACGAGCTGTCTTTAATTCGGTTATTCCGGTATATATATATATTATATATATGTATGTATGTATATATATATATATATATTACTTAACCATCGAAACCGTTGAACCTTCTTAACACCTAGGCAATAATTGCGGAAAATCTTATATTTCTAAAATATGAGTACCGATTGCTCAACCATATAATTTAAATTTACTAAAAATAGAAACATTATTAATTACTGGATTATCTTTGATACCTAAAATAAAGTGGTACAAATATTTTGGAAAAAATATGGCAACCAGGAGGAAATGGAGCTTTTATCGCCCTAGATAAATTTCTTGCGAAAGGTTTAAAAGGCTATAAAGAGCTCCGTAATAGAGCCGATTTGGAATATTCATCAAAATTATCAACGCATTTACATTTTGGGGCAATATCTCCGAATATAATCTGGCATAATATTAGATCTTACTCTCAGAAGCATGGTTACGATGTTGATGCAGAGCATTTTTTTAATCTGAAATGGTATGGCGACAATTCTCTTACAATCTCCTTTTATTTTTTCCTGATTTACCATAAAATAATTCCTTGGCAGGAAAATAACAATTTCTTGGGTATGATCCGTTTATCCAATAGTTGATGCCAGTATGCCGGTAATTTCTCCATGACAGTTTCCCCACTATCTGTGGTCGCCAAAATCACCCACCATCCGCAGCATAGACAATGCCCCGCCCACTACCAACACTATCACCAGTAGCAGCACCATTGCTTTCCTCCTGAAGGGTATGAGCGCGTGCCATGGCCCGCACAAGCGCCAGCTGCACGGAGCGTGCGCAGCGAGATGCGTCCGGGTCGCTGAGGACTGTACCCTCACCCGCACTGGCAGCACCCACGCGAGACTCACACTCGCCCATCCAGTCCAGCAGCTGTTGCACGTCCGCCAAGCTAAACAGGCGGCCGCCAGCCGCAGTGGCTTCTAACAAGGGGAGCGCGTAAAAAACAAGGGCCACAAAGAGTCTGCGCGGCGGCGTGCGGCCCCGAACCATGGACATTAGAGCGTCGTGGCCAGCGGAGAGTGAGTTGAGGACCGCAGCGTCGTCCGGTTGCGCCTGCAGGCAGGAACACGTATTGAAGCAACGTGGGGAGGAGCGTGAAGACGTGCGGGATGAAATGCAAAAGAAGGTGGTTTCGTGTAGGTGCCAAAGCCCTGGGTATATGCCAAGATGTAGACAAAGGCATATTAGGAAGGCGCTGTTTGTGTATTTTAGTTTTATTAGCGGAAGGTCAGCAGCAATCCAAGCATCCAAATGAAGAAATCGAACCAGAAGTCACGCGAAATGCGCTTTCAGTTGAAAGGGAGCGCTACGTCCAACTAAACCCCAAGGTACCCTAACAGCCTCAGAAGGTGGGGTACGTTCTCCCATGGGAAAAGGCTCTCAGGATGCATGATACTGCCCCGAACACTCTACTCGCTAGCTACCAGCCCTACAAATCGCAAGAAATCGCAAAAACACAAGACTGTACACTCACGTTGGAGTCCCGTGCCGCCGCCAGCTGGCCCATCGCCCGGCTCAGCTTCAGCACATCTACAAGGAACGTTCCCACGCCGCGTCCACCACCCGGCACCGAAGGGGGCGCCTCCCCGCCTCCTGCTTGTCCGGCCCCAGGCAGCCAATCCAGGAGGGCCTGAAGCTCGCCCCCGCCTGGAAGGTCCAGGGGCCCGGCCTGATACTTGTTCAGACGCGCCGCTAAGCTGTCCGCCACCATGCCCTCCAGCATCTCCAGCACCGTGGCTGTGCGCCGGGGGTCCGCTGCCCTTACCATCCACTGCAAACCGCTCCCAAGATAGCCGCGACTCAGTGCGTCCGCACCTGTTTGGGCCGCGGAGTTTGGATAAGGGTTGGTTTGGCAGTGAGGGTCGCTTGCGACCGCCCCGCAACGCCACCAGCACCCCGCTGTCTGGGAAAGCGGGGTGCTGGAGAATAAAGGATACGGCAGCAAACACCCAGATGGCGACAAAACACGCCGCGACCTGGCCGGCCCAGTTCACGTAAGAGGACTCGCTATTAGCGCAATGCGTCCCAGCGCCAGCATGTGCCGCCAGGCAGCGGTTGAGGGGTTTCAGGAATTGAATATCCCCGTTCTCGGCTGACACGCAGTACTCCTTCGGGTACCATATTCCCGGGTGCTGCTACAATGGAAGTCCCGACAGCTTCACTCCAACGGCCGAGGGTCCCCACCTGCCACCCGGCATAACACCGCTGCCGTGGAGCCCAGTCCAAGCCGCCGACATGCGACCAGAGCCTTCTCCAGCGAGCGCACATCGCAGCTGTTCACCTGAAAGACGAGTGCGACAGACAGACAGATAGACAGACAGACAGATAGACAGACAGACAGATAGACAGACGGTTCGGTCCATTTCCAAGCGGACGGGCAAGTTGCTGAAGCGAGCACGGAAATACGGCGAACCTGAGCAGCACCCTACGCCCGTCAGGTCTTTCTCCGCAGCCCTTATCCTCCATCCCTCCCCGCCACCCCTCACCGGCAATGCTTCCAAAAGCGCCTCCGCCGCCGCTTCGCCGTGCTGTGGACACCAGGCCAGGTACTGCAGCGCCAGCTGCCATCCGCCACCTAGGCATCCAGGCAACAGAGACTCCGCCCAGGCCAGACGGAAGTACTCCATCTGGGCGTGTCCATGTCAGGGCCAGGATGGGGCACAAGGTCGCAAATGCAAAACACAAGCCAACCATCGAACCCCTGACGAACACAACTGGGTCTATGACATGACGATGAAGATGAGCATCCGAGCAATCAGATCAAGCGGACCGAATGGAAACAAATCACGTGGTCGCATCAGAAATCTCTGCCCGAGGAAGGGGAATGTTGGAACGGATGAGGAACGGTGTAATGCAAAGATGGAATAGGGCCCTCACTACGTGCCAATGAAGTCATCCTCAGGAAACGCCGGCAACAGAGCGGCAACACAGACGATTCCCTCTGGAGATGTGCAAAGTGCTGCTTGCCAGTAGAAAGTGGTAGAAGCCAGCAGGTTGAGCCGGGCCTGGCTCAGACCCGGGGGGGGCAATCTCAGCGGCAGGTGAGGTGGTGGTGGCCCCAACGGGGCCGAACACGGCCTAGCAGCCCTCCCTAATCCCACCCCCCAACAAGCGCCGCCTGATACTAGGTACCAGCAGCTGGCCACCACGCCGTTGTCGGGACATTGCAATGCTCTGCGAGCTATATTGGCTTTGCCGCATGGTCATACATAGCAAGGGACGCTGCTACTGAACTAATGCCCATGGCTTGCGGGAGAAAGCGTCTGCACCGCGGTGTTGGCTACGCTCGTAGTGGAAGCGCCCTAAGGTTCGAAAAAAGCAAAGCCGCCATCTTTATCGGATGTGCCTTTGTTGACACAAACCGCAGCTCGGCGACGACTCGGGAAGATTATCGTGCCAGTTGAGCGAGAGATTTTCGTAGCGTTTTGCATTGGCATTATCCTAGGTGTATCCGCAAGGGATAAACCATGCGCCCCAACTAGCCTACATCGGGACATACCCCCATACACACACACGCACACACACGCACGCACGCACCTGGTCACAGCCAGACACAGCCAGACGCTCAGTCAGGATTTCCGTGTTGCGGCTCGCAGAGCCCCCGCCCACAGCACTGCCCGGGTACGCCGCCATGAGCTCCAGAGAGTGCAGCATCAGCCAGCTCTGCACCAGGCCGAAGCTGTTCATCACCGAAACCACACCGGAGATGTCCATGTCGGTCAGAGCCTGTTAAGTCCGAAGACATGGGGGTCGGTGCGGATGGGGGAGGGCTGGAATGGTCTTAGGGTTTTAGGGGCCATGGCGGGGCAGGGGACGATGACAGTGACGCGGGGTGGGAAGGCAGGGCGACGAGCCCCTGTCGCGCCTCTCACACATGGATGGAATACCATCCAAACCCACACCAGCAAACAATGAAATTAATTTGTAACCGTGAACCTTTATACCCACCTCCAGCAGCTCCGCCAACATGGCAAGCAGGGCCGACTCTTCATCATCCCGCCTGCAGGCAGCCTGGCATTCTGTCAGCACTGCCCCCAGCTGGTTCGCCGCCTCCACACAGCCCCCTTGCCGGTGCACTATCTCGGCAGCGGCGAGCTCCAGCCAGTTGTGCGTCGCGGCACGGAGCGCAGCGGGCTGACCCAGCAGTACAGCCAGCACCGAGCGCGCACCTGCATCGGGTGGGTAAACAGCAGGTCCACTGGCTTAGGGTTTAGGGTTTTTGGGTTTTACGAAGCCGGTGGTTAGTGGGGCGGGCCAATGCACCACATGGTGTGGTAACCAAGGTGGAGGTGGAGGTGACAGTTCGGGCAACTTAGCGGATATTCGTTCGTTTAGTCGGTTGGACGGGTCGAGGGAGGATCAAGACGGGGGACGAATCCATGGAGAAGAGGATTGCATGAGGGGGGATTGCGAAGCGAGGAAGCGGTCGTACGGTGGTGGCGGCATTGGTGGTGCTGAAGACACCAGATGCATGATGGGTGAGACTGCGGAATGTGCGGATAAAGACCTGTATGGCGGCAAAAGACGCCTTCCGAACCTTCTCACCGAGTTTCAGGAACGGTGCGTTAAGAGTCCAAAGATTCGGAGCGCGCTCTGGTTCCAGCAACCGCAAGAACAGATACATCACACGGCAGGCCGAGAGGTCCGCCGGTCCCCTGATGATGTCGGCAATACACGTTGGCTCCATCATCCTGCCGTACGGCTAAGAGCTGAAACACACACACACACACAAACCCATCGCACGCGCGCGCACAGGCGCAAACAGTTATTCGCGCCCATGACCCACCCTCCACCGTTCTCTCGCTGGCCGCCCTCGCCGCTTCGTACGCGCCCTCGGTAACGTATTCCTGGACCACGTTCAGCCAGTGCGCCCTCGTCGCCGTGAAGTCCGGCACCGAGCTAAACGCCCGGGCAGTGGTGTCCCGGTTGGCTGACGGCGCCATGCGGGGCTGACGCCTAATCACGACATCCAAGAAGTTGATGAGATCCAGCTGGTGACCGCAAAGTTCGCCGGGTGGAGGCAGAGGGGGAGTTAAGGCGACAGCCTTCAGCCAATGACTCGCCACATGGTTCGGAAGGACGAGTCAAAGCTGAACTGCATGGTGCTACTAACAGTAGGGGGCCCACCCAGCAGCCACAGCCCGGGTGGGGTACGTCGCGGGGCAGTTTGCAAGTGCGCATCAGGGTGATATGTTGTGAACCAGTGACTCGACAATTATGGAAGTCGTGGACCCAAGGAGGGGGAAAAAGCAACCTCAGGGAAATGTGCGATGGAGAGGACTTCGCTGCGGGCTGCTGAGGTGCTGAGGAGGGAACGGGCAGGGAGGGAGGTGGGACAGCTGCCGTAAGAGCCATCCCGGTGAACCCGCCCGAGCCCATCCATGCCAAGTCCTGCCCACAGGATATCGGCAGATTTCCTCTGCCCCCGATATACCCCTCCGATCCCCAGGGCAGCCCCAGTGCTGTCCGCTCCTTGCTTGGTACCACCACCCGGCTGCCCACCAAGCTGTCCACATGCCCGTGGTTGCCCCTACCCTGCGTGCCCCATGTTCCACAGCTTCCGCCTCCCTTCTCCAGGTCTCCAAAACCCGATCATTTCCCTCCTTCCCTCACCTGCGCTTTCAGCCCCGGCCGCATCAGCACCAGCCCCGCCTCGACCGCTTCCATCTCCCCCACCACTGTATGGCGCTTCAGAAGCTCCAGCGCAGTGGAGGTGCGGCCCAGAGCCACCAGCCGCCGGACCATGGGCCAGTATTCGGAATTAATGTCCGGGGCAGAGTCATGCAGAAGCTCCTGCGGCAGCATCAGAAAGTGGGCTGGACTTGTCAGTCGGTTTCTGCGGAAATTAGAGACCCTAGGCTCTTCGGGCTTCTGATTCAACGATAAGATCCTGGAGCTCATGCAATTGGTTAATGTTGTTCGTTATGGGTTTCAGTCCAGGCGCAGCAGGCATTGCTGAGTTCGATCAGGATGCTGGATAGAGACGTACCGCACATGACCTTGAGGTCGCTTAGGGGGAAGGGGAGGTAACATGCCTACGGGCCGCCCCGCAAGTGTGTGTGTTTGCCCGACTTTGCCTCCCGAACACTTCGTCCCCCGACACACAGAAATGCCTCGTTGTCCGCCCCCGCCCCCTTATTGCCTGGATACGCTCGGATGAGGAATCCCCCGTCACCGCATCAGTAATATCCGCATGAGCTGTCAGCCAGTGCACGAAATCCTGCGGCGGGGGAAATGAGTGGAGGAATGCCTGACGATGTGTGTGATGCATTAAGGAGTAGAAAAAAAGAGGTGGAAAGGGTATGGGTAGGAGGCAAGGGAGGATTCAATGAATAGGAAGGGGTGTTCCTCTGGCCAGGCCGGGCAGGAGGACACCAAACATTGTGCGTGCGTTAGTCCAGTCTGTGCACCGAATTCAGGAGCTCAGGACGTGAGTGGCTGAGATGGCAGGCCAGACCCCGGCAGTGCTCCTGAAAAACGGGAGGACCTTGGAGGCAGAGTTGAGGCATAATGGCAAGGTGGCTGTCGGGCTGCAGCCAAGAGAACGGGGAGCGACAGCGGCACCGATTGAAACCCATCTAAGCCAAGCGTGCACACCTGGACGCGACGCCCAAAGCAAGCGCGTACGACTGGCATTGCATCCGAGACTTGGGCCGGGGTCCCACTTGGCCTCGGTACGCCCACACTACCAGCTCATGCAGTGCAGGTGTAGTACACCGACTAACGTCCGCGACCCCCGGCACTCACGCTACCATGGGCATGTGCCTGCATTCACGCGCCTAACCTCTCTTCCCTTCTCTACACTTCCCGCTCGCTCCTCTCCAGCAAGCACTCGTACAGACAACCTTACATATACACATAGGCGGGCGTTTTTCCACAGCATCACGCTCCCACGAACTCTTCTCCCTTGTGGCGTAGTCCCTAACATACCATACACACATACCGTGTTCGCACACGCAAGTATTCGAGTACACCTCAAACTCAAGGCTCGCGCGGATACACAAACGCACCTCTCCCAGGTTTCCCTCCCGCCGGGGCGCGTCTACAAAAAAGATCTCCAGCAGGTGCCAGAGTGCAGCCTCGAGTTGGCTATGCCCACCGTCGATGTCGATACTAAGGCTGGAGCGACAGAGAGCGGGCGCCGGGGAGAGCAGGGCGAGCATACGGAGAAGCATAAGCGGGCAAGGGAGATGCGCGTAAACACAGACTGGGACCCGATGATCGTGTGTCATTTCATAACCGTGCTGCAGCCTCCTTGGACGCCTCCCGAAACTATTTGCCAGTTTCTCAATACACATGTCCTCCGGCTCCGAAACCAAACGCCATCCCTGGATTTCTTGCAGGAGGAGCCTCACCGCCGCTTCATCAAAATTTCTCGGATAGTACGAGCATAAGACGTCACGCGCGCCAACTGAGCGTCATCTTGTGCCCCTGGTGGACAGGGAGCCACGGCAACGGCGGCAGGACAACGATGTTGCAGTGGGGAAGGAATTTTAGGAGCAGGAATAGATTGCTCCTAGTGGTACGATGACAATAGCATAGCCCAGGGATAAGAATATGATGCCTTGGGTGATGCAGGCCTAAGGACGGTTAGGGGTGGTGAGAGAGTCATGTTTGACACAGCTGATCAGGAAAGTAGCGTCGGGCTATCAGGGCTACGGTGCGAATTGAAAAGGCGATTGGCATCCGCATAATAACCAAAACTCCTCGTCCGCAAGCCAATTATTGCCGACTCACCTTGTAATCTTGAGCGCTGCATCTCCTTATACTGCTCAGCGGTTTTCAAGGATGCAGTAAGGTTAGTGTCGGTTGCCTTGTCCCTGCGGACGCCAATCGGTACGGACCGATGCACGACATATGCCCAGGCAGACAACGCTGTAGGAACGTGTTGATTGCGGAAACCAGAGTCCCTGGCAAAAGGACTAGAACTACCACATGACGCACAGGTGTGGAGGTATGCAAAGGGAAGAATGCCGTGAAGGTTAGCAGACCACCAAAACACGCGTTCCACCCTTACCAAAATACCCTTGTCGCCTCCCCGCTCATACCCCCTTCATCTGTATTAGGATTTCGGATTTCAAGCAGGCGTAACTCGGATCCAAGTCCCCATGAGAAATGAAGGCGGGAGCAAGGAGCAGCGCGGACCCGAAACGAGTTCTCGATGCCACTCATTTTAATAAGTTACTAATACAGTCCCTAAACCAAAGGTATTTGCCGGTCAAGATACAATACAAAGTCTCAGGCCATACTAACTCGATCGAAAACCAAACTACTTTGGCCTAATCCAATACTACTTCGTCTTGCTTGTAATTCTTAAAGTTTGAGCATGAGGTATTCAGGATGGTTGACTAATGCTCTTACAGGAATTCGGACTCAATTTACGGCGGTCTGTACTGCCGCATGTCGCGCCATTTCATTCAGCTCGTTTCTTTGACAATTCTCTACGTAAATCAAGGTCTTTACACGTTACATTTCTCATACTTGACATATACGCTGCTTGCCTCTGTCTGCTTTCGTGACATGCGTTTACAAGTTCACCTTTGCAAAATAGCAACTAGGTACACATTTTATAGGTAGAACCCAAGGGCTCTAGGATCAATAGCATCTCCAAAGTTAGAGATTTTTTTAACCAAACGATTTTTTGTGCGGTTATCCTGACGCTTAAGCATGCGTTAAGGCGTCCCGTAACAAGGGTGCGTACAATTGATTTATATTTCCCGGCAGGTTTCTTGAAGACCTCGGCATTAGGCCTTACGCATGGATACCAATACCCCTTTGATGATACCCCTCGATGTAAACTAATGTAGCTTGAAGTTATCAAGGTCATCTGCTCAGGAGTTTGGGGCGGACGACTTGGGGCAAGGTTGCGCTGCAGCTGCCTGACAGTCCTGTTGTCCTACCTGTGGATTTGTCCAGCATGTGATAACTTGGTACCAGTATATCGTTTCGTTCTTAGGTACCATCGTATGCTCCCTTAGGTGCTGCGCAAACCGCAACGATTGGCGTATGGAAGTCTCAAACACACCGCCAATCCCTGCGCCCACGGACATGGAGGACGAGGGCAATATCGACAAGCACGTCAGCAGTGATGACGACATGGACGAGGGGTCTGATCCCGATTGGGACAACGTAGCGTCAGCCAGTGACAACGGCTGTCATGGTGACGGCGACGGCGACCAGAAGGAGGAAGTTGATGACAGCGGAGGCGACAGCGACGAGGAGGAGCGTGACTTGATCATCCGTTGTAGCTTGAGCCTTGGCAGGTGCGAATACACACGCTCGTATCATTTGCTGCGCACGCTTCACTATTCCCGCCAGCTGGTCACCTACCATAACCCACCTGGCTGACACACTGTCGTTTGCGGCGACAACAGTAAAGAATGGATTCACGAGGTTTGCCATAGGAATAGGGATATTAATGAAATGGGTAAAGTGTTGTCAGGTTGGCATCAGTGCTTAGTCCGTCCGGCTGGCTCCGGGCGCATCAGGATTGAAAACTGGTTCCACATGGCTACGCTAAAGGTCCGTGACACGGCTGCTGGCGGTTGGCATGTCGACAAGGTTGCCAAAACGGTCCCGGCGGCGACCTCTATAGCCCTCGCGGCACAAAATGGAGTAGGTGATACAACATGACTGGTATTGCCGAACCTACCTTCTGGGTCGCGACACAGGGCAGTATCAGTACAGACACAATTGTTTTCGCAGCTATAAGGACAGCGATCTGAGCTCGGACGCGGCATATACTGTTGTGAAGTGGTGTGATAGACTTCCAAGCACCACTGTGCGGCGTCATACAGCCGTACATCAACCCGTAAGAACTGGTTTGCCACGGCCGTGCAGCGGCAGGGAAGGGCATCAGGGAATGAGGGTTCCTTAAAGAGAACGTTCATTAAGCGGCTGAATGGAAGCTTGCGAAGCACATGTTACGCGCGCCTATTGATCCTCTCGTGCACGTGCACGTGTCCGGGATAGCGATGTGCCTGGAGGACTGAACGTTGTGTCTGCGTTGGCGCTGTCTGCTGTGGTCCTAGATGGGAGCGCTACGAGGCATCGTTGGAGGCCGCGGCGGAGGTGGAAACGGGCAAGCAAGCGCTATCCAGCACGCAGGGTGGGTTAGTGGCAGCTCGACGGAATCGTGCCGGCGACAGGTGGTGTGAGCTCCTGTGGGTCGATGTGGATGCCTTGCAGAAGTTCGGCTCGGCGGCCCCACCTGTGCAGATGCATGTAGATATCACGGTATATGTTCCACATGTCGTAGAACAGCATCCGTCTGCTGACCTGGTGCAGCGGGGTTAGTTCAGATGTAGGAATTAGTGGGTTACGACATTGGGGTAGATGGGGTCGTTGTACAGATTTAGGGGCTGTGTGGCCGTAGCCGCTGAATACAGGCCCCCTAGGAGGACGTACAGAGATGGATGGTCCTGATCGCCGCCATCGCTCCCCTTCCCGCCCTGTCTTTCGCGCTTGCCTTTCTCTGGCTCTGTACCACAAACCTTTATTCGCTTACTCACCCTGGACCTATGCTTCTGAGGATGTTTTCCTCGGCTATCATTATTCGTGCTGACAAAGGATGGGGTCAATCACACAAACGCACACACGTTTTTGCTTAATGGCGTGCAATATATACGCTGCCGGGTCGTACCACACGGAATGGGCTCCTCCCGTCTCACCCCAGGCCTGGCCGCCAGGCGTCAGATTTTCAACCCACGCGAAGCATTTACCCTGCTGTCGCGTGAGCTGCTGGACTGCCTCCGGGCTCGCAACGTGGACTGTTCTGTGGAGACTGGCGGGGATGACCTGTACCATTGGATTGTGGACCTTGGCTCCTTCTCAGAGAGCAGCGCTCTGGCGAAGGTAGCCACGGGTCGAAAAACCTTGCACCACGGGTGGCACCACTCAATTAATGTAACTGAGCCGCTGTGAGGAGGGCAGGGCGCCGGGCCAGCTGCACGGTGTAGGAGCTGCTGCAAAGGAAGTTCGAAGGAATACGGAGAAGCGTTAATGACTAAAAGAAACACCTGTGAACCTGGCGGCGCAGGTCGGGCGCCACGGGTTAGCGGGCGGAGCCGCTGGAGTTAGGGGCGGGAGGGGGCTCATGGGTCGGCTGATGCGAACATGTGCTTGTGCGTGTGTTTGTAATGGATTTTCAGTTGGTGGGCTGCATGTGCCCGGCGGCGCCTGCATCTCCTGGGGTAGTGATAAGCTCTGATGATCCTTCTTAAGTCGGGTTGGACCCACAGCCTTATCCCGCTTATCCCGCTACATGACTACAGCTTTGAAGTTGAGCATGCAGGCTTGCAACTGGCGATCATATCGCGGCAGCATTTCTTGAGCCATAATAGCCAGTGGCGGCGTTCGACATTGTGCTGAACCAAAAGGCGGTTCAAGGAGCTAATAAACATATGGGGCGCTGATACATTTTATCGTTTATTAACCGCATGGCAGTGGCATCGCGGCAGGCGTGGACATCGCCTGGGTGCCGTCAAATAAAATGACGCTTGCTGGTGCAAGCAGTCGAGCTGGCCCAATGGCTTATGCCGCTGGATCCCTCTTTAACGCCCGACCCGAACCCCGACCCTTCTCCCCCGTAAGGATATGCGGGAAGTATCCCGGCGGTACTTTTACTCCACTGTGCGGTTGCGGCTGCGCTTCATGCGCGGTCTGCACCCTTTTTTTCCCCCGTCGGTGGAGATTGTGTGGCCGCACTTTAAGGGGCCCATGCTGGACGCGGTTGCATCGCATCCCATGCTGCGCTTGGAGAACTGGGACCCCTGGCGACCCGCAATGGAAACCGTGCGACAGATTAAAGCCTTCCTCGAGGTGAGGTGGGAATGATGCAGACTGCTGGATGAAGCGTGACGGTTGGAATGAAATGCCGGGGAAGATGCTTTGCGGCCATATCGTCACCCGCACTACCATACACACGAAGCTAGCGAGGTGGCGGAGGAGCTCTGCCAAAGCGTTACAATAGACCGCTGTTTCAATTCGACCGTTTCTGTGACGGAGCCAGGGCCTGCGGCATCAGGCCCACGGGGTATGGCTCATGCGTTTCCATGCACAGGGGGAATGGCCATCAATGAATGGCACCAGGGTTTGCCCTCATTAACCTGACTATGTAGTTTGCCTTCCTTTGAGGCTTTTCTTTACTCGCACCGTCTCTGTGAGTACGGGTGCTCCTTTACCATACAATTACACCGAATTTTTAGAGCTAGAGATAAAACTGCAACCACCACCACACTCGATTGTAACCCGCAACTATTACCCTATAGGCCAACGCCCGTGTCGACCTGGACAATCCCGCCAATGACATTCGCCGCCACCCGCATTCGACATATTCCCCGCTGGAGCGAGGGCTAGCGCGTCTTGAGGCGCTAAGTGGCGTGTTGCCCACGTCGCTGCAGCAGCCGGAGGTTGCGGCGCTGTATGCGTGAGTTGTCGAAGCCTAGGGGCACCCTGGGATCCACAGAACGAACGGCCTGGAATTGGGCTTGGAACCCGTAACCACCTGGAGAGGTGTAGAGAGGTGCAGAGAGTTGTAGAGCTGTGAATCGCAATATGTCGTTGTGCCGATGGAGATGGAGGTGGCGGCTCACACCAGTGTATGCTTCTTTAGCTGTGCCGCTGCCATCACGTCGAGTCTCACTTAAACACACTGCGAGAGTGTGTTACCTACTACACAATGGTGTAGGAATGAGTAAGGACGTGCTGAATTGTGTGTGTTACCCATGCTTTCGGTCTGTACGTCCCTGAGACCCCTGGCCCTACGGCCCTTGTGAGGACATCTCGAATGCAAACAATGGCGAATATGTTTTTCACGTCTATGCAGCGCATATGGTCTTCACCTTATTGTGGCTCGTGCGTAATAAGCACAAACACAGACGCACACAGCGCACACACACACACACACACGCATCGTACGGGGTTCCCCTTCCCATTTCTTTAACCTGGAGATGTGTTGCTACCTCGTTCTCCCACCCATCCATTTGTCCTTCTGCATATCCTTCTCCTTCCCCAAAATCCGCAGTGCGCGTGATTCGTACGATAAGGACACGGCCCGACTGCAGGCCCTGGCAGAGGCGGGAAAGAAGCGGAGCCGCTCCGAGCCCGGGTCCGGGAAACGCACCCGCGAAGTTGTGTGGGCACGCGGGACCGGGTACGGCAGTGGCCATGATAAGAGCAGTGAGTTCCTGAAAATGCTGGATGTGCACTTGCGGGTTAAGCAACGGCAGTGGCATCAGGAGGGCTTAACGCTGGGCCAGGACCTGGGGACACCGCACGAGGGCATGGTAGTTGTTTTTCCAGTTGCAAGGATTGGGCAATATTGAGAGGTTGGCGATGCAGGGGATGACAGGCGCGCGCGACCGCACAGACGCACCAGGCGGCGGCGGATTGTTTTGTGACGGTCCGAGGAGAAGATGGAAGAGGATTGCGTGATTGCGCGCATTCGTCTAAGAAAGGGTACCCCAATTGCGGTTAGCGGCATTTGAGATCGAATGCCCTGGCTGATTTCTACGTACTGTGCTGTATCGTCCTGCTTTCCAGGCGAGCAATGGGACGCAAAAGCGACGGACGCGGCCCAAAGGGCTCGTGACTCGGAAATACAGGCGTTATTGGAGGAGATGTACAACAGTCTTGTACGGGAGCTTGGGCCCCGGCTGCTGCTCCTGGAGGAAGAGGAGGATGCACAGGTCCTCCTGCGGGAGGAAGGACAGCAGAAGAAGCCGGAGGTGGATGACAGTGCCGGCCCAACGGCGATGGAGGGCGTCGAAATGATGGCCGCTGCTGCAGGGGCAGGGGCACAGGAGATCTCCGAGGCAGTGGAGCCTGCTGGGACGGGTTGTGGCAGTGCTGCGACAGGCGTAGTAACGCTGGTGGAGGCAAACGCGCCGGCCGCTGCTGCGGTTGGGGGCAGCATTGGGGATGAGACAGAGCCGAGGCTTGGGGCGGAGCGATGTGCTGCTGTGCTGCGGGACTCCTGCCTGTTACCCTTCGTGGTGCGGGAACTGCATTTGGCATCCTTTACCGACATGGGCGCACGGTGCGGGAAACGGGGGCGAACGGGGGTTAAAGGCGAGCATTTGGAAGATTGAGAGAGAGAGAGCTGGGGGGTTCCGCCATCGTGATGGAAGTAAAAGGAGAAGGGAAAGCCCGAGGGAGGAATGGGAGGGGGAGGGGAATCAGAGCAGTGCTGGAGCTCTTCCGGGGCTGTGCCTATAGCTAGGTGAACAGTGGCCGGCAGGTGTCCCCTAATACTACCTGGACTCCATAATTGTGCGCAAGCTGAGGGCGTTGGATAGCGGAATGGGTACTTGCAGCGCTGTACGCGAATAATCACTTTCAACATCCGCTGTGCATCCGTGACAATCGTTCCGGCGGTGGAATTCTTGAGCCAGGTCGGGAATCATTACGTGGTGTGCGCGTGGTTCGCAATGCCGTGCGCTTTGCTACGGCGTATATGGCTGAAACCCACTGGTTTGTCATTTACGTACAGGCACAAGTACTATTTGGCACTTCTGGCGCTGCTTCGGGAGCTCTGTCGGCCCAGCACTCACGACATGTTATGGAGTGAGGTTGGGCCGCGGCCTCCAGGCCAGGGTGGCTCGGAGCCGGCAGGGCCAGGGCACAGCGTGGCAACCATCTTGACCACGGCGTTGCGTTCCGCGGCCAAACTTTACCTGAGCGTGAGTGGCCAACTTATACCTAAACCGTGGTGCGGTGTATTTTCAGACGTCGGGGGAGGGTATTATGTTCTGACACCGGTAAGGCAGCATGACTCAAACCATCGCCATCGGCAGCACACGGCCAAGGCCTAGGGAGAGGTAGAGCTGGTTAGCGGTTACTTCATGGCAATAAACCCAATCATATATGACGGGATGTTGGTTGCTTGCGCGGAACCTCCCCGCTTTGCAGGTCTTAGGACTGGCTACCGTCCAAGCTGAGAAGGGTGCGGCGTCGGCTGCATTGGGCGCGTCCACCTCCACCGTTGTCCCCCCAACGCGGGTTCCCGATCGGAGTAAGCTAAGCGTGCAACGCCGGGCGGCGGAAGCTCTGACTTAATATTGATATTTTTGTAGTAAGGTTAAGGACATTTCGGCGTAATGTCTACCCACCCTGAGGGGGAGAATTGAATTCTAGCTGGAAGCTGCCGGGCTGGATCAGGGCGCCGAGGATACTGTTGGTCGTGTTTTACCCCCTTAACTCTCTTCTGCGCCGTTCGAGCGTGGATATGATGGATATGTGTAGGGATGCGTATTTTTCAAACCCCGTCCTTGTTCCATCTGCAGGCGCCATTGCAGCAGAGAACGCAGCGCGAGAGGCTGAGGCCACTCAGCGTATAACCAGGATCATTATGCAGATAGCAGCCTATATTGATGTCAATACACCGGGAGGAGGTGCTCCGGCGGCAGAGGCAGCCTCAGTGATCCAGGCAACACAGGGAGCTTCACAGCCGCATGCGGGTGCATCGACGGCCGCGGCGGCGGCGGCAGAGGCAGCCGAGCGCGCCGCCAGTGGTGCACAGGCCAGTACCAGCGCCGCCGGGGCTGCCTCTGCCTCGGCAGAAGGCCCCAGCTTGTACGTCAAGACGTTGAAAACGCTGCAGGTGTGTGACCGACCCGTGGAATTTTCACACTCGATTGCAGTAAATGTGCCGCGTGGAGGAAGCAATAACGATCGGTCGGGAAAGTCAGCTCCTCGCTGTTCTGAGGAGTATCTGACCATGTTACGCAAACGTTCGGCCCCCATGGCTGTAGCGAGTTCGAACCCTAATGACGGGCTGAGAACGAAAAGGTCACCGGAATCTCCATGCTCCTTGATGCCCGCGCCGCGTCCCGGTTTGCTGCGCGCAACCATACGCTACCCCCTTGTTTCGACCTTGTGGTTATGGTTATACCTACATGTCGCCACATGTAGGCTCATCACTTGCCGGTGTCATGACATCTATCGGGCTCCACAGCCTGTCAGCCTGGGTATGGGCTGGGTATGGGCTTTTTCGTATCCTCATACCGTAGCAAGCTGTACGCTGTTTTGCTAATACCTGGTTAGTGTGTGGGATAGGGGAGTTTTGCTTCACCCGTGGCCACTACCTGGCAGTCCCTTCCCTCCCCAGTATTTCGGGGCACCCTGATCCATTCACCCACGCTGATCAGTGATTTTCACCACCGGGTCCAGCACCCACCACCGGCATCCAGTGGAATCTGCCGGATCAACGGCGGCATCAACTCCACTTCTGGTCAGCTCGCAGATCACTATAACCGGGGTCGGTCACCATCCATCTTTGTGGGGGCACATCCACCCTCGACCAATGGAGGGATTTTTATCCCGCTGATAGTCGGGATCGATCCTATAGTAATGTCTTTTCTTGACAATTCGGGTATAACCACCGCTTCCGATATAAAGCACATCCGCATGTAAGATATTACCGCTTTCGGTGGGCGACCTCGTGGGCCAGGTGGACGCTGTCTCGGGGTTGGGACGGGCGCACCACTTCGCGAATCAGGCGCGCATGGAACAGCAGGCACCACGAATCAGAGCGGTGCGGCTCGCTAAGGAGGTGGGTCACGGGCTGCCTGTTGGACTAGACTTCCCCCCCTACGAAAATTAAAAAACTTTGTTTCAACCGCCACACAGCCACACCGCCAGGAGGGTTGACTTGCGGCTTGGGTTGGGTCGATACTTGGCTCGGGTGGTTGGGCCGGATGCGCGTGCGTGTGCTAGCTGTGTGAATGCTATATGGCTACTACACCCAGTCAATCCTGATCTAGCTCTTCGTTCTTGAACTAGGTGGCTTCCCTGGAGTCCTTGCTGCCCTTGTCGGAGTCGTCGAGCATTTTTGCACGCGTGGACGAGACTGCTGTACAACTCTGGAAGGCCCTGATAGTGGGCCCCGAAGACACACCGTACAGCGGCGGCTGTTTCGTCTTTGACCTGTACTTCCCGCCTCAGTATCCCAACGCGCCGCCGCAGGTATGGGCATTAAACTGCTGGCAACTCGCTATCTCGATAAGTCGGCCGCCGGTTGTAACGATTTCCATGGCTGGCATCATGGCGCAACGGATGGTCCTAAGCGGTTTTCGCTACTTGAATCACAAAGACTTCACCACTGCTGACATTTGCAGCTGCCACACGCCTCGTTCCCATCAACACACCTGGTTCGGCTGGTCTTGGGCAGCACAGGGCCCCTGCCGCGGCGCAAACCCAGGGTGGGGTGTATTCTTCTTATCTCCCATCACCTGCGCTTGCATGTATGTACATGTCGTTATGCGCAAAGCGCGATGTCATGTTGATGGCTCCTAACAAACCAAACACCAGGTGCACCTGATGACCACCGGGGGCGGGCGCGTCCGGTTCAACCCCAACTTATACGCGGACGGCAAGGTCTGCCTGTCGCTGCTGGGCACCTGGTCTGGTGATCGGGGGGAGACCTGGAACCCGGACATCTCAACGGCAGTACAGGTTAGATGAGGAAGATGGAGCTTGGTTGGAATTCGTGAAGGCAACGGATACGGGCACAGGAACCCTCGTAAGCGCTACACTGCGTACCGAAAAGCTGTATATTTCCTGATTGCTAAAGGGCTCGAGTTGGATTAAAGACCTTGACAGTCGACCTCGACAGTCTTGACTATCTTGACTGGGTTTTGCGATCTTGGCTTGATTGGGCGCGCTCCACATGCAGATCGGCCGATACTTAGTGGCTATCTTAGTCTTTATGTGGTGCACGATGCACGGTGTTTCAGCATCATTTCGTCACGCCTGCAGCTTTCGTGGGCACGTTAATCTGGTTTGAAGCAAGGACGTTGTTGATGGGTGTGCGTAAACACGCTCGCAGGTTCTCATCTCCATCCAGTCCCTCATCATGGTTCCGGAGCCCTACTTTAACGAGCCCAGCTACGAGTCGCAGACAGGAGACAGGGGCAAGGCTGCGTCGCAGGAGTACAACAAGGCGAGTAAAGGAGCGATTTGTGTCCGGCAGCAAAACAGAACCACAGCCTGGTGTGCTGTTGCCGTTGCCGCCACCGGCGCACCACTACGCTGCCTGCTTATGGCATCCCTATCATGATGATATCCTTTATCGTGGGCTTCTTATGCCATCCTTGATCCTTCCCATCCCCAAAGCTTCGCCGATGATGCAAAATAACAACTCACGACGAGAAGTGAGTCCAAAAGAGCTATGGAATCTGACAGTTTTAATGCGCAACTTCTGCCTGTCGTCTACTGCGCAGAACGTCCGCGAAAATTGCGTTCGGTATGCTATGCTGGATGTGTTGCGCCATCCACCGACCGCGCTGGCTGACGTGGTGCGCACGCACTTTCGGCTTCGGCGCGACGCATTATTGACCCAGATCAAGAACTGGGCGGATGACGGGCGTCCTGCCGACAGTGCATACGCGACACGGATGATGGACATGCGACGGGACCTCGAGACTCTTATTGGGGCGTTGTAAAGGAGCCGAGGATGTAGCGGGGAGGAGGCGGCGCCAGCACGTCACCAGCAGCGAGGCGGGCGCCATCTACTGTGGCCGCCGCATACTCGCAAAACGCGGAAATGGCAGCAGCGAAGCTGAGAGCCATGTGTGCTTCTTAGCGTTTTCGTCATCGCCTTTGGCTCGACTGGGCTGCCGCGCGAAAACAAAACGCAGATGCACACGTGCGGCGTTATTCGGGTCGGCTTTTTGCCGAGAGAGTCAACAATGGACACCAGGGCGCGCGGCAACTACTGGCACGAGGGAGGAGATTGGTCATGCACCATGTTCGATATTGGCACGAGGGAGGAAGATTGTAGCTGTTGCGGCGTTGTGTTCTGCTGGTTGCAGCATGCGGGCCAGGAGGCGAGAGGGACCCGCATGAACTGCAGGTCCCCATTACTCCCTGCTTCCTGCCTACCATCTGCTCGCAGCTACCCGCGTCTCTCGGTTTTCGTGCCCTTGTGTCGACTGTGTGGGGCAATCCTGGAGTTGCGGAAAAAAGCACCGTCGTCGTCGCAAGGGTGTTCGAGTCCGCTCAAGTCACCTGGTGGATATGCAAGTAGTTGTTGGCATGCGCGAGGGTTTCCATGCGGCCTCATAGGTGGATGCCGCTGTGAAAGGATTCGGCAAGGGCGGATCCCTGTGGCGGAATGGAGGACATGGCATGCGGCAGGCCGTGGAAAGGGGCCAGGATAACGATGCTTCGGATTAGGCTGACGGAAAGCGTTTGTGAGACTTCCCACAACTGTGTTGGGGGAAGCGTTTTGCATATGACTGGTAGACCCCACCTCGACTAACAATGCTGCCTCGCATTGCTGGGGTCCGACCATTGGGACCCATTGCGCACCAGCACACGGGGAGAAGTTGGTCGATGCGAAACTCCTTTTTGACATGTAAGCCGTATGGATTATAATGCATATGTGACATGCTGGTCTTGTTGGGCAACGGAAACGTTTCCCATCTTATCCCGTGCACGAATTGAGGGAGTGCGCGGTTTTGCAGTGCTGGCAGGATAGGCAGATGTGAGTCTGCGCCAAAGTTGAGACTTGATCGGAATTCGAAATCGCTGGTAACTGCTGTCCACCCATCGAAAACCCGAGTTAAACGTCAGCGACGTCCACGCAAAAAGGGCTGCCCATAGCACACGTGTGCACCTTTGGGTCAACCCCCCTCCTGGATCCCGTGGTTCGATATGACGTGCTCACGCTTTCTAAGCATGTTGTCTCTGTAATGGGACTTCGACGCATTCGAACACATGGACTTCGACTCGCAAAACCATTAGTACGGAATTACGGAAGTGGTCTAATACTTTATATACCCATGAAGTGGATAAAGATTCATCATGCATAGGATCCACAACGTTATACAGTAACACCTATCCTAACTGGGATCGCTGAATGTATGCCTGGGCCAATGTGTTGGCTACTTGACGTTGCGGTTACGAGGAAGACATAAGCACATCATGTTTTACTTGCTGATGACTTCCGTTGCGACAAACAGCAGTGCTGTGCAGAAACGGTCTGTCTTTGCCGTTAAAGACTAAACCATTTGTCCATTTTCATCATGCCGACGACGTTTGCCGCCGCACTGGTAATCCTGATTGGACTCCAGTCGGCTCTATTCCTTGATCCAGAAGTTCCGTTGGCACCTGCCTCCTGGGCGATCATCTCCATTTGCATATGGCTTCTCGTCGTGCTTAGCAAAGGAGGATGGTCGGAACTCACTGTAAACGATAAAAGACGCTTTCTGTTTGGTATTTTTGCCTCCATAGAGTTTATCCACTTCCTCCAATACGACGCGGAGTTCAAGGCAAGTTTTTGCTGTTCTCGTTATCCAAAATGTTGCAGCATTAATGCTGGACGCAGCCTTGTGCTGGACACTTATCCTGCACATTTGTGGTGGAAACCTTATTCCCAGGGTTGGCAGTCGGTGTACTACTTTTGCGGTCACGAGCTTCAATACTGTACATGCAACTTCCGATGGAACGTGTGGGGTTGGATTAAGGCGGTTGTGCTGTGGAACTTTGTGTTAACAGCCACGCTGGGCGCTCAAGCCCTCATAATACAAGCTGGCCTTGGTGGCCTGCTTCCAGGTGCGTGTCCATGGGCTCTGGGGTGCTTCGGCGGCAGCCTATGGGCACATGTATGAAGTATGAAAAGGCGCCCTAACATACATCCCAAACCCCCCATGGTTCTCTCCGCTTAACTATATCTGGACGGTGAACCCCTTTGGGGCCATCCATACACACGCGGACCAGGGGAGGAGGCAGTGACGCGTGAATCAGTGATTTCCATTTGCTGGCGCCTCATCCCCTTCTGGCTGAACAACTGGGAACAGCAATGGGGTGCGGAGGTTTCGTCCATGACCTTTGAGCTGCCACATTTTGCGGTGAGTTTGCCTAGTAATTCGGCATGGATGGTTGTGTCGGCGCCACTGCGGGACGCTATTACGTGCGGCCGGGCTTCGGTTATGCTTCAGGTTGGCCAGCAGGTGGGGACTAGAAGGAATCCTGTCTGCTGTCCTTAGAACGAGGCTCTTGAGCAGTCATCGTATCGCGGACATTGGAATGATATTAAGAGGCCATGGCCTAATGAAATATGGAGGATTTGGCGCAATTATGTAGACTGCGCGCAATGGTGTAAAATGTTTGTCCGCGCGTTGGCAGAAGCCGCTTAGGCTCGCCGGTCCCGCTGCTTCCCATCTTTGCATCTTCTTATGTGCCTGCGCCAACCTGCCTGGAAAGACTGCGCATTTCTATCTGACCTGAACTGCCTTGCGGGATTTCCCCGTTGTTTTTCTCACAATCAGGTGGAGCTATTGATCATCCTTCCGTGCTGCCAGGTGAGGGGAGTCGGAGCGGCCCAGCTGGTAACAGTGCTGGTTTACTCGGATCCTCAAAGGTTCATTGAATATGCACAGTTTGCATTTTCAACGACGCCGACGAACCCGATAGTGGACATTGCTGCATGTATTCTTGTACGTCATCAACTTATAACTTATCATGCGCTACCGAGGGTTCAATGCCGCATTTTTGATGGACGGGGTCCTATGCCTTCATCATCCTCTTCGTCCCTTGAATTTCTCCATGCTATCGGTCCTCCACAATCATTGGCTCTCCCTGATGCATACCCTCTTTTCATACCCCTGGATAGATTATCTGCTCGCGGCTCAAGCTGCTGGTGACGCCTCTGTGGATAAGGCAGGGACCGCGAGGCGTGGATGAGGGACCTCTCGTGCTTGAGGACTTCGCGCCCAACGTGCTTGAGGTATGGGAGCGCGGCCGCGCCCGGGGGATGGAAATAGACAGCTCCCATTTACGCGGTCCGGCTGTAGGCGGCGCTATTTGCACAAGACGTTACCTTCCCTGTCACGGTCGCGACCCGTGTGCAGGGTTTCTGGGAACGGCGGCCAGAGCAACGCAACTTCCTCCCCCGCGTCCGGTGAGTGGCGTGTTGGCCTGAGCATGCAACATTACTGTGGTCCGCGCCACGCAGCACCACGATCAAACCAATCCATCCATCCATGTAACGCATCCCATCCTCTAGCCTTCCCTCATGCACACATAATATCTTTCCCCCTGTTGCATATTCGGTGTCCTAGGAGCAACCTACGCGTACTGGTCTTCCTGACGGGCCTTACCGCCATGGCTGCGCTGAACGCGACGCTGGTCCCCCTTTACCTGGAGGGCCAGGCGGCGGGGGCGCCCGGCACGCCGGCCATCATGCTGATTGGTCGGCACAGCACCTTGCTAAGCAAAAAGGTGGGCAAGCTGGTGCCGTTGGCACAGACCAAGGTTGCAGCAGCGGAGCTGCCGCTACTGCTCGAGGCGCGGGAACGGTACCGGATGTATGGCGAGATGAACTGCAGCGATTCGGAGCCATACGTCCGGAGCGTGGCCAAGCACGCCGTCGAGTTACAGCGCATACGGGTGCGGTGGGCTATGCGCGCATGTAGTGTTGCCGTTGGTATGCCTCTTTTGAGCGCACACCCACGGTTGGGATACTAGCTCGTGCCTAAACAGTCATGATGTGAACACACTCCCACGTCCGACTGCTGTTCGAAAACACTTACGCGAAACGCGGTCGGGGTATGGGGTCGCCCAGAAGACTCACATGTCTGCTTGTGGACCTCTTCTCGTGACCCAACAGTGACCTCCCGTACCATTTCCACCAGGGTACTTCACCCCGGACGGGGCCCGGAAATTTTTAGAATTTTGGGAAAACGCCCGTAAAAGTGTTGGGTCTGCTCCGGGGATCCCCGGGAATTTCATGACGTGTGAAGTGCTGCTTTCCGGGGGCAGACAAATAGTGCCCCGTGAAGAAAAAGGCTCTTTTCCGGGTGTACCCGGAGAAAATTTTCTTAAAGTAAGGCCATGTTCCGGGGATTACTGATGCATGCTTGACAGCTTGAAGCTTCGGAAAAGCAAAAAACACATTACACTTTTATTAGCTAAGGATAAATTGTCAGCTAAGTTGTAAGCAGTTAGACAAAAGAACATTACCCACAGGACTTCTAGCATTGACATTTTGGGTAAAGCTAGCCAAGCAAATTCCTACGTTTCTCAAGCCAACGAGTGTTAGCTTAAAGCAAGCAAAATACTAAGTATATCTCGGATGGAGAGGAAGAGAATGAAGCAGATTAAGAGAGCTAGGGAAGCTGGTATCTGTGTTAGTTCATAAGCTGCTGATGCCGGGTATTGCCGTGGGTATATGGGTAGCAAAAACCGACAGCTGCTAGAAAAAACATTAAATGTATTTCTTTATTAAGGTATGAAAATTGTCTTTGCTGGAAAAATATTTACCATGTAATAAACACGAGTTGTGTCCCGAGAAAGTTTTGTGAACGTTCCGGGGCCCCCCGGAACGTTTTAGGGCGTAACTAGGTAGAGTTCCGGGGGCCCTCCCGGAAAAGAATTTTTAGGGCTCCGGGGAACCCCGGAACAAACAGCTGCCCCCTTGAAGAACCCTGATTTCCACTCCATATTTGCTGCTTCCGTTGCATTTGCGCTTGCCATGCAGGACCCTGAGCATCGCGCACTGATTCCGCTTGTTGAAGCAGCTTTGGCCATTATGCGCCTCTCCTGTGAAAAATATTTTGTGCTGGTGGCGATTTACGTGGCCTTTCTTCTGTTCAGGTGGGGAGGGGAGGGGGCACAGAGTCCAGGGCGGGAGCACAGGGGAGGGGGACCCTTCTGGTAAAGGTGTGGCCCTTGGCATGCTGCCTGGACAGCCGCCCGGATTGCATTAACATACCACTTAAGTGCTGCTGAATAGAGCCTGCGGATTGAAGAGTGGCGGGACGATGTGCCGCCGGAATCCCTTGCAATGGGAGGAGGAGAAGCAGTTCAGGGTGGGCGTTGTTACTTAGCTGGTTGTGTAGAAGCAGGGGTGTCGAGCAAGCCCCCGACTGGGAGATTCGTGTTTAAAAAAAGGGTTTGTATTGGGTTTAATTAGGCAAGCAGGCAAGTAAGCTGACGTTTAGGAAGGGAAGCCACCAAGAGAATTAGGGCAGTAAGAAGACGGGGGAAGCCACCGATAAGGAGTGCTTTGGGGTTCGGGTTGGTTCGGAGGATTTTATTATGGTGAAGTATGCCCTTATCTTGATGGCGCTGCTTTTCTTTCCTTTTGTAGCTTTCCTTGGGGTCCTTGATCGGTGTCCATGGACGTCTCTAGGTTTCTTATATGGGAGCCATCGCTTTAGGTAGCCGTCGCTTCACTGTTGTGCGCCTCCTCAATCTACCGTTGACCCGGCCAACCTATGTCGATGAACCCTAAGCTTCCTCCCTGTGCCCGCGTCTTCGTCCTATTCCCTAGGGACCCACCGCGGCCTGCACGCGCGGTGATACGTTTGGTTGCCAGAGTCAGCGGTGTGTTCCAGAAGGTGCGTGTCCGGGGACCTCTGCATAGATTGACAGGTTTGGGTCCAGGCATCATGATGCAGGATATCATGGTTAAGTAAGGCCCATCACGCCGGGCTGATACGGGAGTCCATTGCTGCTGATAAAGCTCTAGTCCGCCTGCATGCTCTGGTACTGCCGGCTGGTCAACTAGCGGCCAGAGACCTTGCTGCGAAGTGGTCGTCTTGTTCGGTGCCCATCCCCGAATTGCCACTTCATGTTGCTCGGTGACTCTGATCCTCCAGGTGATTCTCTTCGCCTTCCCGGTTGTGTGCTGGCTCTACAACGCGGGCTTCATCTTCTCACTGTTTGTGTCGGTGGTGTTTTGGGGCGGGCCATTACTAATGCTGTACGACACTGCACGTTCGGCGCTTCGAGAGGTAGGCGTACCGTTGATAGAATGTCTTGATCTTGTGTGGAAGACCAGTTTGTACCTGGGCCTGGTAATTCGCCGTTGCAAATCGTGTTTGCTATTTTCCTTAAATCAACGAAGCATCATCTTCAGTTTTTAGTCTCTAGGTTGGCCATGTGCCGCACGATTAGTTAGGAAATGGGATTTCTGATCAAGTCACTTTTGATAATGCCTTGGGTCGCCAGGTTTCTTTCGGGCGTCTTGCAGCTAGCTTCCCCCAACCCCACCACCGCTATCTGATCATCACCATTCGTACGTTGCAGGTATGTATACGGTCACTCTCTCCGGCGACTGCCGAGCAAGTTGACCATATGAACGGCAACTGCATCATCTGTTGGTGTGACATGGCACCCAATGCTGTCCAAGCCCCCCCGGCGAGGGCAACAGCATCAGATGTTACGACGGCAGCAACGGGAGCAGCCGGCAACAGCACCTTGTCGGCTGCAACAGGTAGCAGAGGTAGCACCAGCAGCGACTACCGCAGCGTCGGTTCCGATGACGGCATCGGGTCCCGACAGTCTGCGGGCTCCGCCGAAGTTGGTGTTGGTGAAGTTGACGAATCGGGGGAAAATATGCCAGGGCAGGCAGTTGCCGGGGCCACGGCGGCGGCAGCGATGTCGGACGATGAGATTCCGTTCTCCGTGGGGGAATCGGCAACCCAGGCGGACCCGAGGGCTATGGGATGGGCGCTGCCATGCGGGCACGCGTACCATTACGATTGCCTGATGCAGTGGATGGAGCAGTGCAGCAGCACCGGAGTGAAGCAGGTCTGTCCCATGTGCCAGCGGAGCATCCAGCTGCAGGTCCGCTGGCGCCTGCCGCGCTCCCTGCGTTGCATCGTCGGCGCCGCCGCTGTGGGCACCGCGCGGCCGCTTGATGATGCCGGGGACGCCGCTCTTCCCGGCGCTGGTCGAAGACGTGCCCGCGTGAGACACTGGCCCCGGGAAGCTCCGCCTGAGGGCGATGGTGATGACGAAGACGCACTGGGAGGCGGCGTTGATGCAGCCGGCGGTGAGGATCGCAACGTCGCAGCCCATGTCATGCAGTTGCTGGAGCTTCTTGAGCACCAACGGGAGCTGCAGGAGCTGCTGCACGAGCATCCGCATCCGGAGATTGGGGAGATCCTGCAGGATGCACAGCCGCTGGTCATGCAGCGGGAAGCGCAGCTGCATGCGAACGAAGCATGACAGGGTTAGATGCAGCGACTGCGGCAGGAACCTGGGTGGCTGGAGCAGGAGCCGGCACTGCATTTGTAACAACAACGGCCGCGTGCTCGCGAGCCTGGCCTGGTAATGGGTCAGGCTGCGGGGGGAGCGCCAGCTGTTGATGTTGGCCGGCCAGTAGATGTCCGGTGGGCACAAGGGCACTTCAGCAGCAGGAAGCAGCGGCAATGGCTGGAGGGGAAGGTAGGAGATTATTGGGAGCTGCCGCCGAGCCATAGGATTGACCGTTTCCATCCCTAGGCAGACGCGAAATCCCTTGATTCCTCGCGTTGACAGCCCCGACTGAAACCGCAGCCGCGTGGACGGCTTTCTATGGATAAGAAATATTTTGCTTAGAGGGCTTGTAGTGACTATGTAGAACCAGAAACGAGTTAGCCAATCGCTCAACTGAGCGCGTTTAGGTAGAATTTAACGAATGACGTTGGGTGTCCCGGATTTCCTACGGGTCAACATGTGGCGATGGAGTTAACGAGAGTTGCCCTGCCGCTGGCCTCGTTAAGCGTTCAGACTTCAATGACGCAGTCAATACTGATGGATCCCCCGTTACTGGAATTCCTGCAAATGGGGCAGGCTCGCTGGCCGCTGGCCTGGACGTCTTAGCGTTGGCGTGCGGGGAGGGAGGGGGGAAAGAACGTATTTCACTAACCGGCAGAGGCAAGGAAGGGGAGGTGGAGCGGTGGATACGTTTGGAAGTGTGGATGAACGATTAACGATAGCAGTTCTGGCATGGTGGCGGAGATGGTGGTTGCGGCGTTATAGTACCTCAAGAACGGTGGCAGGATTCCGTTGGTTGACGCGTTGGTGAGAATCCTCAAGACTGGAACTGATGGATTTTTTTTCACTTGCCGCTAGCGCTTACATACTCTGCCGCGAAGCCTTTACCACCGTCGCGGAGATGCGGTAGTGCCTAGACTGCGAGGGACCGAGGATCTTCTCATGCGGAGGGGCTTGGCGTGGTACGGTGTGCATCTGCCGCCTTAGCGCTACCGCCGTGTGGAGTGCGGATTCCGGACAACAATCTTGCTGCTGACTTTCGTTGAAGCCGCTATGCTCCTGACGCTCCATCGACTGACGCAGCGAAGGCAGCGATGAAGTAGCCGATGTGTGTGGCGCGATTTCACGGGTCGAGAGCTGCGGTGCATGTGCGCTGTCTGGGATCAGGCTAACGGACTCGCCTATGCGGCCCGGGGTCTCACGGCGAGGGCTCCTGAGTGCGTGGGACTGGAGTGGTGTGGCTGGTGGGACTGGATGCGTGCTGGCCCGCTGTTCAGCCACTTTGCAGAGCAGGCGCGTAACGTGGTTGCTGTGAATCCTATAGATGAAATTGGAGCTTCTCTCTGTCTTTCCAGGACCTCTTTTCAGTTCATTGCGCCAACTCTTCGGTCATAGAAACTCTCAACGCCCGACTCAGGCAATGTCAGTAGCTTCGAACGGGGGTAGACGGTGTCTGCGGCTGGCATCATTCGAGTGCATGGATCTGGATATGTGCATGAACTGTCGTCTTTGTATGTATGTGGGTATCTTAATTACCTTCGTCGTGCTGATGAAACCGAACCCTTTCTGGCCGCGGAGCGGCGCGTTCTTTTTGCCTGTTAATTGGCTGACGCAGCAAGCAGCTGTCCGTCGGGACATATGGTGGCGCTACACCCTGCCGCTGCTGCTTGTGCACCTGATACCTGGGGGAGGGGCACACAGGTGGCAAAGAAATAACACAATCCGTACCTCGTTAACACAGCTTAGCTCCGCCAACGTGGCAAGCCCCCGTCAGCTGCTCATTTGTTCTGCAGCATCCTGTACTGGAATTAGTATTGTTTGTGTGGTGCTGTCAGTATGTTCAGGACTGATAGGGCGGTATGAGAGAGCGGAGAACAGGTTCGGTGCCTCTCCAAGGGCCGGGTCCGCTTGATTATATGGCATTGCATCTCGGGTTTGGTGGATCACGCCACACTATCACATACGTCAGTTGGGCGGATACAGCAGGTTCACATCGTGTGTGTATGTGTGTATATCTCTTGTTTCCGAAGGAGGATCGGCGTCGAGGTGCCTGCATGGACGCACTCTGGCGTACGTTATAGCCACTCACCGCATGCGCCTCTGACGTCCAGCATGAAAGGCGCTGCCCCCCTGTATATGTGCCCGTCGTGTACAGAGGGCAGCCTGTTACTGCTGGCCGCTTACCGATGCTGGAGCAACACATGTAACTTGCCTTAGCGACATATGCCTCGAGGTTGAGGAGTGGGTTGGGCGCGCAGCAGCCTTTGCCGGCTGCTCCACACTTCCGTAGGTTTCTTATTTTAGCTCGTCTGGTTTGGAATATCGTTGGTGTTAAACACGTTAAGGTGTTACTGTTTGAACTTTCAGTTGTGAACGTGAGTGGGAAACGCGAAGGCATTGCATGTGTCTGCGTATACATGCTGCGATGGATGTGGTGGAGGCGATAACAAGAGCGATGTGTGTCGAAATAATACCTGTGGATTCGTGCGCCATATATTCGTACGTACGTCAGCCTGTGCAGTATGAATGTCGTTTCCGATGCAGGTCGTAGGTATATTTTCGACCGTTACTAAGCCGTGACATTGCCTCTTCAGGCTGCATGGCCGGAAAAGAGGGATAGGACGTGTAGTGGACGATTGCTGACACCGTTTCTAATTTGCTGGGACCTGTGATGGCCCGTAGTGCTCCTGGCCGGGATGCCATGTGAAATTATGTCGCTGGCTTCGGGTCCATGTGTGAAGATCTACACGGCATTGCGTTACATGTGCATATGCGTGCTGACAAGCTGTCTGGCTTTACCCTACATCACAGTGTGGGGTAGCAGACCGCTGTACGTGTGTACGTGAAGGCATTTGACATCGACTCCGGACCGCCGTTAAGTCGTGGTAATAGAATTCACAGACATACAGACTGAAGGTCAATTTAAGTCCTGTAGCACGTTTGTCATCTAACCCTTGGAATCGCTCTACGGACGTGCTCTTGCACACTTGGCACCATAATAGTTGCAGCCGTGTTATATAAGCTTACGTTAGTAGTCGACGATGCAGCTGTAATGGATGGTTTAGCAGATGAGCGAATAGACAGCCGCCTGCGTAGCTTCAGGAGCCTCTAAGAGGTCATCCCAGGGGCTAGCCCCCCAATGTCCGAGATGCTGTTCATCAAAAATGCTAATGGCCGGCACGTCACTTCAGGCCCAATGTGATGCTGCTGCCGGGGGACCGGGGTGGATTGTCCTGCTCAGTAGCAGCGGGTGCTTAGGCCATCTAAGTCAACTGCACACCGCATCCATGGATGCAGCGAATGACGTGATCCTCGACTGTCAAGCATCCGAGTCGCTGTCCGAGTCGGTCAGGAAGTCGTCGCACTGCCGAATCTGCAGACAGCAGGAATCGATGCTCGGTCCTTAGTTTTATTGCGTTTTGGAAGCTGGGAAGGTACGTGTGTCTGAAGCGTACCGGGGCCATCGGGTCGTTTGCGCAGGGAGGAACGCAGGAGGCAAATAAAAGAGCTGAAAGTACATCGCATACGCGCAGGCAGGCTCTACAGCGGCGGGCATAGCGGCTGGGGGAACCTAATGCCGTGGAACCCTCGCTACGCAGGCTCGTTACGGGCTGTGTGGCCCTTCATGCTGCACCGAAGGGTGCGACATACATCAAAACAGACGTTCTTGCCAAGCTCGATTAGCGTGCTTCAGAGGTCAGGGTTTAGGGTTTATAAGGTTTGCTCGCCGAGCGCACATCAGCAAACGTATTGTTTCCTAACCAGTGGCTGTTAAAAGAGGCGAGCCTCAACCCTTACCCTATCCCGTAAACTTCGTATTGTTGCGGCCATCATTTCGTGTACATCAGTAGTGATGGCAAACATCGCCGCAAGGGGCCACCCATGGATGTGGAACGCCTTTAAACATTAAGATTTGGTCAGAATAAACTCCCTACTGGGACAGCAGATCCAGCAGGCCAACCGGGGCCCATAGGCTTCCTGTTTGAAAAATGCAAACCCGCAGGACTGACGCTGTCAGGATGGAGGCTTACCTTCCAGCCTAGGTGTGTGCGACAGCCACAAGGGAGTAATCGGGACCAGCGACGTGCGGGGGACGGGAAGAGCGAACCGAGGGGGAAGGGGAAAGGAGATTCGGGGGTCGTGAAGTAAGACATGAAGGGAGGGGGAAGGGAGGAAAGGATGCTGGACAGCAGGCCGGGGAGCAGGCATGCGCTTCAGGAGAACCCCGCCCGAGACTGATGCCAACGAACGGATGCCAACTGCTACAACATGGAAGGTTGGGGACGTGTAGCCCGCCGCAAGGGAGGGAGCGAGGTACGCCTCACAGCAATCTACGCCTGAATGAGCGGACGGAGAAAATATGGTATGATCCCACCGCGAGGGCCATCACCCTCCCGAAGCCGGCCAAGCACCCTTTTCCCCCAAGCCTCTACAGCCTCTCTCATGACACTTTTGTGAGGGCAACCCACTCCATTCAGTTTTCAGACGCCCATCCAGGGTTCGGTCAAAAGAACAACCGTGGTCCCCCGGTCCCAGGTTAATGTCCGTGAAGCATTAGGCAAACCACGCGGCAGGTTGGGCCTCCCCTATCCTCTTATTCGTTTCGTCCAAGCTCCCATTGCACCGAATGTCTTTCCGTGTCCGGCCCTCCTCCCTGACCTATGTCTGCGCGCTCATCCCCCCCCCCCCGCTCCAGCAGCAGCAGCAGCAGCAACAACAACAGGAGCAGCAGCAGAAGCACAGACACAATGACACGGCAGTTCCAGCCATGATCCGCTCCGAAACCCCGTCGCTCAGAAACGGGCTACCAGTTCCCCTTCGAGCCACATACCACACGGACCCGACCCCGGCCCAAACCCACATCTTGATTAAATCCTTGCTGCCGTACAGTGAGCATAATCTGATAAATGCCCCCCTCTCTCTAGGCGCAAAATCCCCAGAACCGCATCCAGGTAATCCACAGCCTGCCATTTCTGCTGCACCCACCATCAGCCTTCAGTGCCACACGCACCACCACCAAGGAGGGCAATCCGGCATCCGAAGAAGTCGCCGCCGCCGCTGTCGCCGCCGCAATGGACCCGGTTCTTGCAGGGGGAGCCACGGCGTCTCGTAGCAGCAGATCAGGCGGCAGCTCCCGGCCTCGCGCCAGCACCCTTTCCCATGGTCCTGTGAAACCGTCCAGGCGGTGCAGTGACGCTGCGGGCTGCCAACCCAGGGCCGCCGCACTGGCGGAAAGCAGATCGCCAACCTTCGCTGACTCAGCCGCTAGTTCCACTTCGATCGGATCCAAGCACTGGCGTCGAAGTGGTCGGTCGGTGCATGCGCGAGTGTGTGTTGGGGGAAAGGGGAGGTGAGGTGAGGGGTGTTAGACAGATATGTATCAGGAGGTCAGGCACGGGAAAGGTAGCTGCCTGCGTGCGGAGGACTCTGGAGCTCCTTCCGAACGACTTCGTCAAAGATGTAGAAGGGCTTTGTTCCCGAACCCACTGGCCAAAGCGAATGGCCGGGTGGAAAGCGTTACACATACACCGGCACGCACAAATATGTTCACCAAGACATTCTGGTTCTCTTATATGTATATATGTGTGTGTGTGTGTGTGTGTGTGTGTGTGTGTGTGTGTGTGCGTAATGTAATATACCTGCGTTTGCGTCAGAAGGCTCTCCTTCCAGTACAGCGACCAATTCTCCACCTGAGCGGTACATACGAAGGGTGGGGGCCACAGCGTTGTCAATGCAGCAAACATTATTCCAGAAATCCAAAGAAAGCGATTCGTTCGACCTGAAGGGGCTTCGGGCTTGCCCAAAGAATTCCCTGCCGAACGACTTAATTAAGAAATTCGGTATGTATGGACGTCAATGGCGGGAAACAGTTCAAGGAACACTATTGGCCGCGAACCCCGTAAAGATGCAACTGCGTGTGTTTGGGTCGGAATGTGGCATCAGTGCGCTTTTGGTCGCGGTGAAAAGCCGGTGGCTCGCATAATATGGCTGTCCAAGTGTTGCCGTCGTTTATGACACTGTGTGGCCCCAACCTGGCCCCACGTCAAGAGCTGGATATATACGGTACCTGAAGACGTGGCAATACGCGAACTTTCATGTTTGGCGGCGCTGTTCGTGCCAAATATGTATGGAAGCGCAGCCGCTATTGGTCGTCCAGTCGAGGAATATAGATCGCTTTCCAGTAGTCTGTCAATGTTCGATCATCAGTTGTTGAGGTCTACAGCTGTAGTTCGCCGCAAAAATCGTGCAATAAGTGCGCATGCAGCATGTCCTTATCTAGCAACTGTGTGTAACAGCACGCAGCCAAGCAGTTCTCGGACAGTGTTTTTCAAGATCGCTCGGCAAGTCCTAGATAGCATCGTGGGATGCGCATAAATATATAGATCTAGGTCTCCTGTTTCTTATCATCAGCAGCGCAAGCCTTCATCCGATCTATCTCGACGCCTATCTAGGACTTGCCAAGCGATTCTTGTAGCACTGTCCGCGACTTAACTGCTGGGAACACTGCCCCCCCATCACGGCGTCAGCTTAACGGTACACTAAGATAGTCCAAAGGCTATGGAGGCCCAGAAAAAACTCGTGGTGTAGTACTAGTGTTCTCCTTCAAACCGTAACCCCATGCACCTAATCCCAACCCCTCGGCGATCTGCTTCCCATGCTGCCGTCCTTAGCATGTGCTATGTGACAATGTTTTAGATTGGTGGTAGTGGAGTAGCCGCTTCGATGTTATTTTCAGAGAAAAGGGGGACTTTACCACGGCAACGGTTTGCAGACCGAGTCGTTTAATCCATTCACAGAACTAGGTAAACCCAGACCTTGTTAAGCCACAAAATTTCGATCAGGTACCAAAAATACCGATGGATGAGAGGGTTGCGACATGCAGAGGTGAATAGTGGTAGATGTGACAGTGCCCATGCACCGCGTGTGAGGCAGATCATGGCATGATGACCGTAATGCAACAAAATTAGCCAATAAAAGCCAATAAACATATTCTAGGTGGGAATCGCAATTTTAAAGCAATATGAAGTTATCGCGGGCATTGCGGTAGCGGTCTCGGAGCCACCTCTTTTGGGCCTCTCCTTTCCGAACTGCTGCCCAACATGACCTTCCAACAACAAGCATATCTACATATACGTCGTTATAATATTTTCAACTGACTTGTTTTCTGTTAGTGTCACTTTCAGCATACGATAGCGTTTAGTCGAATTCTCGAATAGCGCACCACGGCAAAATGCTTCGTTCCTCAGGCTTAACCCGCACGGCCCTGCCGCGACACACAATTGTGCAAATCTGCCGTAAAGGCAGTCGGAGTACGGTTTGCAGATCGGCGGAGCAAGAGGTTACGACCAGCATTACGATTGCCGAGCGACCCCTAATAGACGATGACGTGAAGGTACTGCTATGCGCCCGTGAACATGACTTAGGATGACTCCTAAAACTTAGGAATTACGCTTATTGCATTATGTCGCCGTTCACGCAGATGAAGGCAACCATCTCAGCCCTGGACTCCCTGCTCGGCTCTCAGGACACAGTAAGTCCCCCACTGCTTTTGAATTATTACGGTGGAGGATAAAGATCAGCCCCTGATAACAGCGATTCCACTGTTAGCCGAGCATTCCGTAAGGGTTCTCCTGTTCCACCCGTTACTACCCCCTACCATCGCCATCAGTCCATCACCATCACCACCATCCGCCAAACACGTAGCAAGCGTCCGCCCTTTTCGCCAAATGGTATCATAATTACCTCAAGCATAACTACTTATATATATGTATGTATATTTACTTTCCGTTGGACCTCATGAAAAGCAAAGATCATCCCAGCACGGTGGGGTTCACTACCAGCAAATCCAACTGTGGCAAAGGGACTTCAATCCGCGCTCTCGTGAGGAGAGCACCGCCCGCCGCCGCAAATTCGTCGCCGTCCACCGCCCATTCCGCAGGCGCTCACATCCAGCTCGGGGGTCGCCTCCTCGTCGAGTCCGTCTACCAGTGTTCCCGCACCGCCGCGCCAGCCCGCATCGTCGTCCCCACCCGGCGGTATCAAGCTGCCTTCTCTACCTCTCGGCGGTGACGGCAGTAGCAACAGCAGCAGCACACCGCGCCGTAAACCCGCGGGGCTCACCTTTGATCAGGTCATGGGCTTCTCAGGACTTGCCCCCGAGGTCATTAACGGCCGCGCTGCGAGTGAGTGCTGGATCAGAGGCAATATGTTATTATTTTATTATTTGAACACAACACTACCTGAATACATACAGCAGTTGGTACCTCGCGATCCCGCTCCTCTTTTTTCCGAAGGTTTCAATTCCCGGTGCACATGTACATTTGTACGGAACCGTACATCGTTGTACGTGCGCGCCCGCCCGCATACATCCACATACTGTGTTAAATTCTGCTTTTCCGTTTGTTGTACCGCCTACCCCACTCACTCACCCCGTTTCCCCGCGCCCGTTCGTTACTCGCCACTGTGACCTTAATCCCAACGAGTCGCTTGTTTTCGGTGTTTTGTGAACTTCGCACATCCATCCGCTGCTCCAAGCAAATAGTCGCTGACCGTGTGGATTTGCCCGTGAACCACACAAACACACATACACACACAAACACACATACACACACAAACACACATACACACATACACACATACACACATACACACATACACACATACACACATACACACATACACACATACACACATACACACAAACACATAAACACACATGCACACACGCACATGCCCCCGATGTGGCTGCAGTGATTGGCTTCCTCGTAGCCATCAGTAACGAGTTGCGGACGGGGGAGAGCGTATTCGCACAAATGGTGTCCGGCGGTGCAGGCCAGGTGGGTGAACTCAAACTGCCGCCCTTTCTGTTAGGAGTTGGTTCTGTACGGCGCCATCTGCGTATCCCGTACTGTACGCGGTTCAGGTGTGTCCAGCAGTTCGTTACCTTTTGGGTCGGGGCTGGGCTTGTTTAGGACCTGCACATGCCGGGACTGGGCGTCGCCCTCTGATGTGGTTGTGATGGGGTCATGCAGCAGCTCTGCGGTTACTGATACTCCTCCTCCATGCGGTTATGGCGTACTCTCCATCTAGTCGCTTCACAAACACACCCACATTCTCTTTGTGTTGCTTAGCAACAGCAGCAGCTCTCACCTCTGTTCGCTTTTCCCCACAGTCTCCAGTGCCGTGCCCCCACTCTTCACGCCGTCGGAATCCAGCGTCAGTGGCGCGTACAAAAACCCCCCAACACACACACACACACACACACGACACCGTGTTGCCCTCTTCTCGCGATCATCTTCACCACTCTCAACACCTTTTCGACACTCCTCGCCTGCGATTACCGGCTATTGATGCGTGATTCTGTTCCAATACAGTATTTTCCGTACTGTCGTACAGGCGCTTATCGTTATCTTGGCGGTTACCATTGCCTCGTTCGCGCCAGCCATTCGGGTGAGTGAGCTGCGCCACGAAGACCAACAGGAAGTAGATATTTTATTTAGGTACAATTTGTTAGGGGGTGTGGGGCGTTGGGTGTGTGTATGTGGAGGGGGTGTAGTGCTGCTGCTGTTGCTGCTGCTGCTGTTACTGCTGCTGCGGGAGTAACACAGTCATTATATGCAACCCGCCTCCCTCTGTTACCAGGGCATTCCTCTGGACGAGGTCTTCAACAAGGCGCCAAAGAAGGTCCAGGAGTGGGGCCCCTTCACCGCCGCCGCGGAGGGTCTCAACGGCCGCCTCGCCATGCTGGGCATCAGCCTGCTGCTGTTCTTCGAGCGTGCCGGGTCTACCGCGTTCTTCCTTAACTAACCTACCGGTAATAACCGCCGATCAAATCCTTTGCCCCGTTTGCAGTTCTGTGGTAGGCTTAAAGTCGGCTTTGCGCCAGTGACGAATCGGCGCTCAGATACGCCGTGGCCAGGTGGCAAACCGCCATTATCCTGGACGCACGTGTCGAAGGGGTGGTGCCGCTCGGTCCGCATCACGGTCGTAGCGTTTTCCTTGGTGCCTTTTTCTGTCAGGGCTTCAGTCAGGGTAGGCGCGCCCTGGAGCAGCTCGGTCTGTCTGTCTGCCTCTCTGTCGGTCTCTCCGCGCTATTACGCTTTGTGCTGATACCTAGGGGACGCTGAGGCCGCTGAGGCAGAGGCGTGCTTTCAGGAGGTTTCGGAGCGGAGCAGCGGCCGCCACAGGGACGAGGCAGGGGCATGGGGGTAGCTCGGCGCTTGTAGAGATAGGTAGCTGAATCTGTTAATGGTTGGTTGGTTGGTTGGTTGTGATTCATTGATGGCAACTGTTTCAACTCTTAGGATTGATTTTATTATTGCGGGAGGTGTGCCAGACGCCGATGGCAATCCGCTGGTCGGTTCAGTGCGATGATGGGTTGTCGTTCGGCAGGGAGGGGAGAGGAGAGGAGAGGAGGGCTTGAGTGCCGGAGTGGGGAGTGAAAGAATTTGCGTGATGTTCGTTTTTCATCAGGGTTCGTTTTAGTGGTGCTTGTGAGCGTGTGTTCGTACTGCAGAGAGGTGTGGCGAATCTAGAGTTGGAGCGCGGAAGGGGGGGAAGCTATGTGGGGCTCCCCTCCAAGCGTATTTAAGTATTGAGAGCTTTAAACAATAAAGGCCAACTCCCGCTCGTGTGGAGAGCACTTCGCCTCCCCACAAATACAATACATATAAATACAAATACAAGGTATATTTTCCTCCCCAGAGATGAAGGCTCAGGGCCGCCCTCTTCAAATCCACCCATCGGTGCCAACCCATGATCTTGACGCATCGAACTGGGAGCAGCTGCACCCGCAGCAGCAACCATGTAGCCTTTACGTCCAGCAACCCTACCTCCACCCACACCTTCGATGGGCGAATCCATGAGATATCCACTCCACCGTCTCAGCTGGCAGGTCTGCTTAAACTGCTGTACAATATTCGTATTAGCGTATGAGTCCACGATCTTGAACTCTTGGACTTCACCTTAATGCTTGCCCTGGTAAGGAAGGACATTGCCTTTATCATTACCAGCATGCCCTTACTTATTACCCTACCATGACTCCAGGAACTCGGTGAGGATGTGGTGATCCCTGAACTCATTTCAAACTACTGAGCAGATGTGTAGGTGTCCAATGTGTGATACGAAGGGAAAGCGCAGCAGGCCCTCTGGAGGCACATTCTCCATGTCCTCGCAATCGTGTGATGGGGCTCTAGCTGGAAGCAAGCAGGCGGCAGCTTGTGGTGGTGTGTGAGGATGCAGGTTGAGCTGCTCACACGCTGCACGCGCCTCAGAGGTCTCACCAATCTGCTGCTGGTGTGAGTGCCTGCCAGCGGCCTGCCGCATCTTCTTCTCAGCCCTTACTGCCCCGAAGCCTCACAACTGGTCCACGACTACATAGTATGCAGTGATGTGCCGGTTGTTGGCTATGGCACATTGCTCCAGGAAGGTGTCCACGTTCGGGTTGGTGGAGCACAGGATTTTCCTTGGACCTCCATACTAGTCTCCCCAGGCTTGACAACTAATAGGGACAGGAAGGGTAGCACAGCAGGTCATCATGGTAGGTCAATGTGGCTGCTCCGAAACCTGTATGTGTGGCTCCTGACCTATCTTTCTTGACGCCACTTATCATTGTTCTCATCACCAACACCAAGCTGCTCTAAGTTAGTAATAATCTTTTCATTTTGCCTTTCAATACATTTCATAGCACGATCTTTTAGGTCTTTTACTAATTTTGGATCAATTATGGGGGAAATTCGTACTCCTTACCATCAAGGTACCAATCATGCCGTGTGCGTCAAATGCATATGTATGAAGCCCTTGTCTCTCACACAAGGTCTCTTCTAGCATATCCTTACCCGCTCTGGAAGCTATGCGATGCACACCCCACCCATGCCTGAACAGGACAGGCTCCTTCCATCCCGTGTGATGACGCGACGCGAAGGACAGGAAGGCGCGACATTTGCTGTCACCTGCTGCACAGTGCAACCCACTTCAACACATAAGGGCCATGAAGGGCATTATGGGCCCTTTAATGGCTGTGTTGTCCGCAGCAGCGGGTGCTACAAATGGTAGATCGAATGGTGTGAGCAGCTGGGCTGGGACCACTACGAAGTTGTTCTGGGAACTGTTACGTCCTCCGATTTCGGGGAGAGTCCGGGGGTGTAAATGCTTGCTGCACAAACCTGCCGTACCGCACCTTCTCTCCCTTCTGAAGACTCATTTCAGTTAGTCGTCAGGGAGGAAAGAGCCTTACTCAACTGCAGTTACTCAATGTTAATGTCTGTCGAACTACGAGACACCATAAGCCTGTATTATGAGAGCCGAGTAGCATTAGAAGAGAGCATCAGAAAGTAGCATCACAACTGAGTAACATCAGAGAGACGAGATAAGGTTGCCGCGTATCCAATCCTAGATCAATTGGCGACCACCATGTGCCGTCGATCGCACCAAGTATGGCCCAATTTCTTCACCGACGTATGCCGATGCCAACCGGGCTTGTCTCTTTCATCCTACATCCTACCCCCCACCCCAGCCCCTACTGGCGCCCTTCTCCGCCCCAGCCCCCAGACGCCTCCTTGTAGCCGCCTCATCACCCCCTCCCGGCTCAGTATCATGATAATCTAATCTGTCGTTCACTCGCGAGCCCTTTGCTTGCTTAAGGGCGTGATACAACACCTGGTCATGACCCTGCCCTGCCATCGTTCCTCGGGTCCTCTCCCCGCTGCCTTCTCCTCCACGCGTTACCCTACTGTTCTTCCCCCTCCTCGCGTGGCCCCTCCTCTTCGTCCTCCCCCTCCTCGTCACTTGTACCCTCCACTTCGCCTTCCCTTTCCTCTCTCCCCGACCTGCCACCCTGCCTCCCCCCATAAGGCCCAGCGTCATAGTGGTGATGCCGGCGCCCACCCATGCCACGTGTTTTGTGTCGCCCGCCGACTGCCGACCCACGGGTCACTTGGGATGCCAACGGTGTCGCTGCTGGCGCCGTAGAATACACCTCCGTGTCAGCATTCCTGCGTGACGCGGCGGCCTCCCCCACTTGGAACCTCCAAAGGTCCACCTCAATGTCAACACTCTTCTGCCTGCGGTCATAATCCGCCCGCGAGAGGCTCAAAATCAGCGGAGCTCACCACAGACAGGTTCAGAGTGCTGTAATGGAGGACCTTCGGGCCGTCCATTGAGCCTCCTAGTTCGTACGGGCCTTATGAGCTTCCGAGAGGTTGTAACATCATCATCACATCATGGTCCCCCGGGCAGGATCCGTCACCTGTGAAACTTCATTGTTGGGGGCAGGTCGTAGCGCAGCATGGCGAGAACCTCCGCACTGCTGGCCCCGAGATCCCTGAGGCGGAGGCGAGGCGGAGGCGGGGGCGAGCAGGAGCAAAAGGAGAAGGGAGCTAGAAGGTCAGCTGGTGGGGCAGAAGGACGGGAGAAATGCTTGGGTGCGTCCAGAAGACCGGCAGCACCGCAACCGGTAAATGCTTTGATCCGGGAGCTGTGGCTGTGGGGTAAGTGACACGACACCGGGTCGTCTTAAGGCGCCCTCGACAATGCTTCTGGTTACTCATCTGGCCTTCCTTAAGAAGCGTGGGCACTGAGAGGAGGATGAACGCTGATGCGTTACAGCGGGTATCGGGGGTGTAGGGGGTGTCAGGCCGATGGGGGAGAGAACAAAGCAAATTTCACCTTCCCGGCCTATGCTCCGACTTCTCTCCCGCCACCCCCTCCCTCACTCTTGTGCAAAACACACACACACATATGCACATAATATGAGCTGCATGTGTGCATTGTGTATCTTGATTCACTATGTTTATTCATGTACACATTCATATGCACATGCTCGTGCCGCTTCGGGGCATTCCTAACTGATGCTGTTAGGATCACACCCCGTCGTTACTTGAGCTTTCCTGCATCCAGTTCCGACACACAGACACAGAGACACACAGACACACAGACACACACACCACCTCTTGGCGGTCTTGGCGATGAACTCCCGGGTCGATGACTTGTGGAGCGAATAGACGGAGGTGGTGGCCACACTGAAGGCCGCGCGCAGAAAGGCCATATCCGCACCCTGCAGGGGCCACAGAACGGGGAGGCCCCGGGTAGAGAGGGAAGATACGCTCCACATGTTAGCGGGGCCAGGCACCAGTCGGAGACTACTGCCGCAAAAAACCCCCCTGCCCAAAGAGCAAAGTTGGCAGAGTCCGACCAAGTAGGCCAAAATCATTTCCCCTTTACTCCTGGAACAAGCTCCCACTGCTGCTGCTGCTACGGTCTTATGATTGTCCGGATACCTTTATATTCTAAGAACAAAAGAAACAAAGCCGTGATTCCCGCGTGGCTCCGAAACCAGGTGGAGCCGCGGGGCCCAAAGCCGAATTCGGGCTCCCAAACAACCCCGGTCCGCCTGGTACCGGGGGATGCTGTACACGGGTGTACGGTGTCATCGTCGTACCTTAAGCTTGGTCCCAAAGGGCGGGTTCATAATGACCACATCGGCCCTCAAACGGGGCAGTTGGTGGGACAGATGCCGTACATCTGCCAGAATGAAGTCGATCTGTGGTTTCGGAGGACAGGGAGAAGGAATAACTGTTTGAATGCCACTGGAGGAAGGAGGAAGGGGGTGAGGTAGGGGAAAATGTACTCCGGAGGCCTTCATCCTGGCAATACCCCGCCCCCTGATACCAGGTGATGCGCGTGAATAATATAGATAGATAGATGGATAGATAGTTAGATAGTTAGATAGATAGATACAAGGGAGATAGATAGATATAAGAGAGATAAATGTATGCTATATAATATAAACAAAGATATTCATTATTTAGGGACATGACCAAGTGCGCTCCTCAGATGCTCGGCATTCTCTGCTTGCTCCCTCCCTGGAGCCTCCCTGGATTATCCTTTTGGCGGTCGGTAACACCGGCCCTTTCCCTCTCGCGCGAAAGAAGTGCGGTGCCCACATTGCACCATCGTCCCTGCCCCGCCATCCCTCTTCCACTTCCCCGTCCTTCACTTCCCCCTTCCTCAACGCCACCGTGTTGCCGCTGAAGCGGGCAATATCCGTCGCTTACGCGCGGCGCTCTGCCTGCTCTTCGGACTTCCCGTTCTACCAGGTGGAGGCCCCCCTTCGGGAGCGGAACACACCGGCAGCGGGTCTTCAAACTGCGCCACATTATCCGCCGCCACCTCCACGGCATCTGGATCGATGTCCACCGCCACCACATGACGGCTTCCCAGCAGCGCGGCGCCGATTGATAACATCGCCTGAGCGAGCGGAGAGGGGAGAGCGAAGAGGGGAGAGGGGAGAGCGATGGATGAAAGCATGAGGCGGGAGGTTACATGAGGCGGCAGGTGTAGGGTGCAGCATAGCCGCAATCAGTGTGGTGAAGCGTAAAAAGGGACGCGCTGAATTGGGGGGGGGTTGAAAAAGGGACCCTGAGTGGGGGGGGTTGATTGAATGGGGAGGGTTGAGTAGTGAGGGGGGGGCCTGAGCCGCGACCCAACCTACACGGGACGCGCATTGTTCCTCCCAATGTGCCAATGCGGTGTGTGACCTTCCGCGATCCTTAATCCCCTGGCCAAAGACAGCTTCACAAGAGCCGTCTTCTAATGGCTATTCGAAGGCCATGGTTTATTCGAAGACCTGGAACCACATTTGGCACCGTTTCACACTTCGTAGGTCAATCACGGACAAGAAGTCGTACGGCAGCCGGACGAGAGCACAGCTCTCTCTCCGTATGTCAAGTGGGGGAGGGTTGAGAGGGGGATTCATAATTTGAGGCGTGCTAAGCTTAGGGTTTGGGGGAGTGCGAGTGGAAGGATGGCAGCCGAATGGGCGGATGGAAGGAAAGCGCAACAATACCGCACGCTCACGTCAAAGCGTTGATGCTCATACCGTGCCACAGCCCAGATCCACGACAGTCCTGCCCGCCAGCTCGTCGTACGAAGAGTCAATCGCAAAGAGCAGCCGAGAGGCAAGGTGGGGGCCCGTGGGGTATTGCTCCAGATCCACCTTGGGCCAGGGGAAAGGGGCGATGTCCTGCGCAATCATTCGAGGCGGCGTTGGCGTTGGCGTTGGCGTTAGCGGCAACAGCAGCAACGGCAGCTGTGGCAGAAGCGGCCCGCATAGCTTTATTAGGAAGATGGATACAATTGCAAGGATGCATGAGAAAAGGAAAAGGAAAAACTAAAGGAAACTTGAAGACTTGCAGAGGGGGGTTGAAAGCAGAGGGAAACTCTGTCAGAGTTTGTAGAACGTGTTGGTAGCGTGCCGTACGCCGTCATCAACGCGTCCAACACATTTTTGGGGCTCGTGCCGCATTACCTGCATCAACGCGTGAAGCTCCTTAAGCTTCATCGTTCTATGTATTGTTATGGGCTGAAAAGAGGTAATTGGCTCCGCCGACGCTGTGAGGTCGCTTGTCGGATACGACAGGCTTAGGTGATCATAAATTAATCAGGAAACGTATAAGTATCAAATTATATGCCCCATCTCATCGAATAGTTATTTAGTGAAAGGCATGCAAGGAATGGCACTTCACCTTGCGAGTTTCAACTCTGCTGCCCAACGCGAGCTGTCGCTTAAATCAAACCGGAAATCCACTCACATATCTACAAATTTATCTCATCGTGTGGACATGAACGGGATTTTTCGATGGAGGGAATCATACTCGGCAGTTAGTCGTACTAAATTTGGACCTGATCCTTTCCTTTCCTTTTACCTTTGTTCAATAGCCCAGCATCGAGCGCTTTACTTGTACATGTTATTCCATACAGACAAGTTTGTTTGTATTTAAGCCAAAGTAAGGATTGCCGGCACTGTCTACAACCGCTGCCCAGAAGCCATGCACCACACCCACCTTGCTCACAGTGAATATGCTCAACATTTTCAAAAACAAAATGTTTTGAATATAAAATTATCACATGTTCCATATAAACCCAGAGATACTGGGCTAAGGGGACCCGTGTCAGCCCGGCCCACACGCGAACGTATCGCACGGGGCCAAGCTGCTCCCGCGCCACCATCACCACCACCACCACCACCATCATCATCACCACCACCGCCAGGTGCCGTTGCTCCTCCAACCGTTCCTGGAACGCTACCGCTTCTGGAGGACCTTCTCAAGGTGCGCCCAATCCTCATCAATGCTGCTGTCCATTTCCCGGCCGCCGTACGTCCGCGTACATATCCGTGAACGGGCCTCAGCGTCATGCTTCGCAGTCTGTGAGTTCCCGCAGCCCGCTCTCCTGCACGTGAGCAGTGAACATCTCTGCAGCGGCCCATTACACCACGTACCCACCCGCCCCCCTGTGCCCCCCGCCTACCCCGCGCACTCTTTCTTTACGGTCTGTTTCTCCCATCGCTACACCGTTGAGCCCCTCGCGCCCTCGGGACTCTAGCTGACCGATGTTTGACTATCCCCCGACCGGCTGTCAAAATCAGGTGGACCTCGCGCGCAAATTTGAATCCCATCACCGCCTTCTTAACAAGTGCAACACTCGGGTGCTAGTGGTGAGCCCTGCAAGCACCCCACCCCACCCCACCCCCCGCGACATTACACAACTGCCGACCAAATTGATTCTTTTTAGGTCTGTACGGTGAATGGTTATGCTCTATGCCGTATTTCGTATTTGTGCGCATGTGTTTTTCCTAAACATATTTGGTACGTTGCAACCAGCTGTGGCCCACATAGGGCCCCAGGGCCATAGGGCCATAGGTCACTCCCCCATCCCTCGCGCAGCAATGCTCGCACCTTTTTTTCCGTACTGCTGGGGGTCTGCACCCCCGAACGGCACTTCGTAGGTCCGCTACCTGAGAAAACGGACCCTGCTTGTTCGAGAGCCTGATGACGTGGCTACCGTACTCAGTCGCCAAGCAGACCACTTCACAAAGCATCCCCGCCAACAGCGGGTGAAGGCCTGGTTAGGAGGTGTGTGTGTGTGTAGATGTGTGTAGATGTGTGTAGATGTGTGTGTGTGTGTAGGTGTAGGTGTAGGTGTAGGTGTAGGTGTAGGTGTAGGTGTAGGTGTTGGAGCGGGGGGCCTAATAGTCGTTCCCCCCTCCCTCCTCCACCTTCCCACTCATGCGTACCTCTGTTGCCCTCTTCTTCCGTGCCGCTTCTCAAACTTGGTCCGTCGTTTTTTTGAGCCGGCAGCCGGGGTGGCTACCCAAGCCGACCCACGGGTCCACGCTGTGCAACGGGAGATCCTGGCGCCCGCCTTCCGGGCCGACTATGTACGTCAGCTAGACGGCATCATGGCAGCGGCGGCAGCGCGGCTGGCGGCGGCCTTGCTGGCGGGTGCCCACCGAGCCGCCGCCGCCGCCGCCGCCGGCTCGGATATTACATCAGCGCTACGGCCTCTGCCGTCAGCCCCGTCCCCATCCCCGTCGCCATCACCGCCGCGGCCGTTGCGGTTGGATTTCCAAGAGGTTTTCAAGCGGCAATCTCTGGACGTATTGGGACTGGCCAGTCTCGATGTGGACTTCGGGTTGTTGGGGCGGGCGGAACCGGCTGTCGGCGCGGGTGAGGGAGTGGTGGGGGTTGGGAGGCAGTGGGGGTGGGTGGTGGGCAGGAGTCGCAGGGGGTGAAATGTACACCTGGCTGCGGTCACATGAGGGCAGTCTCCGCCGCTGCGCACTGCTTTCCAAGAAGCTGTGCCGTGGGAGGGGGGGGAAGGGAGGGTAAGAGGAGGGGTGCGATGAGGGCAGCAAAACAGGGGCCAACGGTGGGTTGGAGGCCGGTTTTTAGGCGGGGTGATGAGGTTACGAAACCTGCAGCTGAAGGGCAGAGCTGCAATTTATCAACCCGTCCAGGGAAGGGGCTGAGGGCAGGAGGGGAAGAGGGCAGGGGCGGGGTGTTTTAGAATACGGCTTACGGGACGGGACGCGTGCGGCGGCGTCCAAAGATGTGCGAGTTCTCGTGATTGGCCGCTGTTCCGCAACAGCCGGCATTTGCGCGCACTTTGGAACCTGGGGGACCGGCTACGGCTGAGGCATTCTACATTCTGGCGCTGGTGCTGGTGCTGGTGCTGGTGCTATTGTTGTGTTGTACGGCATGTATCTATCCATGTGCCATGTGCTGATTTGGAAATTAAGGTTTCGGGTGGCGGGGGTAGAAAACACAGCCCCGAACAAAACACACTCGACACACACTGGAGCGGGTTCTCGTTCGCCGTTAGTGATTCCAATGTGGGAAAACCCGCTCCATTGTGGTCAGTCCCCGACCCATGGGTCGCCTGCTGTCCGCGGTCCCATCTGCCCCGCAGCCGTTGGCCCCATCACCACCGCAGCCGCCGCTGCTGCGACAGTTGAGGCAGTGCCGTATGATCTCATTGCCGTACTGACGCAAATTGAGACAGCGGCACTATGGCTGCTACTGCAGCTGCCTGTGCCCGATGAGCTTCTGCCCGGGTACGACAAGTACATGGCCAACATCGCGACGCTCAACGAGCTCGTCTACGGCATCATCCAGAGGCGACGGGAGCGCGGTGGGGCGGTGGGGCGGTGGGATGGGAAGAGATCAGTTTGAGCTGCGGCCACTCGTGTAAGCACCCATTGCTTTAAGAACACATGTTAGGTCTGATCCCCCGAACTCAATTTTAGAGACGCTATTCCCGGTAGCGCTCTTTTTTTCTTCCAACTTCCCTAACCGCCTAACCGCCCTAACCGCCATAACCTCCTTACCTTGACTTCCTGTGACGGGGCCCGCCATTGTATTCCCCCACCCTTCACGAACTGCAGGCGTGTCGGACGGCGACCGTGACCTGTTGGCCTTCCTCCTGCGAGCTCAGCAGCAGCAAGGGCAGGGGCAGCAGAGTGGGGAGCAAGGGCAGTCGGGGGAGCAGGGGTCAAGGGGTGAGAAAGGGGCGGGGAGGGAGCCGCAGGCAACTGCTGCTGCGGCAGCGTCAACGCAAACACCAGGGCCGCCAGTGCGGGGTACGGGGGGCGCCGCGGACTGCAGCGGCCTGGAGAAGCTTGCGCCGCCAGGCGCAGCAAGTCCCGACTGCCCGGCCGCTGCTACTGCTGCTGCTGCTGCTGCTGGGGCTACTGGTGATGTTGCTACTGCTGCCACTGCTGGTCGCGCTACTGCGAATGCCTCTGGCGTTGCTACAGGCGCAGCTGCTGCCGAATCAGTTGTTATAACCGACAAGCAGATCCGGGACGAGGTACGGACGCCTCTTATCGATATGATCTAATCCAAAGTACAATATCCGTTATCGACTCATTCATTCACGTGACGAGGCGTTATCCGTTACCCGTTATCCGTTTCCCATTTTCTGTTTTCGGCAGCTGGTGACGATGTTTTTCGGTGGTACCGACACCAGCGCGCTGATCCTCACCCTCACTGCCTACCACATGGCCCACCAGCCGGAGGCGCAAAGGGCAGCGCGGGCGGAGGTAAGACAGAGGAGGGGGAAGGGGGGAAGAAGTGAGCAGGCCGAAGAATGAACCCCACGCGCGGGCCAGCTGTGGGGGCAAGCAGACCTGCGGCCTGACGGCGCTTTCAGATGCTCGGGACTAATCTGGAGTCCCGACCGGTTTGCAGTACAAGGTACTGCATGTTGTCCGTACGCTCTGTCACTCGACCCAAAACCGGTTAGCCATGCTAACTCGTATGCGTGTATGTGTGCGTGCGCTGCAGGTGCTGGAGGTACTGGGTGATCGACCTGCATGTCAGTTGACTTCGTTGGATGTACGGCGGCTTCCTTTCTTGAACGCCTGCCTCAACGAAACCCTGCGGCTGTATCCCGCCCTCCCAGAGATCACTCGCCTGGCAAAACAGGTGTGTGTGTGTGTGTGTGTAAAGGGTGGGGCATTGGGGGGAAGGGGGTGCGCGTGTGTGGGAGGGTGTGTGGGGAGCCGTGCGTGGGGGGGGGGAAAGAGGATATGGTTGTTATGAACGAACCGAAACCAATAGCCAGGTGAGAGGAGCACACAATCCTGTGTGTGTACAAGATGTGTGAAACGGGTACGGCGACGAAAGCTGCGATGCGCGCAGTAGCTGCGCCGACCAGTCTTGCCACATTCCGATACTCGCAATCGTTTTTAAAAAAGGAAAGGAAGCTCTCCGCCGCAGAAGGAGCCGCTCAGCTCCTTAACAAGCGACTCCGAACATCACGAAGGGGCCTTATGATACCGCTAAACAGGGTCCTCCAGGACCTTGCTGTGGAGAAGTGGACGCCGCAACTTAACGGGAACCAAACATACTTCCTACATTCGTTGTATCGTTATTCGTTATATTGTTATTCGGTTATATCGTTATTCGTTATGTTTGGAAAGCTGACGAAAGCTGGCCGTTCCACGAGGTCAAGCTACCTCGGTTGGGGATCGCAATCGCTCTTCCGTCAAATCCCGAAACATTACTAAGGCCCCAAAAGGGTTCAATGCCTGACATCTCATGTCCTCAGTACCTTTCCGTACGGCTTCGTGCGCGTTTTTCCCCAGGACGAGGTTCTGGGCGGCTACCATGTGGCCCGTGGGTCACCCGTCGTCGTGTCGCTCTACTCAATGCACCGCCACCCCGCCATCTGGCCGCGCCCCGACGAGTGGCTGCCGCAGCGATGGATGCCTGGGGTGTGGCGTCACGCGTACTGGCCCACGGGTCAGTCGGACGCTTCATTAGGACCTCGACAGGTGGGGTACGCGTGTTCTGACGTGGCGGGGGGGTGGGGTAGCGTGGCCTCGTGGGTGCTTAAGCTCTCTCGCTCCTCGGGGGGAAGGTGGGACCTGACTCCAATGCATAACAAAACAAAAGGAAGAAAAAAGAGTGTGTCTGTGTGTGTGTGTGTTTGCGGGGGGGGGGAGAGTTTGGGATGCCGACCCAGATGAGGGAATGGGGGGGGGGTGGAGGAGAAGGGGGAAAGGGAGGGGTAGTCAGACATAGCGGTGAGGTGAAGGTGCGGATTGCGGCCGCTGTCATCCGGTATGCCCCGTCCGCCCTCGTCCGGTGTTACTACAGCGCTGCACTCATCCCCGCTCTTGATCCCTCCCGCCCTCTCTTCCCTTCCCTCCTGTAGCCAAACGCCTTCTTGCCATTCGGAGTGGGACCTCGGGGATGCATCGGGCGCAACTTCTCGCTTTTGGGGATGCAGGTGCGCACCGCTCATTAGGTCCCGGGTATTTGAGCCGAGCCCACAAATACAACAATATTTCATATACGCCTGATGCGCCTCGGACAGACCTACCACCCGGAGCTTCATGCTCGTGCTCCTGCTCCTGCTCGTGCTCGTGCTCGTGCTGGTGCTGGTGCTGGTGCTGGTGCTGGTGCTCGTGCTCGTGCTCGTGCTCGTGCTCCTGCTCGTGCTCGTGCTCGTGCTCGTGCTCGTGCTCGTGCTGGTGCTCGTGCTCGTGCTCGTGCTCGTGCTGGTGCTGGTGCTCGTGCTCCTGCTCGTGCTCGAGATTGTGGATCTGTCCCCGAGCCCTATAACAGCATGATGCACCACGATGACAGTCCAAGGGCGTTAATGGGATTCCAAGTGCTGTAATTTGAATACGATGGCGGCGGAGGTGTGATGCTGTAACAGCCCACTCTGCGCTCCCTCCCTGCGTTTCCTCACAGGTGACTCTGGCGGCGTTGCTGAGTCAGCTAGAGCTGGTTCCGGATCCAGATGCTCCTGGTTCCACCTCCCTGGATCTTGTGCAATCCGTGGTCCTGCGTGTCAAGGGCGGCATGTGGCTGGGGGTACGGGCCTGTAGCAACAATTGAAAGGTCACGGAAGAGGACGCAGAGATTGCGCCAGTTTCGACGAACAAACTAAAAAACAGCAAATTGTGCAAATGCCGACAAATGAAGCAGCGCTTTCGTCGTGTCAGGTATTGACACCAGCAGCACTGCCGGACCAAAAGGGACGAAATTTCGCGCTAATTTCCAACGGACATCGGGAACATCACCTAAATTGCTGGGCAGGAGGGTGCGCTGCTACGAGGGGAGGAGGGGACACTCGTCCGGCATTTGTACGACACATGTACGTACGTATAATGTGTACGATACGCACTCGTACGTATAAGCATGTGTTATTTTTGCATGGCGAACGGGCTGGATAAGCGGTGCCTGGGAAGGCATGCAGGTTATAAAACAATGTTTAGGGACGCCCAGCTTTTGCCGGTCGTGGATTTCCCAAAGGATGATATGTTGGCCTCGGAGGGTTCTACCCTTTGCCGCTCAGCACTTAAACCCGAACAGCCGCGTGCATCGCCAACATAGCCTCGCGCCCCACGACACATTATATGGTTAGGACGTAGCAGCTTTGTCCCCAGCTGCAGTGCTCGTCCTGGGGTCTCACTCTTTCGCCTTTCCCTAAGCCTCCAGGGAGGGTGGTGGGGTGCACAACAGCTGCCGTCGTTGACGCGCAATGAAGAGGGCGAAATTAACGAGGACGGGGCAACAGGACTAGGTGTTGCCTGTAAATACCGGCACGGATAGCACAATCCCACATAGCCCTAATACGGCTAGCTGTCGACTTGTCATAACTTGTCCGCCACATTGGCATAATGGCTCATCGATTGTGGAGATTAAAATATTTAAACGTCCGCGTGTCCGATACTTGGGCGCGAATACTTGGCAAATGGATTACGAAGGAAAAGCATTTGGAAGTTAGCTCCTGGGAGGTGTGAGCACATTGAGCCCCATGCATTGGCGGCGAAGTCAGTGTTTCCTGGCTGCCCCGCCCTGTGGACACCCCCCCTCCAGTTAGATATGGACGATGTGGAGGTGCAGAGAATGCGGCCAGGAGGTCATGCAGTGATGCATTGTGTTGCTGTCGGCCTCATCTTCGATTTGGCCTCGATTGCGAGGTCATCCATATCTTGTACCTATACACACCATTCGTATACGTCGATAACAGTCGGCAGCATGTCGCTTGAAAACTGGAATCTATCATGTACGGGGAGCGAGCGCGCATGTGAGTACCTGTATGCGCGTTGGTGACCTCCCTTCGGGGTTGGGCGCCGTGTCCTGTGTGGCGGCTTGCATGTCTCGCGGCCGGCCGGCGCAGCTTCAAAGCGCCCGAGGTTATGCGAGGCACGGCTGACCGCGATGTCATGCCCCATGTCATGCTCCAGCGCAGGCAGGCGGAGGCCCAGGCCCAGGCCCAGGCCCAGGCCCAGGCCTCATTTATATAAAGCCCCACGTTTTTACGAACGACAAACGATGCGAATGCTTGAACCAGGGATTGCTCGTTACAATTTTATTATTACTCTGCACCAGTGCTAGATTCTCTTCAGTAATGAAGAGAGGTCGTAAACCCCTTTCGTAGTCCATACGGCAGCCGTATCCGCAGCAGGCGATCTTCGACACGACAAATCTCCATTACAACCTCTTCAGGACCGCGCGCGACCAGCGTTTCCCGCCGCCTGCCCACGGAGCTGCCCACGGAGCTGCTCGGCTCCCGGGGGCGGGGACGGCCCCCACCGGGTGGGAGGAGATAGGGCGGGAGAAAAACAGTGAAAAGCCAACCAAACGCGGCAGCGACCAGACGCTAGGGAACACGGAAAGGAAGAAGGCCTATGAACAGCTACCAGCGAAGCCATTAAAGGACAAAAGGACTGAGAGGACAAACAATTCGCAGACATTCAACAACTAGAGGACCTCAAGTGCCGTATGTACCCGGAGGGCACATATGGCGCGTTCTCAAAACCGGTCTTTGGCAAATGCTATAAATATCGCCCCTTCGCGACCTCTCTTCTTAAACCCACACACGGCAATATCTTTTGTGCTCACCGCCAAGCCATGGATGTGCACATTCCGGTCCGTCCACTCTCTCAATGAGCAAACGTCGTAGGAAGGCAGGTCCTACGTTCCAACAGGTGTACAAAAACATATAAACAAGCAATGGACGTGGGCATTGGCACCAATCATATCGCACCACGTCACACCTTACACGGGATGGCCTCCTCTCCCTGCTTTGTCCCGTCTTTGGCTATAGCAATCGGCAATCGCCACTTCCGGCAGTCCATCGGCAAAATACATCGCCGCCACCGTCCATCCTATGCTGATGCCCAAACACACATCGTCCGAGCATTTGCATCCGAAATAAAGCCACGTATGTCCACATATGTATGGGTGACCGTACACGCAGGGCGGCCTCAGCCTGGGAAGCGAACCGCGATGAGCTCTTCCAGGACCAGGACAGGATGGAACCAGCTGATGCATGCATACAGGGTTGTCAAGCGGTGTGTACAACCAATCATCCGTCCACATGTGCGAATTGGTCTCGAGAGCCAAAGCTTAATCAACCATTATGGAGAGCGCCAGCGGAACAGTACTCACTAGCATGCTCTCCATGGCCATCCGATGAAGCTGCCCCCACTAAATCGATCATGAAAAGGTTTTTGCGGCATAGATAGTGTGAGGGAACGAAACTGCCGTACATACATGCAGCAAGACAGTAAGAACACGATCAACTGATCGCAACGGGAGTCGGCACGATTTGGGCTCCAGAGGTTGGACCATGTCGTACCCGGGACTGGGCAACATGTCGCCCAGTCTTAGAAGGAAAAGAGCCCGATCCCCACCCCGGAAGAACCCGTATTGCCTCTCTTTCCTTCCAGAGGCATGTCATGTCTTGATCACCCATCAACAGTTTCATTGCAAGCAAACAAAGCAAGGTATGCACCCCCCTATTATATCGAAAGGATCAGTACCGAAGAAGTCTTTAAAGAAGCTGATATATATATACCTATTCTTCAGCATTCGCCACAGAGAGACCGACGCACCGATCATCACCCAGCCACCAAAACCGCGCAACTAAAAGTATAGTTCCAATTAATACAACCATCATCGATCATAACGGCCCAACTGAAGTCACTGTAACGCAGTCATACTAAACGTACAGTGTTACCACTGCCACCACTGCCACCATTGCCAACTGTGTCTCGACGCCTGCTGCTGGGAGTCGGCCATCACACGGCCCTCAAGGCTGAGGCAGCCCCGCGTCCGCTGGTGCGCTCAACTGCCTACGCTTCCGCCGCCCGAGCGAAGCCGAGCCTACTTAGCTTTTAACTAGAAACAATCCAGTGGTGCCTCCGCCAAGCACCATGCCGTGGGCCGAAGCTGTGGTCATCCATCCAGAAAGCCAGCCAGCCCGCCACCCGCATGATGTCCCCGCGACTACATCCACCGCCTCCATATGGTCACAGCCTCCATCATTACAGTTACTTACCCAAGCGGCAACAATACCGTCGACATTACTAAGACAAGTCTTTTCATGATCCGATCCGCCACCTCTTCATGCTCCGAAACCCTCTTCGGGTCTACAAATGACACAACGCTCTAAACCAACTCCAACCTGGGCTATGAGGAGTCGGCCTTCCGCCAAATCGACTTGAGTCTCTAGGCATCTTATCAGCTTGATGATAGCATACTCAGCTGCTGCAGGGCTAACGGGCCAGCTGCAGAAGGCCCCCACTTACCGCCACCCCAGCTCTGGCATCGGTTCCGGCTCCTCCGTTCGTAGCGGCACGAAACCTCCGATTTCCGGCTCACTCACGGGTTTCCGAAACACGCATTCGTCCCCGAGTGATGCGAATGATGGTATCGCACTTATCTTCCCCCAGCATCAAAACCTATAATTGATTACAACACTGGGTGCTGCGCCTGGCTGCGCAGTCAAGCGCTTCCTTTTCGCATCCATTCTCAGCGGGAGATTGGATGTCGCTTTTCGCCACCGTCATGCCCACCACCCTGCTTAAATCCCGCACCAACCCGGCGCATGCTAGTTGCCAACCAGCACGAGGCAAATGCCCCTCCATGGGCAAGACATGCACCGCTCGTGTAAATATCTGCTGACCAGGCGGAGTCAGGGATGCTCGCCTTTGCAGAGCCCCGACCCGTGGGTCAGCTGATGGCCACGTCCCCCTCGCAACGGCATTGGGGTGTCCAGGCCCCCTTTCTCCTGACCACTACAATACAAATGCACGCGCATAAAATGACACAAAGCCGTGAGGGAACCGTACATGAACGAGTGCTTCAACCGGGTCCATCCAACATATTCTACAGCTATAGCTTATCATCGTCTTCCCCAGCCGGACGCATACACACATGCACCCGTACGTGCACGGACCCACCAGCCCCCAACGGAACAAGTCCTAAGAACCTCAGGGCATTTGTATGGCACTTACGCTTTATTATGGGCCCTTTGTTGAATGCACACGACATACATGATGTGAAGGTTTGCATACGCAGGCATACGCAGAGCCCGAATGTCCTGTCATAAACACAACATGTGTGGCGAGTGCGGAACCGCTTACGCAATGCAATGCTGATTGCTCAAATGCATAACGAGTTGCGCGCACGAGATTAGCTGATAAAACCCTAAAACCCTTTGCTGTTGACACGCAAAGATAGGCACGCAGTTTCTGCCTGCATCTTCGGACGCATGGCCTTCCAAACATATAAGCGCCATGTATTGCAGCGATCAGGCGGTGCGTACTTTGTCTATCGAGTGCTGAGTCGCGCCCACACCCCCTTCCCCCATGAGGTACAGTCAGGTAGCGCCCCCCCCCCTGAACCATCGCGACCTTACGGATGGCTATGAGACCATCCTTCACAACGCATTACTGGCTACGTAATAATACACAGCACGCGGTATCACCGGTGATATTGCTAGCAGTAGCAGTGGCAATAATAGCGCGTATGGGACAAAATCCTGTCAGATGTTGTCGACATGGACAACATTCGGTTGGGTATCAGCCGCATTGGCAACGAGATTGGCTGCAATTGTCTGGACGTCATTATTGATATTGGTGGAACAGTTGTAGCGGGCAGTGGAATACACATGGCTGGTGCTGGGTACTCGCTTCGGGGATGCGCGGGGGCCGGCACTGTCGCTGACGACCCCACTGGTCCCTGCTGTCGCGGTGAACCTGTGTAGCTGCTGCCTGATCGCCACCACGAGCTGTGCGGCTGTGGGGCGGGCTGCAGGATCTTGTGCCCAACACGCTTCGGCCAGAGACCTGCCGTGCCGGTTAGCAAGCAAGGGGAGAGGTGCAGCAAGAACTCTCCTGAGAGGCCGATGAAGGCAGTGAACCTCCCCGCGGGCGGTTTTGATTACAGGATCGACAAGAATCCCCCGGGCACGGCTTAAGCCGGGAGGGAATCAGGGAATGCACGAACGAGCATACGCCAACCCGAGTGGGTGGCGTGCCACGGGGAGGGAACCTGCGCATGTTCTGTACGGCGCAAGCCCTACCTGTCACACCGCGCCCTGGCCGCGGTGTTTTCATACTAGTACGAAACACCAGACCATTTCCCACACTGGAAACTTCCCCAAGCAATTTTGGGACAGAGCAATCTCTTCGGATATACACCAGCTTCTCTTTGCTTCTCTGATCCAGTATAAATGCTTTACTTCATTAAACTACAACCTCACGATAGTGACTACTTGGCTACGACTACACGTCTATACGTGGTTGGCTGGTGTTACACCGCGATCTTAATTTCTTCGGGTCGCCGTCGATTACGACTTCCTTATACCGGGCTTTTATATCGATTACATTCCATATTGACGTCCGTCTCCCCAGACTCGCCCCTGCCCTGGATTCCCGTCTTGCCCAGCTCTGTCGGAGCACTCAAAACGCTTTATGGACTCCGTATCCATCTCCGTGCCCATCTAAAACACCCCAGCATTGTCCTCGACCTTGTCCGCACCCACCTGTACTGTGCGGGCACCCAGGCGGGAAACAGCGGCCGAGTGCCCGCCACCACCAGTCGCCCGATTCGGTCCATCGGCATATTTCCAAACGGCCTCCGTCCCGCTGTCACCATCTCCAGCATCACAATGCCGAAGCTGTACACGTCAACCGCAGCGGTCAGCCGGGAGCCTGGGGGCGCCAGCAGGGCCGGGAGGTGCAATGGAGGGCGGCCAGAAGGGGGTCAGGGTCAGGATAGACAGGAGGCACAAAGCGAATTTACGTGTGCGGATTGACGCGAAGGGTGGGAGGGATGAAGGCGCAAACATTCATCACCGCTGGGAAATCAGCCCCTGTTGCCTCCAGCCCCGCACCGGCAGAGCAGAAGTCGCCAGTCCGACTCGACCGCCGGGGAAATTTCAAGAGACGTCACAGCGCAATCTACCAGCACCCAGGCATTTGCCTAAGCCGAATCGCACCACGCCGGCTGCACCCTTTTTGAGCGTCATCACCTTCCCCGACCGCCAACCCTGCCAGCTGTCTCCAAGCCGGAATGCTGCGGCCAACCCATATACGCGCCGCTCGGCATTTTGGCAAATTCCGTCTACACGGCACGAGGGGCCACCATACACAGAGGGGCCACCATACACAGAGGGGCCACCATACACAGAGGGGCCACCATACACAGAGGGGCCACCATACACAGAGGGGCCACCATACACAGAGGGGCCACCATACACAGAGGGGCCACCATACACAGAGGGGCCACCATACACAGAGCTGCCACCATACACAGAGGGGCCACCATACACAGAGGGGCCACCATACACAGAGGGGCCACCATACACAGAGGGGCCACCATACACAGAGGGGCCACCATACACAGCGGACCCGGACAGGAGGAACCCTCAGCCAGCGAGGGGCTGAACTTCACCCCCGATCCAACATCGATGCAGCCGCTCCTGCGATTCCCATATCAACCCACCGACTCCCCACACAAGATTAACCTGGCTTACAGCCAAGTGTCCACCTACCTTTGCCCCGACACGCTTCAGGCGCCATGTGATCCACACTGCAAGGGGCAATTGGGAAATGGGAATATGCGGCGAGAATGCATAAGGGGAAGTGTATTGAAAAAGGAAAGGCGCTAGGGGGGGTAATCTTACCAGCAGTTGAGAGTCTCAGTCAGGTCTGCACAGCTAAAGGCGGATGTGGGGCCACTAAGGCATATGTACCACTCACTGACCAACACGCAGTAGAATTAGAATCATGCTCGGATAAAGTCATGTTCGGATAGATCAGAATCAGATCAGGATCCGGAAATGAAGCAAGATGAGGTTGACACTCTCTAAATAGACGGCAGTATTACAGCGGGAGACTTTCGGGGTATGCAGGGGGCATGCAGGGGTATGGCACTTGTCCTGGCGCGCAGGAAAGCAGAACGCAAAAGCGAACCAGCCGCCGAAGAGCAATGTGTGGAGGATTGGCCCCAAATCGCGAGGCACCCGCTGCAGCTCCTCCCAACCTTCCCTCCAACCCTGCCAATAGAACTGTGATCCGTCTCTCGCTACCAAGCCACTTACGTGCCACAAGGCTGGTCCGATAGGGCATATCGCACCGGGGGAGTAAACACCTGCCGGGGCCCTGAGCTGGAACTGGGGCTGAGTCCTCCTCCTGACTGCTGCTGCTGGATTGTGGCTTGTGTGCTGCTGAATTGCTGTTGGGTGGGTTCTCTGTCCAAGACCAGCGCAAGACCGAAGTCCGCAAGCTTGGTGTTGAAGCCGCGGGGGTCCTCCGGGGTGGGGGTGCGGGACTTGAGCAGGATGTTGCCGGGCTTGAGGTCTGGCAGGCCGGGCGGTGGGGGAGGGGAGGGACAAAAGCCTCGGAGGTGCGGAGGTTGATATGCGTACTTGGTACACAATCGGCATATCATGTCGCGGCATGCCGGGTTTACACAACGGCGCATGTTCAGGTGTGGTTATGTCGTCAAGGTAAACAAAAAGATCACGTGCTCCGTTCGCTAAAAGCATTGTGGGCCGACAGCTCGTTAGCTCAAGAGTTCGAGGAGCCGCGACCTCGGACTTCCAAGCCCCAGCCAATGCCCGGTGGAGTGGGGAGGTGAGAGGTAATGTGCAATGGGATCGGTGACGAACAGGTTCGCTGCACAGCCACCCAACACGAACCCAATAGGTAATTATAAACCTAACTCTGACTCCAACTGCAAACCCAAACTCGAACTCAATCCAAATCCAAATCCAAGCTTAGCTCAAAAATCCAAATCCAAATTCTTTCCTTCCCAGCCCGTCCTGCACTCCACGGGTCGCTCTCATCGAGTCCATCCCGCAAGTCCCTACCTCGGTGTATTATGTTCCGACCATGCAGATACCTCAATGCCAGCGCCACTTCCAGCAAGGTAAGGCATACCGACTGGACGCGTTCAGATGAGCGTCGTTTCAGGTTTATTGGTTGACGGTTGGCAGTTAATGGTGAAAGTTGCGGACAGCGGGCGAGGTTCGGAGAGGGGAATCATTTGGAACAAGGTGGTGACACACATGGAAAGATGCGGGGAAGGGTGACCACCCAATATATGGGTCACGAATTAGGGCACTGCTCGTACAGCCTACATAAGTTCCTACCATAAGTTCATACCTACGCAAGTTCTTAAGGCACCGCATAACCCGATTTCATGCCCGCATACTTCTAAATCCGTGCATACCAGCCCACACACTTTGTTCCCCACAGCACAGCAACTGAAATCGTCCTTTTAAACGATAATTGATTAACTATATATTTATTCATCACTAATTATTAATTGCTTTTTATTTTCGTGGACACACACAAATATTATATACATACACATAAATCCTGCTTTACTGATGACGGCAAAATGGACACCATGCGCTATGATTCATGACATTAGGTGTCCATGAACCGCTTCAGAGCCGTACTTTTCCGTTGTTGGGTGTACGGCAACAGATGGGGCTCTCCACGGTATGGTTAATTAGAACTCAGCCCCAGATACACCATTACTAGGGAAACTACCAGGGTCCTGACACCGACAAGGGCCGTTACGGGTTGGTTGAGGTAGTGGCCCCCGACCCTCACCCGCGGCCCTCACCCGCATGTGCTTCAGCACGCTGGCACCGAATGCCGGGCTGTTTGTGTCCACTGCTCTCCCCTGCGGGCCCCCGGACCCCGACGCGGCGTTGGGGCCCCGACCGAGCACACGGGCCGATCCCAATCTGGCAGTCGCTTCCAGCGGGCCCGGGAAGCCGCGCTCTGTGAGTGCAGTCTCCAATGAACCCAGATCGCAGAGGGTCATGCAGACGGCGCTGCAGACGTTCGAGTACTCTAACAGAGAAACACGATGGATGGCAGCGAAGGGGAGGCCCCACACGTTTCGAGAACCGAAAAGGTAGTAGTGGGGGAATGCCAAGCAAGCAGAAGCGGCATCATTAACAGCCCTGCTCAAGAGCCATGCAATCGTTCAGAGAGCTGCGGGGCGGAGAACGATAAACAACTTATTAAGGGGCGCATATGTGTAATAACAACCGCCTTCCCGGCAGCCCCATCCCTAGGAGGATCAGCATGCCGGCAAGGGAACAGGAATTGCTAGTGCGAGCAATGGCATTGTCCGGGTCGCTGTCTCAAGTTATTATGAATGCCGACCCGTTCGGAGCGCATTCGTACTTTTTGACTTCTTCTCCCGCCTTTCCCCCCTCAAAGTTGCTGGATTCGCGTCTCCTTTCCTACTCGTATATTGCAGCTCAGGCCATCGAAATCCCACGTACATCTCCCATTCCATTTGGCGTAGCGCCGCACTCACCCGCAGGCCTTCTGTCATCGACAGCAGCCGTCGCTGCCGCTGTCTCCAGCAACTGCTCCTCGCGCAGTATCTCGACATGCTGCCGCAGCCGATACGCGGGCTGCCCGTCGGACAATGTGCGGGTCTCCAGGACGACGTCAGAGTAGACGCCGTACACCTGAATACATAACAGAAAAACACAGTCCTTTTCAGGCCGCCCCGGCCGACCCGCACTGACCCATGGGTCGGCTCCACTGGGGTCCATGGGTATATCAACGTCATATAGTGACGCAGGCCGTCGTGATTCTACTCCCACAACGACTCACCTCCCTATGAGCAGATTGCCGACACACGGAGGGGAGCCGTTGTCATTGTGCCAGTGGGTGCATTACGGCCCTCGGACACACTTTGGAACAAGACCCTGGGGATCACGCAGTGACTTCCAGACCGATGCTTGATTCCCGCCAAGCTGTGGGATCTATTCCTGAGTTCCGTAAGTGACGACCACGAGTTGAACAGCACGTTTCTATCCTGCGTGGATCCAACCTATCCCACATACAGATCTGCGCGAAATATCCCCTCTCCGCCCCCAGTCCCACGCACCTGTACGATGTTTGGGTGGCTTATAGACGTAAGCATCGCCAGTTCAGTGGCGCTCTGCAGCAACGACCTGCGGGCGCGAACCTGCTGCCGTACAGCCTCTGCCGCCAGCACAGCCCCCAGATCTATATCGCCTCCGAAACCACCACCTAAACCACCGACACTGATACCATTGCCGGCCATGTTGTTCGGCGCGTTAGTGCGCCGAGGCCGCGGACCGAAGCCGTGCCCAATTGAAAACTGCTCAACGAAATGCTCGATATCAAAGCACGACGGCAGATCCAAAAGTTTGACCGCCACCTCCAGCCCCGGACCCATCTGGCCGAGGAAGACCGACCCGCAGCCGCCTTGCCCCAGCTTGCACACCAGTCGTAAATCGGCGACGTCCGCCGCTTCCGAGTCCAGACCGCACGCCACCGCTGCGGCATTGGTGACGGCCCCGTCGCCGGCGGCGCCGATACCAAATGAAGAGCCCCTGGCGCCGCTGTCATCCCATCCCAGATACAAGGCATGCGTTGTCGGCCTGCAGTAAACAGGAGAAACGGTTTCGGAGCGACGGACATGCCTGAGACGAGACACGAATCCGTCGTTGCCGAGCTCCCTGTTAACAAGAGAACCTGCTAACAGTTCCAGCGCTAATAAAAAATGTAGCATTTAACGTAAATTTCTATATAATAATTAATACTTTAATACAGAATATTAAAACATGTATTATTTATTTTTACATATATCGTTCTCTTCTCGTGCGCCCTCTTGGCACGACGCCCTAAGTAACCCCAATGCGGTTCAGTGTTCTGAACGGGAGAAGCTTCCCATCCGGCCGCCCAAAAGGGGTCAACCAGCACGTCTGGGTTGAAAGACGGCAGCCAACATACTTCAAAGGTGTTGGACCCTGGACCCGACCCAAGACGGGAACCATGGGAATAAGTGCACGGGCTTGCGTGTATGTTATGGATGTGTGTACTTCCCTACGTATCTGCGTCAAATCATACCCGCTGTGCTTGACGACGGCGCTGCCGCCCTCAGTGCCGCCGCCTGCGCCGTCAGCGCCGTCGGCCAATGGCGAGACCAGTCCCTGAGACAGCACCGGGGCTGTGTTCGCCGCAATGAGGCCCGAGCCGGCGGCAGGGTTGGGAGTGGCGGCGATCGTGATGCTTTCCCGTACACTGGACACAAGCGCGCCGAGCTGCTGCTGGCAGCTGCCGCGCGCTTCCGCCTCTAAATCCCGTACGATGATCACCGAGGCGGTATGGCGAAGGACATCGGCTGGGTGCTGCTGTGGCTGCGGCACAGCCACCTGCGAGCCGCTGACGCAATGGCTGCTGCTTAAGAAGGCTTGTATGGCATCCGCGGCGGAGCCAGTTCCAGTGTTGGCCCCCGCAATCTGCATCCAAGAATCGGCGCCTCCTGCGCCTCCTCCCCCTCCTCCTAGAGACGTGTCCAAAATGGGGACGCGAGATGGCAACACGACAACGCCGCTCATATTGTTGACCGTACTCAGCACAGACAATCCTGCCAGAGTCTTCCGCCGGTCGCCAGCAACCTTGACCATAATGCCGCCGGTGTTGCAGCCGCTGGGCTGGCTGCCGGCCGTCGTCAAGTAATGTGGCCTTACAGTCGTGACGGAGCGGGACCGTGAAGCAGATGTGGAGGAGGTGTGGGACAAGAGCTCCGATAGGGAGCCACCGACGCCGCCGATGCCAGCGCAGCTAGCGATGGCTCTGGTTGACTCTGGGCCCTGTAGGCTGCCGACGCCGCTGCTGCCGGCACCGCCGCAGGTCCCGCTGGCGGCGCCGCCCCCAGCGTCAAGCTGCACGAGTGCGGCCCGGGCTGCTGCGGTAGACAATGTCCGTATGGTTTTGCTGGGTGCGGCCTGTGGAGGGATGCAGGACGAGCCGCTGACCGCACTGCTGCTGCCGCCGCCGCCAGTGGCGGGCGCCACCGCCGGCTGAGGAATGACGGTGATTGTATTCGTGGTGGTAGCCGTAATGGTGGCGCTGGTGGCTGCGAAATGGGGACCAAAGGGCAGATCCGACCCAAGCGTGGAGCTGCTGATAGCTGTGCCAGTGCCATCTAACGGGGCGGGACCCGTGCCGGTGACCATTTGCGGGGATGGGGCGCCGGCCCCGGGGCCCACGCCCGTACCCACGTGGCTCTCTATACGGCTGTAAGGCATCTGGAGGACTGCGAACGTGCCGGGTGTGCCCCGGCGCAGCGTCCCCAGCTCTGTGGCAAGTTCCCCCGTCACTTTGGGTGCGACAACACGCCGCAACACCTGGCGCATCAGGGTGTTTGGCAGTAGGATTAAGGGGGAAGCAGCCGTCAGCTGATGGGCAGGATATACAGGGAATGAAAGACCTGAAGGAGCTCAGTGATCCAAGAGAGGGTCTTTCAGGGTCTGGCTCTAGGTCTGCGACGTGGGAAGGCGACTCCGGACACGGGTCAGGCTTCCTATCACCACGCAAGGTATCGCACACAAGCGCGAGTGCATACTGGCATACTCGGGCTCGGGGCGTGCTTCCTGAACCCTGGCATTTGTTCCCTTTGCTGCTTCAGATAATAACAATATAAAGAAAGACCAGCGCTAACCTGAGGGATGATGGTAAATTTGGATGCACCGCGCGCCCTATCAAAATTGGGATACACGCTGCCGTTTATGCCGAGTCTACCCGTTCCCGCCTGCTTTGTTTGTAGCGATTAAAGAGCAGATCCGAAAGATGCCATCTCAAATACCAAGGGGCTCCATCGTGCCCTCAATCCTCCGTCCTCAGTCGATACCTCAGCAAACCCCGGCCATTGTCGCAACTCACCCTGTCCAGCAACCTCTGGCAGCCGTCCCTCACCGCCTCCACCAGCTGCGCCGGAAGGCGGTGAGGAAAACACACGTAGAACGCTAGAGTCACGCCGTCGCTCGCATCACATCCCACTAGCACCAGAGACTGTACGGTGCTGCTTCCGCCACCGCCACCGCCACCGCCGCCGCTGACACCACTGCCCATACCGTTATTGTTCCTCGCACTGAATGCCTGGCATGATGCCCCAATAGTGGCGGCGTCGCTGTCCTTGTAGCCGTACGAGGATCCCTGCTGATAGATGGTGTCTCCCAGCAAACCGGCGGGCAGACCAGGGGGCATTGGAGTGCTGGTATTCCCCATTAACAGGCATACATCCCTGGAGGGCTGGTTTATGTCCTGTAGACAGCGGGTCCGCAGAGTATTGTGCCGCAGGGAAGCAGCGGAGCGCGCAATGTGGGGCGTGCGGCATGGCGTGAGGTATGACGAATCTAAGAACGTGATGACAAAAGCCTAAGAAACTAGAACCTGGGCTGCAGAGTGCAGGGCATACAGGAGATCAGGGCATCCAGCAGAGCAGTCCATCCAGTCGTCATCGCCATGAACACTGTATGCAGTCTTCAATACTCTTCAACGTTGTTCTTTTACCTGCGCTTTCCACTTATTTCTTCTACAGCGCTCTTCTTCGAGTTTGCATTTGTTTGACCTGTTTTTGCTCCGTATCCTCCAACATACCCCGGGGAAAACCCACAGCGCTGCCTTGTGGAACTCATGTCACATGCGCTCCATGATGCTGCCGTCCCGCTTAACCGGATCAACCCAAACAGTTACAGACGCTCCCAGACCGTGGTGGGTTCTTGTGCCCGGGCCAGTTGCTTATCACAACCCCCACCTGTTCCCTTACCTGCACCAGTCGGGCGCAATCCCGCACTGCAATACCGTAAATCCTGGGCTGCTGCAGCTGGAGCCGCAGCAACAGGCTGTATGACAGTTGAAACGGACGCGCGATCACCGACCCCCCTGCCGCCTCGCAAGCTGCTACCAAACAGTCGCGAGTCAGCCGTAGCGGCTGAGGCATAGCACTTCCATCGTCCGCGCATATGCTCTCCGTGGCCGCCAAACCTTCTCTGCGCAGCTGTGCCAGCGGCAACGGAGACTTGCCACCACCTGGACGCGCCATTGAAGAGAGTCGGTTGGTGCCCTCTCCCTGGACTACCGAACCCAGATTGGATCGGGAGAGTGAGGGAACGGGATCCCTGTGCAGGGGATTTATTCCACGGGAGAGACAGGATTAAAAGAGTCCGATCCGGGTTCCAATTTTCTTTGATTTCGTGTTCGCAGCTTGCGCCGTAAGGCTCCTGTCCTATGATCTGTGCCCTAGGAGCTCATCTTGTTGTCTCCAGACCATTCAGGAATTCAGGTCTTTTGGCTGCTGCCGTGCAGGGAACGGTATTCAGTCGAACCCACCAATCTGATCCACATTGACCTACATTGCCCACCCTGGTCCACATTGGCCCACCCTGGCCTACACTAGCCTACATTGGCCCACTTTGATACGCTGGCCCACGTTACACACCAGGGCACTAGGACTGGAGTGGGCGGCGTTCCACGGCCGCTGATGTTGGACATACTCCGGCCGGGAGATATGGACGGCAATAACGGGGTGGACGACGTCCCGGGTCCGAGCAGGGACGTAAGGCTATGCTGCTGCTGCTGTTGAGGTTGCACGGGCTGCTGTTGTTGCTGCAGCGGCGCGAGGAAGCGGCGGCCATCTTGACAGGATGGCACACTGGAAACATCCAACATGAACCCCATGGTGGCATCTGCCTCAGCCACAAGTGCTGCACGCACGGTGGGCTCGAGCAGAAAGCGCTGTCGTACATAGTATGATAACGTGTCGCAAAGCTCCGCGACCATTTCACGGAGGCTACTGCCACCGGCAAGTCGAGCCAGGGAGATGGCAATGCGGCGCAGGGCTGGCAAATCCGGTGCTAGGACCAGAGATAGGGCCATGCCAAGCTGCAGAAGCTGCGGCTCGCAGCTGGCCAGGTTTATGGGCTTATGTTCCAAGGGACTCATATCGCTTGCTAACGAGCAGCCTTGTGAGGGTCGCGCAGCTGGCCGGAGCCCAGATGGCCCATTAGGGACCAGCACCAGCGCCCCAAAGCATTCGGTGCCGCAAGACAGCGGCACCGCGGCAATCGTGTTGCCCATGTGGTAACGTACTGACATTGGCCTTCCAGTTTCAAACCCCAATTCCGCAGAGGTGATGACCTCTTCCGCTAACAGGATCCGCTCCATGAAGTCCGATCTGCTCGCAGGGCCCGGCTCTTCGCCAGACGGAGCGGCTGGCCCCAGGAGCACGGCTGTTTGGGCTGTGACGCTGCCAAAGAGAAGCTCAAACCTTCCATCCTCCTTCGCAATGTAAAGCCTATCGTGGGAGAAGATCTATCACCCGTCAGCGGCCCAGCCCAGCATATGTCACGGTCGCACGCGAAATTGAACGCTTTACCTTACGGAAGCACAAAGAACCTCAGCCGCAGCATCCAGCTGCAAAAGACAACGATATATCCAGTCCTGTGCTTCTGCTGTTCTGCTTGAGGTAAGCAGCACATCGAAGAGTTGCTCAGGGCTCCGATTAGTAAGGGCGAAGCCACGCACCGACTGCGCAACGAGTCATAGAGTTTCATTTCAGCTACAGGATAATGGTATGTTGAAAGATGCTGCATATGCTCTGCAGCTCATACCTGCTCAGGCGGTGTTGAATCCCTTTCCGGAGTCTCAGCCAACAGCGTAGACCCTCCTCGCAAGCAACGCCAGAGCTTTTTCATCATTTGAGGTAGGCGTGAAAGAATTCCACTACCATGGTTTCAAGAAACAAAGGATGACTGCTCGTGAACGATCACATTCTTTGAAGTTTCCACTTTACAATGATAACGCATCTCATCACCTAATGACTTGGGAAGTACTTAAAGGGCAAAGAAGTCCGTGCACGGTACGGGGCTGCTGATGGTTAAACTCCGATGCCGTAAGCACCGTAGCCTCTAACCAGTAACCCAATTTGGTCCGAATCTACGAGAAGGCCTGATATGGCCTGTGACTATCTCGGCGTTGTAACATTACTTACTGATTTGGGAGGCAATGTAATCTTAAGTGATAAGACAAACCTCCGAAACCATTATAAGTCGCTCCTCTTCACACTCTTGCATCATCATGTTGGTCGTCGTCATAAATAAAATCTCCATTTTAAGATATATTCATCCATTGTTTTCAAGGGTTTTTTAGATGCCTATACGTATGGTATGCATCTAAAATTTGTATTGGTCATGACCCCTTCTCGGCTTGCCATAATCCCTGCTCAAAAATAACGTGCGTCATATATTTTAAATAATTGTAATCCTTGGATTATCTATGCCATGTCCCCCCCTTGATTGTTTCATCTCCGCTGTCACCAGACGGCTGGCTGTCAGACGCCGCACTCCCCGTTTCCTCCATGCTTTATTGCAATTATTCTTTTATTCGTTTTTGTGGTCTGGAAAAGATACGTCCTGTTTTGGCTTTCGTTGCCGTGTACTGCTCATACCACTGCTTTGGTACCATTAGAGTGTCCAACCTAGGTGGCGCGGATATCCCATGAAAACTCCGCTAACTAATAAACAAACATCATGTACAATGTGCGAGCCCCTTGGTAGGGGACGTCGCAACTCGAGCATGGAGAAAGGTCAGAAGTTGTCAAAATTTATGGTGTGCGAGACGGGTCTGCAGCTATACCGATTTTGTAACCGATGCAGTACCCGGCTTAGGCCCTTTCTGCTCTGGACAAACGAGGCTACGGCTAGGATTGCAGTTAGTATGACAAAGGTCCGCTTCCTTCAGTGGCTATGGAGACAATAGTTGAACCTATAGTTTCGTGTCAAGCTTCTACGCGAGAAGGCTTGACTTCTAGGCCGGGCGGACCAGTGCATAGTTTCCTTACTGCATTGTGGAGCAGTACTACGTCCATGTACATCATTTTGCTTACGTCGTATGTTAACTTTGACATGGCGATTGACCTGCAATTTGTTGCGGGTTTGCGCGATGCCTTACGTGCCCAGGCTGATAAAATTGAAATGCCCTGGTTGGCTTCCAGGCCAGTTGGGGCACAGTCGTGTACAACCTTTGTTGCTATGGGCGTTTCTTTATGAGTAACCTCTGCTCATCTTTTTCTTAAGCTGCTGACTTCTTTGTCCGTGATTCAAAACCCAAGCAAGCGGTTGATTGAGATCTTCAGTGTGTGGAGAACAACACTCCGGTCCGAAAGCATCCACTTTGGGGTAAGCTGACCCCTGCGGGTAAGTGAACGAAATGCGCGGCGTTTAGATTACCGTACCGTGTATGGCCTGTTATTGCACCGCGTTGATTGCTGCTGCCGGCCCTATTGCAGAACCGTGGGGCAGGTGCGCAGGCATCGGCACAGAGCCTGGCACAGAGCCCGTGCAGGCTCAGGCGTGGAGATCCTATTCATGTGTGGGCTGATGATGGATTGGAGCGAGGTTCTCTATTGGGCATTGGGCATCCGAAACCAGCTGCGGTCTGTAGATTTCCCATGCATCAGAAGGTCTCTCTGTCTCGATCCGTCTCAGTCCGCCCATTCCCATCCTTACTAGCTAGCCCTCCTCTCCTGCCCCACATACTCTTCCCACGATTCCGCCCCGTGCATCCATACTAGGATCGACCTGCCATGGTTCCAAAAGCACCTTCCTTCCACATGGCGGGAAAAGTAGGATGAGCAGGAAATGCAGGACATGAAAGCCAAAACCCGAGCCCATGTGCTTTGGATTGACAAGGATTTTGGAGTGGCAGGTGGCGCTCTTCAGACACCTCATACCTGACATCACACGGGAAGGCAGACATTCCTTATACATCATAATCCTCACATACTCCATATTTTCTGCGTCACACTGATCATCAGACGTGCGTTTCATATGGTATGCTGTTAAGGATTTCTGTTACTGTACTATCCGGAAACACCATTACCCCTACAATACACCATGTACGAAATGAATTGTTGATTGATGCGGCGTGCATAAAAGTGTTCGAAGGACGTTTTTCAGCCGCTTTTATTTGAATCTGAGTTGTTTGTTTGGACTGAAATTCACGTGCAGGTTGCAGGGCAAGGTGCCGAGTACGGGAGCTGCGCATCGCTGCGCATCGAATTATCTGCGGTTGAAGCTGCAGGAATGCATGCAGATATCTAAGATGAGCTTAAGACGTCAGTATATTTAGGTTTAGGCCAATTGTCTTATGTTCGTTATTAGCCAGCTCTTTCTCGTGTGCGTTGGCTTGCTGCGTATTTTCCGGTATGTGTGAATTGTTATCTTTTGTAAGATGTGCCTTATTTCTTTGTTTACTTAGGGTTCGTTTCCTTATCCGTTTTATTTCGTTTTGTGCTTTTCCCTGGCGATTGAAGTTGTTGGGTTTCTTCGTACTGGCATTCCCTAGTACATATTCCTCTCCACTATGGAATGATAATACCGAACTTGGACGTGGTAATCTTACTGCTGACATGGTTGACTATTTTAATAGCGGGTTGCTTTATTTTCGCCAGTGCTTATTATGAAATGTACGATGATTGCTCACTGTGTTTGCGGTCGCCATGATGACTTCAAGGAGCCGTCGATCCTAAATCATCGGCAGGGGTTGTGGCAGCATTTAGCACAGTGAAATTCCGTGTATTTCCTTGACCTTGGGCTGGACCTCGGTTGCCAAATGGGTTTATACATAATGCCCCTCGTTAAAGGCGACCTGCTCAGCGCTTATAAGCATGGCTTAGTGGAGGAGCCAGGAAGCCATGGAAATTACAGAGGCTAGCGCAGTCCTTCTCAGTTGCCCAAAAGATGTCCAGATCTTTGGGGTCAGGGTTCAACACAAGCAATGACGAAATTTGAAAGGTTTGTAGCGACAGGGGCGAGGAGGGGAGGGCGGAGGGGAGGGGAGGAAAACGCATAGGCACTTAAGCACAACATTGACCATTACATGTGCCCTACACCACACCACACCACACACCACGCCATCCTGCGATGCAGGTACCCCAGCAGCAGCTGCCTTTACACGAATCGCTCACATCCCCTCAACCGACTCCTGGTATACAGCTCCGAGGATCCATACTGCTGTCGCCCAGCAGAGCTCCTCTCATTAGTGCAATGCACTGCCGCTAACAACTCCCATGCGGACGAAAATCCCTCCAACGCAATGCTGGTCATGTTTGCGACCCCAAAACGCGATTGCGGACTGGTGTTGGCCGCGATCTTGTGTGTACCAGCGTATTTTATTGTGTGTGGGATAGGGGGGGTTCTACTTCACCCATGGCCACTACTCTGTATCAGCGTATGTATATATCCGAGTTCAGACGTAGTTCAGAAAGCAGCAGCGGGTCTCTGCCTGCGACCTCAACAGACCACACCGCCTGCTTCATTCTTTAGCCGCGCAGTACCAACTTAGCTGGACGGCCTTCAATAGCCTGGTCTCGGAGCGCGGCAGCGGCCTCCTCCAGCGGTCGTACGTCAACTGCAGTCAAATTCACAGGTGGTGTGGTAAACTTTCGTTCCAATCGATTCAGCATGATGGTGACGGGATGTGAAATGCAGACAAAGACACGAAGAACAGGGTTTTACAACCCTAAAACCCTAAAAAGCATGAAACCCTAAAACCCAAAGACAAATTTGCACTGTACAAGTTAACAGCCAGGGGCCACATGGGCGCCTAGGGAAACCAGGAAGGCCGACGAGCTGGCCAGTCTGGCCACAATTCATAGTAAGTTCTTCATGCATCCACACGAGTCGTCAAGAAAGCAATGGTGCGGCGATGGCACATGCGTTTACAAGTAATCTCAAATTTTTGAATGGCCAACATATTCACTGGCTCAGTCGTACAAATGAGACTTTCACCCTGCCCTCCGGGCTTTCCGTCCCCCCTTTGCCCGTATCAACGAGCAATCACCAACCCAAGGACCCCTACTCCACGCTGCAACCTTTCCAAAATGCAGAACACAAGTGTCCTCGAGGCTTCTACTAGGTTTCTGCTCACCCGTCATTGGTGGCAGTAGCCCCGAGCGCATGTGCTCCAACACAGTGGCAATCACATCACGCTGTTCCTCCACCGGCTTGGCGTCCAGCCAGGGCACTAGCCAGAAGCCCTACATAGGCCCGGGGGCGCCCGCAGTTTCATGAAGGGGAAGGACAGGGAGAGGAACGGTGGTGCGGGGTATGCGTGGAAAAAGACTTCCGGAGGACATCCGGATAAACGAGATGTGCTGCTGACCATACACACTCCTATGACGGGGTCGGCTCTTTCTGCAACACTGCCATATGAACCACGCAGACAACAGGAGATAAGAGGAGAGGCTATCATCCACCATGGCGTCAGATATTTACCTTGAGCGTGACGACGCGGAAGAGGCACTGGCCGACATTCCAGTCGATGTTGGGGCTGGCCATAGCGCCATACACGATGATTGTACCACCCGCCCGTACAGCCGGGGCAATCTTGGCTGGAGAGGAGCCCGCGATGGAGTCCAGAGCGCCCCACGCGCCGCGGCCGCCAGTCAGCTCCGAAACCCGGGACGCCAGCGCATCTCCGTCAGCACCCAGAACTACCGCCTCATCTGCACTGCGAAGCCGGAAGATCACGAGGGATTCTTAAAGGTGGCCCGAGGTAGCAAGAGGGCAGCACGATGTGGTAAACATAACAGCTACGAAAGCACCAAACGTACATAAGCCAGGTCTACCGGGCCTGGCAGGGTAAGATAGGGTTCACATACTCACGATGATGCAAGGCGTGGCAATAGAATGCTGTCAACCGAACATGGGCAAGATGTCGATTGAAGGCCTAATTAATCGCCTCAGGGGAGGGGTAGCTACCTCTCACCCCTGCCAGTCTCTCCTTCCCCGCTCCCTGCCTCACCAAACCCTTTTCTCCAGCCGCCTTCTTACCCAGCAGCTCTGAGCTCGTCCACCTGCTCCGGCCGGCGGCACGTGGCCACAACCCGCACTCCGATGTGCTTGGCATAGCGGATCGCCATGCGGCCCAGGGCAGAGCCAGCGGCGGTGATGATGATGTAGTCATCTAGCACGAGTTGGAAGAGAATAATAAAAAGAGAACAATAAAAAACAACCCCGCTTGCGTGTGAAAGCGGGTGTGTTGGGCTACGCCCCCGCTTACACACGCAAGCGGGGGTGTAGCCAAACCCAGCAACAAATCCCCTTACCCTTTGGTGTCGCCAGCTCCTGCAGCATTCCGATGACTGGCACCGGGTTAATGAGAGCCTGGCAGGCTGCCTCGTCGGGCAGATCGTCGGGAACAGGAACCTGCAAGAACGGCATAAAAGAAGATGGAGCGGTGGAAGGTTGGGGGGGGGTGTGACACCCGCTTTCATGCAAACGCACATCCGCGTCCTGTATGTGACGACGGTTGAGCGTATCTGAAGTGATAGAACAAGGACAAGCCATTACGACGGGACTTTTCCCGCAGAAACGAAACCAATCAAACGCCTGCCGGCGGTCAACCCATTATTCTTGTGGGCCTTGGGCCACCTGACCGTGTTTCAAACATAAGTACGATGGGGCCCCATCCCGGTCCTCGACTTTCTAACAACTCTCCGGTGTCCCTTTCTTGCTCCCGACCGGAGCACACCGACCATTGCAACACTCACGCCAACCGCCCCAGCGTCCCACCAGGTTCTCTTCGGGTACCGTCACGTACTGCTGCCAGGTGCCCCGGCCTTCCGAAGCGGAGCGCCAGTTAGTGGCCACCACACGCTGGCCCACCGAAAGGCGACCGCTGCTGCCAGGGCCAAGCGCCGCAACCTCGCCGACGCCTGGAGCAGCAAAAAAATAAACATAAGCCCTCAATTCACCAGCGGTGGCAGTACGGGTGATGATTAACTAATCATGAGGTCTAGCGTACCTACCCTCGAGGCCGGGCACAGCAGGGAAACCCTTGGGCTTGAAGCCAGGGTAGACCTTGCATCAAGGAACAGGACGCTTGAGCCAGAATGACCATCATAAAATAGCAAGTTGTTGGATAGGCCTGATGTCTTACCCCAACGACGGAGAACACATCCGAGGGATTTACGGGACGGACGTTTATCCGGACAAGCACCTCTCCGGCTCCAGGAGTTGGAAGAGGAACTTGGGCCACAACGATGTTATCGATACCGAAGGCTGAGAGCTGTCAAGTCAAAAGAGGTATGGGAACACAACGAAAGGCAGATCATGTGATGTTGATCCTGAGGTAATCAGCGTTTCTACAAAGACTATGTGGGAACAAAGACTATGTGGGAACCAAAAATGAACTATATGCATTCAATTTTGATCACCGATCGCAGTCTCATTAGCGCTACCTGAATCGCTGTCTGCGTTTCCGGAAGGGCCGCCATGTCTGATAGCTAATTTAAAGAAGACCAGCCCGAGGCGAACGCCAACAAGTAAGTGGGTGACACCACTTGGCTTTTAATGTTCCACATTTGAAGTAAAATTTCATAAACGTACAAGTATTGCTGACGAACGGTACGACACAGCGGTACGTGGCGCCTTATGGGCCACTAGGCCGCGCTCCCTGCCCTGGCATGATTTATGGCGCGCTCTGAATGGCTTCTTTCAATTACGAAATGAATCCCAATATGGCTCCGGAGCACAATTAAATGCATATCTTCCGTGACCATGAAATTTACCGTAAACCCGGGATAACATAATGTGTCGTCACATATATCCCTGTCAGCGGTCTGTTGCACGTATGTATATCCGCCCCGTTTTGTTGAGAATGAGCGACACACGCAGATATACCGGGGAAATGAGAAAGAAGTAATACGGCAGGGGGCCGGGCGTTAGATTGCATCAATATATAGCGACGCACTGCATGGGTGCGTAGTCCGTACTACTGAGTGCACATAATGGATCTTTAAGACGGCAATACTTATTCGGTTGTACGTCAAGGTATCGTAGGAGGTACGGCAGCGATGTCGGAAAGTGTGTTGCTTGCTAGGCAAGCGACAAACTTTTAGCTTCGTGGTATTCAGATCTTCACCTTTTTAATCCAGTGCAGTGATTTGATCATTTTGCGTGACGGCTGATGGCTTTCACCTAAATCAAGGCAAAGTGTACGGCACCAGAATTGGATTGCAGCTTAGGTGCGGCATGAGTGAAGCGAGTATAGCCTCTTTAAGCTAGGTTATGTACGGTATCCGTACGGCTTGCTGTTTGTTTTTGATTGAAGATGTCAGCTCCCTAGTTGTTCCAGCATTTTGCCTTCACTACTGGAGCTTTTATAAATTTTTTACTTTCCCCCCTCCCACCCAGGTGCTCCTCACTGACTCCCTGACCAGGTGCGGCCCACTGGTCACAGACAGAGGCTACCAAGCCCTCCAGGACATCTAGCTAACCTCTCAGAGTTACGTGGTGCATGGCGGATAACAGCGCGGCGGACGTTGTGTCCGGCGCAATTAGAACAGCGTTTCACAGCACACACCGTACGGCTAAGTTTTGCTAGCGTTGGTTGTCAATTGCTCGGTCTTGCCGTTCAGCTTCTGGTGTGGGCGTTACTGGCGCACAAGAAGGTTTGCCCCTGGGGCGGGTGTGAAGAGGAGCGCTGTTACTGATGCTGCGCCGTTTAGTTGTGCAGTGCCCACGTGTGTCTTTCAGGCCGTGCCTGTGTGGCCACGCCTAGCGTGTTCTAACCGTGCCGTGTGGCACCAGCTTGCGCTTCTGGCGCCCTGAGAGCTGTAGCTCCTGCATTACTGGTGAGGTCTATTTATTTATCAGGCTTTCCAAGCAGTAATGTAAGGCCCTTGGCAGCCGGTGTTCGTCACCCCAGCTTCGAGTTTGCAGCTAGTTCTCCCTTCTTACAGCAAGCCCGCGGTGGGGGGGGGGGGAAATAGGACATGACGGGTGTTTTAGGGATGAGCAAGCAAGCAAGGATTGTCAACGGATTGTCAACAGGCTCCACGAGCTTTACACAGGCTTTACCGCGCCTTGTACATCTTGAGCTTTGTACTTATTGAGCGAATAAACGACCAGCACCACCAAATTATCTTTCGTTATCTGTTTGCCTTGATCCCCCTTGATCATGGTTTTGGAACGAATACATCGCGACACAATTCGGTCGCCAATCATGCTGTGACTTGCTGTGCATGTGGACACCTGGACCTGACCACCATCACAGCTTAGGCTGGCGGGATCCGCTACTGCAGCCCATGGACACGCGATTGGTTGAAATCGACGCATTGCGGAAATAAGTCTACTCCTTCCAAGGGTTGTGGATTAGCAGGGCGGCAGTTTGGCGTGACAACAAAGTGCGCAAACTGGATAGGCAATGCCCGACTTGCTTTTTGCCATTATTGCTTCCCGCTAGCGGTATGTGCGTATGTTGTGAATTTATTTTGATCCGAGGTTACTCCTTTCCCTGATGCACCAGCCCCTCTCAGTGCGCTTTAGCAAGAGGGATGACGCACCTGCACCTGCCGCCCCATGGACTATTTCGCATGCATGGGATTTGGCGTGCGAGACCTCCATAAGGGCAGTCGTGCACCCGACAGAAGCGCCCACTATCCTTCATAGTCCTTTAGAACTGACAAGTCCTGTGGCTCCTTCTTTTCTTGATGATGATGATGATGATGATGTTACAAACTCAGGAAGAGCTCGTAAGGCCCGTACGAGCCAGGAGGCTCAAAGGACCGCAAGAACGAGCAGTGAAAAAGAAAGAAAAATGATAGTAAAAAGATAGCGAATCGATACACTAGTGAAAGAGAAACATACTGCAGGACAAGGTCAAGTCCTGCCAACATGCGACACACGCTTTTGACGGATGCTATGAATAATCCAAGCAAGGTGCAATTGATCCTAAGAAATCAAGTTCTTGGACGAGAGTACGGGAAACGCTGTACAGTTGTTTGTCTATATTGTGCCTTCCATCCAGAGGCCTCGACGGCATTCGCGGTTGTAGAGCATCAGCAATATATAATATAATATAATATAATATTTTGTTGTTCTTGTTCTTAGGGTTGCGTTTTCCTTTCTTTCCAGTTCAACTAACACTATGGACGGCGGTGATGGCAATGGCGTTTACTAACCACCCACCACCCGCCCAATACCTAACTGCGCCACCCGGGCGTTAAGATGGATGTCTCTACCCTAGTGGCCACTAGAAGCAACTTAGAAATAATATCGGGTACCAGCATGTGTTGCAGGTCACGCGTTAGTAGCTTTGGACGAGTTTTGTGGACGTAGTCGCTATGTTACTAACTGTAAGATACCGAGGACAAGAACCACCCTATCATGCTGGTGGCTTTGGTAGCCTTGCATTCCATCGCGCGGTCATCCACGTGGATGTGGGCGTCTGATACGGGCACCACGTCCTATTGTATCTGGGTGCATGACGCTGAATGGCCACCTGAATATGCGTTCCCTTTCCAGTAGGCATGTGTCAGGCTCCGTCGCCGAGACTGCTGCTGTTGGCTCGACAGTCCTGATGGACAGTCGTTATGGCGATAGTGCTGTAATAAGAAGTGTTGAACCATGGCCAGTTCAACGATGTAGACTTAAAAGTAGCTATATGGTATCGGCAGGCGCCGAATGTCATACTTTGATACTGTGCTAGCCTACGCACATAACCCTTACTACTCGGCTGCGGTTTGCCTGCTCTGGCCTGCTGTTTACGGAAATGTCTACCTCGGACAGAACCCTCCTTGCGCGTATGGCAGCGGTGTGAAAAGGCCGAGCTCCTCGTGACGGATATTGCTGTCAACCTTTTGGCTTAGGGATTGAGATGTGAACTGGGAGTCTGGGACCTAAAGCAAAGGCGTCTTTTGCATTAGTAAGCTTCGACAACCATACAGCTATTGTACCATACAGACCTGTTCTGGGCCACAGTTCCGCCTTATGTTTAGTTTTTAAACGCATATTGACAGAAGAGAAAATATATAATAGTTCCATAGAACATTCACGTCCTCGGTTAGTAAACTACGCAGTTCGGCTGGACGCCAGCCAACCGCTCAGCTGCATTACGTGACTAACACCAACGTTTTTCACCTTGTAAATGGCAATATGGCTAGGTAAATATACATTTCATTTTGATACCTTCAAACTAGTTCGAAGTAGACGGTAAATCTGGTGCTTTACTCAGACGCTTAATAATACATGATCGTACATGGACCTTTTTCCTGCTCCCCCTTATTAATTGGCCAAACAGCGGAAATGAATTATCACTTAAGTCCGAATTACTAATTCCAAGCTTTGCTAGAAAGCTATATCCCTGTTGATGCAACGCAGGCGCTGGTTGGCAACCTGCATATGACTGTAATTCACACGTTGGCCCAGCTCAATACGCATAAAATTTGTAACGAAAGTACTGGCTTATATTTCATCTTGCAGCAGCAAAAGTTGCCAAGGTGCTGACAGAGAACGGGAACGATGCAGCTATTCTCTTGCTTCTTCGGCCACGGTGCGCCGCAGGAACAGCCTGCAAACGTTCCTGCAGCACCGAAGCCAGTATCTCGCCGTGCGGGTGATATCCCGTCTAGCGCAAATGGCCACGCACTCTGTTCTGTTCCATTACCAGACCCGGAAACCGCAAGTCCAGCCCGGTTTGAGCCTTTAAACATTCCAAGGGATACCAAGCATTCGGTGTTGCCTATCAAGCCAGACGACACCGTTCACGGGAGCCCGGCTCCAGTTGAATTGGCGTCGTCATTAGCCACGCAGCTACTGCATGGCCTGACTTTCACAACCCGGGTACTTGGAGTCGGTTCCTACGGAATTGTTCTCCAAGGTGAGCCGTCGGGCGTGCTATGGCTCCGATGCTCGTCTCGTTCACTAAACCGACTTAGGCGACCGCGTACAAAACTCACGGTGACAGGCCCAATTACATTGCCATTCACTTCCTCACCGTCTTCTCTTATTTTGCTTTATCTAATATCTCAGGTTCCTTGAACGGGTTAGATGCGGCCGTGAAGTTCATGGTCTCCAGTAGGCCCCTGGACAGGGCGGTGGTGCAGGAGATGGCGCTCGGAGCGATGCCCACGCTCACTCATCCGCACGTCTGCAAGGTGCGTAACGCCCTTAAGACACAACCCTACCTTAGCCAGCTAGCTGCTCTAGAGCTTTGTTGTGTCGTCAGGATAGGCGTCTTGGGCATACTCGGGGGGACGCGCGCTTCTGTGTGCGTGTATGTATGTGTATGTGTGCGTGTATGTGTGTGTGTGTGTGAGAGAGAGAGAGAGGGGGGGCGGGGGAGAAAAAAAGAGAGAGACAGCGAAAAACAGCACAATGGCACGACATGCAAGGGGGACGTTGCCGGGCTGAGCTTGCAGCACGACTAGGACGTCCCCATGAGATTTTGAGATTCGATTAAATGCCGTACCAGCGCAATCTCCCTTCCCACCCCGGTCGCCCACCACATCGCGTGTCGTACTGTACTGGATCGCATTTTGTTGCGATATGAGGAACTATACAATAGCTCACGTATTGCCGCCACGCATGCTAATAACACCTGCACATAATTAATTCCCATTCCTACCCGTCCTGCACTATCGTATTCACGGTGCCGTATAGACGTACGACACGCGCAATGCCGTTATGACTGAAGACCTCTTCGACGAGCTCGAGGCCCACCGCGGCCGTCAGCAGCGGCGGCTGGAGCGCCAGCGGCGGCTGCTGCATCAAGACCAAAACGAAAGGACGGTCGAGGTGCGAGGCAGCAACAGCGGTGCCGGCGGCGGCGGCGGCAGTGGTGGTGGTGGTGGTGGTGGTGGTAGCAGCGGCTTGTGGCAGTCGCGGGAGAATAGCCGGCGCAGAAGCAGCCCGAGTCGCCGCACGTCTGCTGGTCGGCGAGTGGCCGCGCCGCGGGTGCGGAATGCGGCTGGCAACCGCATACTGCAGTTCCATGCGCACCGTGCTGGTGAGTCCAAGGGGAAGGGGGCAGGGGAGGCGCAAGAGGCTGGTTTAGAAATCAGAAATGCTCACCGTCGTGGGGAAATGATGCCACTAGGATGATGCCGACAGTACGGTGTCACTTGACGGCGTGTAGGTGCCAGGTAGATCTTGACCATGCGATCATGCGGTTTATTAGTTGGGATCCCCCACCGACACCAACCACCAACCATCACCTCTCGGATGTATGTATTTCCATCCAAAGGGCCCAAACACGCTGGCAGGCGTTTCTCCGAACCCTTTTTGTTCCCCCTCCCCCTTCCCCTTCCCCTCCCCCTTCCCCTCCTCCCCAAACCCATCCCGACTCCCCCCACCCTCGCTTCGCAGGCGGTAACGATGACTCGCAGCGTGACCAGCTGCACCCCCTGGAGTCCAGCACTCCCCTCGCTGCATTGCACGAGGTGCTGTACCGGATGGGTGCAATGGTGGGTCAGACCGTCACCCTCGTGGTGATGGAGCTCTGCTGCAAGGGCACCTTGTCACGCGCCATCCACCGCGGTATCTTCGAACCTTGCGATAAGTGGAGTTTGCGTGTGGCACGGAGGGCGCTCGTCCGTACGGCTGCCGAGATTGCACGAGCGCTGCTGCACCTCCACAAGTCCGGCGTCGTACACGGTGATTTGAAGGTGCGGGTGGGAGAGCGGGTGGGTGCGGGAGGGTAAGACGTGGTGGAAGGGGGGGACAAAGGGAACGGAGCTGGAGGATGAGAGCGACACAGGACCCCTATCCTAATCCTATCCGTCTCTTCGTGGCGCGCAGTCGTCTGGAAGACGGCGTCGTACATCCCACCAACGAAGGGAGGAACCCCTGCGCCGCCACGTCGGAATCTATCAGTCCACCCCCAAAATAATGACTTCCCCCTTTTTTTACGAATTCTTAGCACCGCAAGCGCTCCGGGTCCTGATTGCAACCTGATGGTGGGTGCCCCTTCTTCTGCCAGCTGGCCACCACCCGGGCCGCAGTCGATCAGGGCCTCTTCGATAACACCCCACATTCCCTCCCTGGACCGACTCGCAGCCGGGCAACATCCTGCTCCAGTCTCACCGGGGTGATCGCCGGGGATTCCTGGCCAAGGTAGGTGATGATGGGGGTTGATGGGGGCGTTGCGGTTATGGGGGGGCCTGGGGGGGCCTGGGGGGGCCTGGGGAGGCCTGGGGAGGCCTGAATTTTGACGACAAGGTGTGTTGTGTGTGCTGTGTTTTGGATTGTCGTACCAGCTAGTGGCGGTGATTTATCCGCGTGAAGGATAGGCAGCCGGGTTGATCAGCCGCTTGGAATGTACGACTTCGCCGCTGTCGAGATCGCAGTGCCTCCGCATATTTCCGCTCTTGGAGGTTCGGCAGCCGTCTCTGCGGCGCTGTCGTTATGTCACCATTACACCGCATGTCCCTCCCCTACTGCTCGCCCTTCTTCTCTTTCCCCCCCTACTGCTCGCCCTCCCCATCCCGCCTTCGTTGATGTCTTTCGCACCCACCGCTATTCGCCGCGCTGACCTTGGAAGCTCCGGGTTGATGATGCCGCGCAGATTGGCGATTTTGGCTTGAGCCACCTTCTGCCGGTCGGGGAGAAGTCTCTAGACACGAGCACCTGGGGCACACCATCGTATATGGCTCCGGAGGCGCTGCTGGGACACGTCAGTACGGCATCTGACGGTACGGCGTCACGATTGGGAGATCCGGGGGAAGGGGAGGGGAGGGGAGATACCATAGGGGTGACCGACCCGCGCGCGGATCGTGGAGCGAGGGGCGGAGAGGTTCCGTGCATGGAGCTGAAGGCCCCCGTGAATACCCGCTCACATATCCGCTCGACCTCCGAAACCCAATAGTTTGGAGCTTTGGAGTCATGCTGTCCGAGGCGCTGACACGACAGCGACCGTACGGCGTATCCATTGAGCCAGGTACGGCACGGTGCGGTGGGCGATGCAGCCTGCGGCGATTCTGGGACGAGCTCGGGGGGATGGACCGCGGGTTGTGTTGTGTTTTGGCGGATGTGTTTACGGAGGGGGGGGATGAAATCGGGTTTTGTGTACACGCTCACGCTTCCACCACCCTCTCCTCCATTCCTCATTCCCCCTCCACCGCTATTCTAGGGGCCAGCAATTTAATTCCCCGTCCCCATACCGTCATGTGCCCCATAGCATTTTAACTAACGTTTCGGTTGTCACTCTCACTGACCCATGGGTCATTGCAGCGCGGATGGTGATCGGGATCTTGGACGGCTCCCTGGAGCTGGTATGGCCTTCCGTCCGTACCAACATCCCCAGCGGTCTCCCGGCCACCGGCGACGCGGTGGATAATCAGAGCCCGATGGGTACGGCAGCGCGCCTCGCATGGCAGTACGGCCTTGTTATGCCCGTCACAACTTTGAAGAACACCGGCGCCGGCGCCAGAGCCACCGCCGGCGCCATTGCCGACCCCAGCAGCCTCATGGGCACGTACGACTCTATGGATTGCGGGGCAAACACCGGTACGACAGGCACCGCGCCCAACTCCAACGCCACGACGGCGCTCCTGACGAACATGACGACGGTCACCGACGACGCCAGTGGCTCCGTCGGTAACTCCGCCGCCGGCAGCGGCGGCGCCGACGATGATCTCCAAATGGTGCTGGCCTGCCTCGTGGACCTGGGCCGCCGCTGCACCAGCCGTAACCCCGCCGACCGCCCATGTTGCTCCGAAATCCTGGGGGAGTTGATCGACTTGGAGGTCATATTAAAGTCCCCGCGAACCATCCAGGCGGTAGGGGCAAAGGACGTTCGGGAGGGGCTGCAAGAGATGGTCGTTCGCTCCAGGTCGCGTTTCGGCATGGGGATGACTGCGGCGGCGGCGGCGGCGGCGGCGGCCGGCCAGGTGGGCCCGACGGACGCCGGCCCTGGATGCAGCCAGGCTGCAGCGAATGGGAGGGGACCTCAAGCGGTGGCGGAACGGGTGCAACAGGTGGAAGACGGTGGCGGCGCCGCAGCCGCTGCTGCAACTGGCGCGGCGGAATGCGGCGACGGGCAGGAGACTGAGGCAGGCAGAGTCGGCGGCGGTTGCGGCACGCCCATCTCCCACACGACAGCAATAACAGCACCGGTGACGGCGGGCGCGGCGCTGCAGCCGCCGCCGTCGGCGCCGTCGCGGAGGCGGTGTAACATGTTTGAGGAGTACTTAGCTGTGAATCCCCAGACTGCCTGTACGGCACTGCGACCGACGGAGGAGGCCGGCCTGGCGCCGTCAGCGTTACCAGCGGAGGCGGCAGCAATAGAAGCAGCTACCGCCACGGCGCAGATGGACCTTACGAAAATGGACGCGGTCGGGATGCCGTCAGCGGCGGCGTCGGCATCCTTGTCGGCGAAGCTGATTCAGAACCATGTCCTGTCTGAGGGGCAATCGACGGAGCTACTCCCTCTGTTGCTGCCGCTGTCGGGGAGAACGCCCACCCTGGCTGCCGGGGCGCCGCCGGGCCAGCTGTCACCGCCAGAGGCGCGGCAGCACTCCGACAGGATACGGCTACAGCCATTCCTGGCGTCGCAGCCAATGGTAGCCGCGACCGCTGCCCACGAACGCGGTGGTGGACCGGCGAGTGGCGAGCGACCCGTGGGTCCCACTCGCCAAACGCCCGGGGGGATCCTTACGGGACCCGGACCCGCCACTCCGGAAGTTTCGGAGTGCTGCTGCTACGCCTCCAAGCTTTCTCTAGAGCCGCCGCTGTAGACGGTTTTGCAAAGGATGGCTTTAACAGTTGGCGGTTGGTGGTTGGCCGTTGATGCTTGGCCATTGCCAGGCCTCGGTTTCGGACCACCTTGGTTTGGTCCGAATGATGGATGCGGAATCATTCGGCCAGCCACAATGCCGTTAATGTCAGCTGTTGCTGTTACTGCTGTTACTGCTACTACTACTGCTGCTACTGCTGCTGCTGCTGCTACTGCTGCAACTGCTGCTACATGAGGGGTGATAAGGAAATGGGTTGTGGTGAAATGGGCATGGAGAAATCGGCACCTTCTCACGCTCTCACGCTCTCACGGTGGGTGGTCTTTCAGAGCTGAGGGTTCGTTGATTCGGGGTGAGTACGGCAATGGAGGCTCAGAGCAGCCCGTCTCCCCTCCCCTCCCGGAAGGCGGTGTTCAAGCACATCCCAAGTACGACATATGTACGTTCACTTATATTTATTGCATTTGTGTAAAAGTATGCATTGCCAATATTACACGTGGGTGACTTACACGGGGTTAATGTGCGGGTATGCGTTTATGGGGGTGCGTGAGGTCCACTCCATAGTCTGTAGTACTGTCGCAGTTTGAAATTGTACGGAATCGTCCGGGATTGTTACATTCAGTTAAATCAGTTACGTGAAGTGTGCCGTACCTCTTCATGTGAGCAGCATGGAAGGAGGACGGATGAAAGGGGAGCGCGGTCTTTCTTTTGACCAAATAGCCTGCCAGAAGGGCGACAATGGCGAGATGTGGAGCGGGCTCGAGGTAGCGGGGCTTAGGCGATGCCTATGTAAGGTGCCAGGTTTAAGAGCAGGCGCCGCCGAAAGGCTGGCTGACCTGCACCCCCCGCTGTGGGAGATGCTTGCGGGATTATATGCGATGCATGCCGCACGCGCGGCAGAGGCGGAGGAAAAGGTATAATGAGGTAGATGATGCATTGGCAGGATTGAGGGGGAATGATGTCCTTTGTCCGGCGTGTGGTCCCCAGGAGGAGGTGGCGGGGCGGCGGCGGAGGAGGGGGAGGTGGGGGAAAGGAGGCAGCGAATGCGCGATGAGCACCCATTGGTGGGATGCTGAGTATTGCGCTTTCGAGTGTCGTAACACCCGGCAACGAGTGGTGATGATGGCTACCGGTTGATGGGAGCGTCAGGGGGGCATAGGCACCGTATGCTCAGTAAGTAGGTCAAGCCACCACGACGAGCTGTAGTGGAATGTGGAGAAAGGTACGGAACATGAAGAGGGAGAGGGGCAGAGGGCACACAACTCGTTCGTACATATGCATTAGGTAAGCCTGATGGTGTGAATGGGTAGGGTCCTACTCCGCCTCTCTCGAGATCATGTCCAGTGCTTGTTAGGGACGGCGGATGGCTGACCCATGGGTCACGTCCTCTGATCCTCTAATTTGCAAACATACGGCATCATGTGCAATACGGCAATGAAAATGTTCGTCGTCACTGCATACATTGCCCCACACTTAATTTGCATACGACACCAGACTCCTGAGGCTGTCGTACATTTGCATCACTTGATCAAGCGTTTTTTTATCTATGAATACGGGATAGACACCTCGTCGTTTTCATCGCAACGGAACCAAACTCTAAAGTATTGTTGTGATTTTGGCGGTTAGCGGTTAGCTTATCTGGTGCTTTTGGATTTCGGAGGTTCTTTTGTCATTCCAGTGGAGCCAACGAGGATCACCGGTTAAGTGCTTTCAATGGAGTGCAGATGGCCCTTGACAGCTCGAGAGAAGGTCTCGGAGCATCTGATGAGGCCCATGCGCTCACCTCTCATCGCATGGGCGTGTATGTACGTGTGTACGTGTGTATGTGTCTTCCTCCGTACTTCCCTTCCGGGGATCGGCGCGCCAAGCTGCAGCGCACATGTGTGCAAATTACCTGTTTGGTTTGCAAAGAGAAAAGGACACTTGCCCACAGGCCCACCCGTATGCCAATCAACATGGCAGCATGGTGATGATAAGAGGTGGCAAACATACCTTGCATGGGGCAGGCTGCAGGCATGTACGGCATCGTGATACTGGAAGTGTAATAAAACATCACGCACGTTGGTACTGTCAATCCTTTTTTCCCACGACTGATTTTCGTGTGTGTTGTGCGCATCTGTTTGTATGTCTGTTTGCTCGTCTGCCGAAATGCGTGAGTGTTGCATATCTGTCACAACCCTAGTCGCCCGCTTGCGGCTGACCTCGTATGATTGATAAAATGAGATGCTCTCGGAGAACTGCTCCTCCCTCCAGAATGAATAAGATTTAAAATCTTTGGGGACGCAACGGTGCTGTACAAAAACAGAGATCTTCGCAAAAAACTGCAGATCCTGGAAAACTCGGAATGATTTCCATGATTTCCGTATTTGTCGTAAATTACAACCTTCCTTCGTTCCCGCGGTGGTGGAAGGTTGTCGGCATTCAGATGAGGCGCGTGGCTGCATTTCTTGCTTCACATTATGGCGGGCGGGTGATGATTAGCCATGTGCCTTATGCCCCTCCAGCCTTTCATGGCAGTGCATGTGAGTACCATTCCGCGAGGTGGGCACCGAAGACCCCGGCATCAATGACGGTGGGAAGGTGCCCAAGCGGCAAATGAATGACAGAGCCGAGCTGCTCGTTGCTTTTGTTATGCTGGCAGTTTAAGTTCGCTGCCGGCCGTTCGCTTGATGGCATCATATGCGATCGAAGTAAGATCGCAACCTGATTTGCCAACACATATAAATGAGGGTTACGATGCTAATTATGGTTATACTAATCCATGTAACGGCTCCCACGCCCCGCCCCACGCCGCCGTAGCGGCTGTGCACCTTTGCCGGTGCGTCCTTCCCTCCTAGAGCTGCTGGCTAAACTCGGTCAGCCCGCGATTTCCCTTCCTGCCTTCTCAATCACCTCCCTTGCTGAACTGATGATGTGTCTCCATGCGCCCCGCATGCCAAAACGTGGCGAGCAAATGCCCATCATGGCCTTTTGCAAGGAGGTCCCATGCAGGTGGAGCTCGAAAGGGTTTAGGGCCGCCGGGAGGACCGTGTGAGCTTGGCCGAGGACTAGGACGAGACCGAGCGGCCTTACCCATCACCCGGACAACCCGTACGTACCGATACCGATTCAAAAGGGGCCCTTGCACGCGCCTTGGCTTCACATTCGGTGTTAATTAAGAGCCCAAGACTGCGGCGGCGCGCGTACCCTGGCCACCTTTGTTCGTTACATCACGAGGGATGCTTTGTTACGCCCATCACGCTATTACTGTCATTACTGTGATTGCTATCACTACTACTACTATTAGAATCATCACTACTAGCAGAGGTGGCGAAGGCACGAAAACACAGCGGCGACAATAACCCGTCAGGAATCCGAATGGCTCTCGCCTCCATCGAGCTAAACGAACTGCCCCAACCGCGACCTCCTACGGATAAAAGCTCCAGGGAACCCATCGGTTGCCCCGGTCCCATCACACATCCGCCCATTGGGCTTAGTTCTGGGGTTTTAGGCGATTTGGGAACCCCTAACCTCCTCTAACGCCTAGAAGGGGAATACTTGACCCCAAGGCACAATTCCATCACCCCATGCGGCGTACTTAGCGTCTTAGAACCGCACGGCGCGGCATCGCCCCCAGCAAACTTGCGGTGCGGCGTCCGATGGAACCCGAAGAGTCCTCCTTCCGTACTTTCCCCCCTTTGCGTACGATAACTGCCAAGATGCAAGAGCGGGGACGCGCTAACGCCGGCGACTACTTGGTGAGCCAGGATGTCGCGTGCTGCCACATTCGGCCGCTATTCGAAGAAGCGAAGCTAAGCCAGACGAAATTTACAGTCACACCGTCACGCGCCACTTGCGGTAATGACGAAAACACTGTGGAGGCCGCAGCACAATACACGTCACGAATAGCCTAGGCTGGTACAGACCTCCCTACCTGCCCTACCTGCCAACGCTACACCACACTGTGACCACGACCAGTGGCGGCGAAACGAGCCTCCCCTCACTTCTTGTCCCCCCCTTTCCTTCCAGACCTCCTCCCACCTCTTAAACCGCCGCTAAGCCTCCAAGGCAACACCACGGCTCCCGTCCTCCCTTCTCGGCAGCCATGCAGCGTAGCCCGTTGGCGCACGCAGCCGCTGCTGCCATCATTAGCGGCTTCGGTTTCGGCTTCAGCAGCGGCAGCTGTATACCAGGTTTGGGGATAATACAGACAGGCAGAAAGGAAGACGGGCGGTGTGTCCTCTTTGGCGTGGTGCCCCAAACTCGAGTTGCAGTGATGTATGCATCGCCGAAGGGGGAAGCTACTCGTGTATGCCGTACCACAGCAGCGGCGGCCTTAATGAGCGGCGCCGTTGCCGTTACTTTTGGCTGGGTCGAGGCCCAGACTAATCAGCAGCTTGGTCCAGCGCTCGGGTTCCTCGTCAAAGATGTACGTCATGGGTTGGACGAGCACGCCGCTGCCGCCCAGCTGCGCAGCAGCATACAACAGCACCATGCAATACAACGAGCGAGCACATATGTCGAACCTAAGCAGATCACATAAAAGGTTAAGATGGGAAAATGGTGCTCAGCCGCCTGCTAGGTGCTAGCGCGCTCTTAGCTGCGTACCACTTGGTTAACGTTCGCACATCCGTTCTGGTCCGCGCTGCTGTGCAAGCATGCTCATGGAGTATCGTATGGGTGGTGGCCCCCAGCCGTGCCGCACTGAAACCCTCCCCTCTTATCGACAACTCGACAACACGATCCGGAAGATGATGGGGGCGACGGCACCTCCCCTTTCCTGAACGGAAGCCACAGCTTCGCACACGGGGATGACGGGCTTTAGGTTTAACTACTCCTCCACCCCCCCCCAAGAGGACGAGCTTCATCCTCGCGGAAAGGGGGCGATGCCGCGGCGTTGTGCGCGGCACCGCATGGTCCGCTGTGTGAAGCCGTTAGGGTTTCAGACCCTGTCCACACGACCTAGATCACCGTCCAGCAGCACCGCTTCCCGGACCGTTTCTCTCAAGACCATCTCCACACGGCGCCGGCCTCCCGCTTCCCAGCCCTCTTCACCTTTTGCAGTGCCTTGACTGCAGAGTACAGCTGCTTCTTGCGCACGCAGATGGTTGCAGCGTAGAAGTGGTGTTCAGCGTTCGTGGCCTCCGGGGTACGGTTGTAGACGTTGCAGATGGTTGGGCCCTGCGACATGGTGAGATGACGTGCGGCGGGGAGGCGTGGGTGGGGGTTTCCGACTCATGGTAGGAGAAAGAAACGACAGCAGCAGTACCATAGAGCCAGTAAGCCAGAGGTAGAGCGAGGAGATGTGGCTGGAGGCGAAGGGAGCAACAGACCTCATCCGCATCCTGAAGCGGAAGATGAAAGGCTCATGTTCCCTTTATTCCCCTTCTCCCACCCGTACGGCCCCCCTGCAGCCTGATGTGTCGTGCAGCCCCTTTCCCCCACCCACAATCCCCGTGACTTCAGCATGAAACCCAGGCTGCCAAACCCCAAGCTGCATCCTTCCGCACCTGCAGTCCCTGCAGCCCCGGCGCCTGCAGGAGCAGGTCCGCTACTTGCTCCGGCGATTCCCCGCGCATGTTGGCGATCACCGAGTAGTACTGCGCTGCCTTCAAGTGTCCGTCGAAGCGCTCAATCAGCTCATGGACGATCTGGAGCCCACGGGTTTCGGGGAAAGAGGAAACGCAGAGAGCATAATGAGCAGAAATTCATTGCGAGGTGCAATATAGTGTGCGAGTTGCTACATAAGGGACCACGCAAAGACGTGTGCGTATTATCAATGGCGCAAACGTACAGATGACCGAAGGTGTCCGCTTAGGGAGTTGGTTTACTACTTTGTGTGTGTGTGTGTGTGTGTGTCTCTCTCTCTCTCTCTCTCTCTCTCTCTCTTTCTGTCTGTGTGTATGGTTATATATATATATATATTATATTAGCTATACTAAGGACTGCCAACTTAGGGCAAGTCAAGGACGAGTGTTGATCAGGTGTAAAGGGGTGGAGGCGACTGCAGCATTCCCCTGACATTGCAACGAAACGCTCCTGCAATACCTCCGAGGCACAACGACAGTGACTCACACCTGCCTAGGTAAAGAGTAAACAAAACGACGAATAACTAGCTCGGAAATCAGCCAGCCAGATGCGGCCAGATCGCTAAGGTTCCTCGCATCTCGGCAGGGAAACGGCACCATGCTATTCAGAGCTGCTTACATCTCATCACCCCTCATTACGGAAGGGGCTCCCTTACCCCAAAGGACGGGAGCCCATCTCCCCCTGGACCTCGCATTCCCCCTGCGGGGTAACCCACTTCCCTGTGCCGTGCCCCCTTCTGCCCAAATCCCTACATTCCCCCAACGCACACACACGCAGTCCCTCAGCACGCCTCCAGTTGTGAACCTGGGAGGAAGGGGTGCGGACACGGGCACACACCTCCAGCAGCTCGGGTCGCTCCAGAAGGGACTTGCGGTTGGCCACCAGAATGCCCTGGGATTCCAGGATGTTGCCGCCCTCGATCTCCTTCAAGTTGTTCTCTCGCAGGGTGACGCCCGTGCTTACCTAGAGGGCGTCAACGCAACAGCAGAGCGAGGGCACAACGGGGCTCAGCAACGACGTAATCGTCAGCTGTAGCTCAGAGGAACGCGGATATGCGGCTGTTGTTTGGGGGGAGCTTTTCTTCCTGTGAGATGAGGACCGGATGTGCCGGTTTGCAAGCTGAATGGGTTTCAGGTCCCAGGAGCCAGACTGATGCCTGAGACATGCCTAGCTTTCTGCGCTATGAAGAAAACTGTTACCTCTGGGACAGGCAAGTGCGTGAAGATATTTCGCGGGTCCATGTCGAGCTGCGGCGTCTTTCTGAGTACGGTTGTTATCTTGTTAACGTGTGGCTACGTAGCTTCTGGAGCAAGACTTGAGCGTGAGCACCTAAGAATTTATTGGGGGCGGCCAGGTTTGGCCTTTCAGGCTGCAATATTACGTGTTTGACTCGTAGGAGGAAATGGGAAGGGTTGCGTTAATGTGCGAGGGATGTTGGTTTTGTGGGATTGCAGGAAGGGGGGATTCGGTGGATTGCCATGTTCCTGGAGAGAGTGAGCTCGTCGGACTGCCGCAATGGCAGATGGCCTGTTACATATAACGTCAGTGCTGGATTGTAATGCAGAGGCGAAACAATACGAGTCCCAAGAATATATGGAAGCGTTGCAACTGCCACGGCAGGGACGGAGACCGTCAAAGAGGAAACTGCATATGGCAGGGTTTGTCCAGCGCGTCGAAGAATTTGCACGCGCCTAAGACCTGTCAAGTCCACGCACAGAATGCAAGAAGCGAAAAATTCTTTGAAGATTTTCAAGGCGGACATAAGAAGTTTTCTGGACTCGTCGTACTGTCAGAAGTTTCATAGACATGACCACTACCCCGCCAGCTCAGGCGACACGTTCCCAGATTCAGAATTGGTTGGGAGGATGGACTCTGGTCATACAACCTTTTGATGGCGGTGTGGAAGACATACAAAGGTACGTTGTGTAGTCAGATCAGACTTGTACACGACACTTCCCGACAACCGACGCCAGCATGGTTTTAAGCATAGACTGAAGAAGATAATAAGGTCGTCATGTTTGGACTTTTTCAGGCCAACTTAGGGTAGGTCGTAATTTGAAAGCACATGTGGGCAACCTCTGAAACTTGGCTAGCTTCAGAACATCTCAAAGCAACACTTCGTCCAGTATCGTATTGTTGGTGAAAGACAGTTAGATGCACTTTATGTGACGAAGTTGCAGGCATTCTGGTGTCGGAAGAAGAAAATGCAAATCCATGCCAACCCACCAGAACCTTTAGGGCAAAATGGATAGAACAGCAAGTGCATGCAATTATTTGAACATTAAACACTATTCTCAAGGCGGCTGTACGGAAGTCGTACACGTCAGTCCAGCTTTTGCCTTTCCAACCGTGAAATGTGTTCACGTAGCAGCACAATTCACCCGTTACCTAACCATGGACTGTGTGGGCAGGAAATTTATCAGGGCCTTGGGGTGAACTTCGCGACTTTTTGCCGCCCTAGTTATTACCACGTTCAGTTTGTCGCTATGGGAGCCTACCTTTCCTCCCCTATTACTGATAAGGAGGTCTTTGAAGGGGATGGCCATGGCCTGAGGTTCGGAGGCGGCGCTATGCAGGGCTGGCGCCGCACAATGGAGGATGCACACCTTGCCGAGGTCAACGTCGCGAACGACCCCAATGTCGCTGTCTTCGGCGTTTTCGACGGGCACGGTGGCGCAGAGGTAGCCAAGTTTTGTCAGAAGTATATGACCACGGAGCTGCAGCGGCTTGAGGAGTTTGGCAAAGGCAGTGTTGAGGACAGCCTCATCAAGGTCTTCCACCGAATGGTGGGCACGCGACTGCGCTTTCCAGAAATGTGTACCTAAATTAATCGCTAAAAGATTGTTCCGAGCTTGTTTGCCGCGGCCCCGAGCTCTTCCCAGACTAGGCTTCCGAAAGTGCATGCTTTCCGACTTACACCATAGAAACGCCCGACCATGCAGGACGAAATGCTACGCGATCAGCGTTACGCGGAGGAACTGGAAAAACTGAAGAGCAAGGAGTCTAACGAAGACGATGGGGACGGCGACGGGGGTGGTGTATCCACGACGGACGCACTGGACCTTCTGCGCAGGGTCTTTCAGCTAAAGCGCTTTGTCGGTGGAAACAGCAGCAATATGGGAGAAGGCGGCAGTGGCCAGCCAGAAGAAAGCAGCGAAAGCCCTGAAGAGGAGCTTGTGCAAGCAGGCTGCACTGCCGTTGTGGCAGTGAAATTTGGCACCGACCTTTACGTCGCCAACGCAGGCGACAGCCGGGGCGTACTTAGCCGTGGAGGCAAAGCTGTGGCTCTAAGCGAGGACCATAAGCCGGCACAAGAAGGCGAGCGAACGCGCATCATTGCTGCTGGCGGCTTTTTATCGGAGATCGGCGGGGTCTGCCGCGTAAATGGCAACCTCAACCTCAGCCGTGCCATTGGGGACCTCAAATATAAAACTAATGTGGAACTTCCGGCTAAGGACCAGATAATTACAGCGCAACCGGATATCCGCAAGATTGCCCTGTCGCCCGAGGACCGGTTTTTTATCTTGGCTTGTGATGGCGTCTGGGATGTGATGACAAATCAGGACGCTGTGGACTTTGTGGGCGCTAGGTTAGACCAGGGCCTGACGCCCAGCCAGGCGGCCTGCTCCCTGCTGGACGCTTGCCTTGCGAGTGACCCCAAGGAGGCGCGCGGTGTGGGGTGCGACAACATGACAGTCGTCGTCGTGCAGTTGCAACAGAACAACACCAGCAGCTAAGCGGCGACGTTTGCTATATTGGTTTGCAGTTCGGATAGTGTTAAGGGTGCTTGTTGCGGAGGTGAGCATGGTTTGGATTCACCCGCTAATACACAGCACGCCACTACCACGGGCGTAAAGGGGAGTATTGCAAAATAGGGACTTTGTGCTCTTAGGCAGCGCTGTAAGTCTTAGAACAGAGGATGCTTAGGGTGCCTGGTGCGCGCAGGTGGGTTGTAGACCCCTTATTGTGTAACGAGCATCGACACTGCTAATGACCAGAAGTTGTGACTAACTTCTTTAGCGGATGGCTGTGTGATGCATACCTGCGGGTATTGGCTGCCCAGCGGCTTAGCCAAGCCCGCCGCAGTGTCGGAGGTCACGGGGATCGAATGTTCACTATAGACACGGTATGGTCTGCGGAACGTGGCCAATCAGCAGGTAATGGATACCAACAAAGCCCCGCTAATATGCAGGGAATTTTGATGGTGCGCGCATTGTTAGAGACGAAGAATGTACCCGCACGGTGTAAGATCAACGCCGTACGCTCCTGTAACGTTTCTGGTTGCTGGTAGGGTACGATTGAAAGGGGGAAGGTATCCCTTGCTTTGTCGTCGAGTTTTAATGGGATCAAGGGCACCGTGGTGCATATATCAACAGCTGGAGGGTATACCATACCAAGACTGCGCCTAGGCCTAAGTATTTCCAACGCACAATGGATCAGCGCGATACAATACATCGGATTAGGTAGCGTACGGAGTCCTCGCAATTGCAAGGCGATCTAAACGACCGATGAAGCTTTAGAGATACAGCTGAGACTTCAGCAATTGTGGTCAGAGACGGAGCCGGAACGATATAGATGACCAAATCAGAATATATATTATGTGTGTGTATAATATGTATACACACAGTTAAATGACTGTATATATATATATATATATATTGCCGGGCTTTCTGGTATAACCAATCGTAAGCCCTTAGGTACTTGGGATGGGCGGCAGTCATTTAACTGACTTTGTAGGCTTATGCGGGACAGTACGGCTTATGGTTTCTTTATGGGCGTTTCCGAGAGTAGGGTTGCAACGGCATTGAACTTGATCCGGTGTCGGGAAACAACCCTAAACGGTGTCCCAAAGGACCAGGAGACATGTTTCTTTTGGGAGGTACGCAGTGCACCAACAATTCATAACGCATAGCTGAACCCCTGCCAGGATGTCCTGTTCCCTGGGCATGGTCTTCATTATAACGCCTTGCATACTTGACACTTTTCGGGAGAACGCAAGAGGTTGCCGTACCCAGGAACACGCATTTCTACCGACATCCTCAGATGCAAGCCGCCTGAACTGATAAAGCCTGTCCGTCGGTAGGTTTCTTTCGTCTCCTTCCGGTTCTAAGTCTTCCGCAGCTCGGTTCGCAAGGCATGCTGCTTTCGAGTCTCTTTCCAATAATACTAAAACGCATTCATCCCGTAGGTCCCAAATCAGGCCACGCAATCAGCATCCAGACAACAACAATAATAACAACAGCCCAGCGAACCCTCTGACCACCCACCAGGTCCAGGATGATATCCGCAGATCCCATGGCCGGTGCCGCCTCCAGGGCGCCGTCAGCGGACAGCAGTACCACGTGCTTGAAGCCGTGCTGTATGAAGAAGCGCCGGGCGATGTTGTGGTAGCCCGTCACGACACGCAGCGGCGTCTCAGGTGTCCAGTCCGGCATGTTACGCAGCTGCTCAAGCGTATTGATATCGGCGAATTTGCCTGCGAAAATGGCGCCGGCCGCAGTGGATGGTGTAACCCGTGGCAATAAGGGCAACAACAGAGCGGGACAACAGGGGAGAAAAGTAACTTGCCACTTGGGGGGCTGTGTCCAGCCGCGGTGGGATAATCATCCAAGGGAGCCGGGGATGAATTGAAGATATGCCAGTGAATGCGTCACCAGGCAAATGCACCCTGGCTTCAGCATGTTACCCACCCGTCATGGGGATGCCCAGCGCCAGGTGGCACTGCCCAAATCCCAACGCCTCGTGGCAAACCACCAGGTCGGGGTCGCCATCCGTCAGCTCCTCAAACATGTCAGTGCCCACGATGCCCAGGTCGATATCGCCGTAGCGCAGCTTGCGGACCACGTCAGAGGCACGCTGGAACCACACCTCCAGGCCGGGGATCTGCATGGGACGAGCATTCACGGAAAGAGACTTGGGAAGAATAGAAAACGACGTGCTCGTGGACACCACGGCCCTGTGGTAAGGATGAAGCAAACCCATGCAACAAAAAGCACTAAGGAGAGAATTCATCATGGACGCCGCCGGTAAGACAGGTGGGTAAGACAGGGAAGGGGGCTAACCCAACGAAACAAGATGCGCTAAACGCCCACAGAAAAGGAGGCGGCAGCAGTGGGGAGTTGCTCAATGCGCACTGAGAGGAACGGGTGCCTTGCGCAGTTATTGTAATTCAAAGGAAGCCGTGGTTTAATGCGCGACACGCTCCCCCCTAGCTGCTGCATGTAAGTAGCTGCCGACACAAGCTGGTACCAGCTGCAAGGTTCTCGCAGCGCACATCCCATAGACCCACGCGCAGACGACCTCAACTTCAGAGCTACTTGTCAACAGCCCGCAGGCTCCTAGTCGCCCTACATTCCTTTCTCCGACTCAGCCAATCTCTAGTCCCTCCAGCTCCCCCCTCATCCCTCCATGTCGCCTAGACTTGGACTTCCTGTCCCTTGCCCTCCCGCCCCGATGCCACCCGCGCTGACTCACTTGCGGGATCTTGGCCACGTACTGGCGCGGGTTGGGCTTGTACACAGAGAGCGCGCAGTCCTGTGCATCAGGGCCGAAAAGCGGGGCGGGGGGGAAATGCGGAGCGAAGCTCAAGGAAAGATAAGAACAAGATGCTCAGGTATATTGGATGGGACAGCGTGAGCAAGAAAAAAAATGCGGTCGGACATGGACGGTAAGGCGTCAAAACGATAAGCCTCTTTCCAACTCCACGCCAAACACCTCCTCTTCTCTCGTTCATAGGGACGTCGTCTCTACTTCCACCGGACCCCCTGCTCGTCGCCCCACCCTTAGTCGGGGCTCCGGCTCGTATACCAAGATCAGACGTTCCCTTTCCGCAATTACCCAGGTGCACCTCTCTGACCGTTTCCCTCTGCATCTATCCACCTGGGCTAATGCCGCCTCGTAACAAAACCCTAGGACACCGTAACTCATGCTACTCAATGCTTAGTCACAATATATGTACACCCGCCGCATGACGCTATGGTAACCGCTGCTGCCGCTGCAGCAGCTGCTGCTGTGGCAGCGGCGCGTTAGTGAAACTTATAAAACCGTGCCTGATATACCTATTTGTGCCCCTCTCTTTCCATCCGCCACATTTGATTCATCTATCATTTGATGCATCCGAGGCACCCCATCTCATTCCGCACGCCGTAAATCATGCCAGCCTCCAGTTACTCGCACGCGTAATTACCCTTCCGTAAGACTCCCCCCTTTTTCAGCCCAGCCTGTCCGGACTCCCCTCTTCCTTTCACATGGCTATTACAAAACGTTGAATCCATCTACACATAACATATGCTCACCTAATTACCTTGTCGGTGTTTCAAAACCCCTCGTCCACACACCAACACAATGACACATACATCCCATTGGCACGCGGTGGGGCCTCCATGTCGGTATACATCCAGGGGAAGAATTACCCTTACTCGTCTGAACCCCAGCGTGCTACAATTCGAGCGCGACTCGGCGCGTCTGGCTCCTTCTGCCCCTTCTCACACGAGCTCTCAGCCTTGCGCTGCCGCTCCTCCTAAGTTCCTATGCTACGTCCGCTTGCTCAGTGGCCTGATGTAGCCCCCAACGCGCCCGCGCATCATTGACTGCCCTTCGTGCTCTTTCCTCCGACCTCCAGGGTCCGCACAAACGCACCGCCAGCCAACAGGTCACCTCATGTGCCTTAAACAGAAGCGCCATCACTTGTCGGGGCCGGCATCGTAGTGCTCCTACTCGGATGATAAAAACTGTATGCACCGACATGCACTCATTCCATTCCCAACCCACCCCTCGCCCTACACGTGCTCACCGACCCCAAGACACCAGGAGCACCCCTCTTTCCCCAACACATGAGTAGCTTTGCACCATCGTTCCCTTCCCTTCTCCCGCCCCACCTCCTCTGCTGAAACCCCCCCTCCCTCTTCCTTTTCCCATACTCCCATCTCACCTTGAGGAGATCCATCGTGTCCTCCGCCATTCGGCCCTTGCTAGGCAGGCCCATACGCAGAGACTTGCGCGGAGCCGCTTTGTACTTCGTGACGCCGGCTGCAAGAGTCCCGGAAGCGGAGGGCACAGTGCTTAGTAAAGCCATAGAGAAAAGGATGGCGATGATGGGTTCACATCCCCCTTTTTGTCGCCAAAATTGGCAACCGATCGGTCAGTCGAGTTTTGTATGTATGTATACATATCTGTAATACAATATATATATACACATATGGTTTGGTGAATTCTGTAGGACGGGCAGCTGGATTGCTAAACGGCAGCTAGCCTCCGACCAGGACAGCAGCGGGGATTAAGGCCCGGCAGTTGAGGCCGGAAGGTCCGAAGGGACGTTGTCTGCGTGCGCTGGCTGGGTAAGTGAGGTCCCTAGGGTCGAGGCCTCCGCCGGCCGCTGCTGCATCCTGCGCGTTCGCGAACTTGTCGGTGGCCACCAATACGAAGGCTGCCAGAGGGGGCAGGTGCCGGGCGGTTCTCCTTCTCTACTACGCCATCCCATCCCCGCATAGTACGTGTCCCGGACAAGAAACCGTGCGTGAGGGCGGCGGCATTCAGGAGTCGCGGGCCCAGTAGCGACGAGCCCTGGTTACCAGCAGCCCGGCATGGAGCTCGGTAGACACAGGGCTGGGTGAGACCCGGACACCATCCCCCGCCAGGTAATGACATCAGCAGTACTGCACTGCTGCTGGTGCTGCTTATAAGCTGCGGCTGCTTACTGGCCGCCTCTTTAACGTCCCGGCCCGTCTGCATCCAGCTGCTGCCGCCGCTGAGGCCCGACCCGGGGGCAGCTTCCTGCCTGCTATGAGCCTGCTGTCCCTGACGCAATTAATCCGGCCTTGGGCTCATAACCGTAGCTGCATCCCCTCTTTGCTGATTGGCTAGGACATCCAACAGTCCGTCGTGCCCGGCAGCCCAACAGGTCCATGGTGCGGCGGGCCCAACCCGCAGCACAACGCATTCACACATGCTTTAAGGATTCTAAAAACACGGCGCAAGGCGAATACCGCGGCACGGCGCTGTGCGCTGCGCTGACAGTGTGATGACCTTTCGCACGCGAGGGCCTGTCCCCGGCTTAAGACAGGGTCCTTCCACGCAACGCCCATCCCAGCTCGCCCGAGTGGGCATGAACCATGGGAGTAAGATCTTTCCTGATGAGACAAGGTGATCCCTCTGTCCGATGGTGGGTCAGCCCCCGCACCAGACCCTTCATGTAACGTTATGCTTGAAGCCCCGTAACTTGGCGCCGCCGTCCACGCGTGAATGCAGGTGTGTGTGCAGGTGCGAACGGAAGGATAGAGTGCATAACAGGCGTTATAGCAGCAGTGCGCGGGACAGGTCGTCCTAGGCATGCGCATCTCTGGGTGAACATCGGGTATTCATGTGCGGCAGCTGGCTGCACTGCAAACAGCATTGCACGCCCACCATTAGTACCCGCACACATGCGTCATTGGTTTTACGAACCCTAATACGGCCCATGGAACATTAAGTCAGACGCCGTGTAAATGACGAGTTTAATGAGCCCCAATAAGAACAGAGGGGGGCCAACGCGCGCAGTAGCACCAGGGCTGGTGAATGGGGTCACTGCATGACTGGCAGAGGTGCCAGCACCTTCACGTGAAGACCCAAATGGGGATTCCTCCCCCGAAGTCGCATGTACAATATGCGGCTCTTGCTCCCGCCTTCACACGCCCCTGACCAGACCGGTTTACGAAAGTGATTGACCTGCAGACCCCCTTCGGTACACGAGCTCTTGTCCACCGAGAGCATTTTGTAATGTTTTATGAGCCATTATTTATATAAAACTTCCTCATAATGTCGTGGTGTAAGCCCTAGCCCAAATCATGTCCGCCGCCGACCAATCGCTTTTCTCTGGGCATGGAATCAGACAACGACACTTACCACCCATCGCATTGGATGCTTCATCGTCCGCGCTGTTCATCAAGAGCTTCCCTCCAAGACCGTCGTCTTCGGGTCTCCGGGACAAGCTTGCAGAAACGACCAGGTGGCGAGGGCTGCGAGCGGCATTGCCGCGAGCAATTGCCGGCGCCGCCGAAAGCGCCCTGCTGCGGAATGATTTAACAGAACTCATCTGACGACCTCGGATTGATTGCATTTTGAAGGTGTGCCGTTGACCTAAACAAGGGAATTTCACTCGCTTGCACAAGTCGCACTGGTAAACGATAGAAATGAAAGTCGCCTTCAAGGTGACAATGCCAAGCTTAAGACAACATGGGAATGGACGAAATTGACTGCGTCGTGCAGTATAATTTGCGTAAATTGCTCATATCCTGTAAAAAAGATACTCTTTACGAAAAAAATGTTTAGTTATACAAACTGCTAGCTTATAACCTGGGATCACTAGGACCAAGTCATAAGGTTGGCGTTAGAATGTAAGTGTGCAGACCGGCCGAGCGTTCCTCAGATAGTTTTCATTATGCATAAACTAGCGTCTAATGGAAGCCAAGCGTCTAACTAGCTGAGTTTCAGCCTGTATTAAGCGCGTCCGCAAGCAGCTGCGGACTGTCTCAGTAATCCCCCTCCAATGACAGAATGCATAGGTTGGCACAAGACGGTGGCGCGGAAACTCTGCATGATAGTTAATCTTAATGACTTAAGAAAGTTTAATGCTTAACGCTTCTGAGGAGTATTTGGTCGTGACAGCTAGTATGTGAGCCTCGGACTGTGTTCAGGGCTTATGTAAAGGTTATTGTGAAGGGAGGTAACAAGAGAAGCACAATGCAGCACACATAGATTTTCTTGATGCACTGCGCCATCGTGGCAAAGGTAGGGCAAAGCCAGAGGACAGGTCCTGACAGGTGGACAACACTAAGAACTAGCCCTACCTCTTGAACCGCAACCGTTCATGTACACCACTGCTGTGTGGTGATGGATGTATTTTATGTTATAAAACCTTCTCGACAGGCGAACGTTAGGAACTTCCCACCGCTTTGGAATGGCCAGGGGTTGCACGTATCATGCAAGTACCAGCTGCAGATCCACCGGAGTTCGGCTGTCGCGCCGCAGACCAACGGCAATGGACTCAGTCGCATGCTGAAAACCTTTTGCTCTGCACACATACCGAAAAGTCAAGTCAGTCCATGGTGCGTTAACATGCACTTGTATTAATCTTCTGCTTGTGTGTGCGTGGGGAAAGTGAGGGTCAGTCTAATAGGCTGCCCGGACATCAGCGTAGGATACCATGGAAGGGGCCTCGACCTGGCTGCCGTACAAGTGATGATCTTGTTGCCAAACCTCGGGACAATTGGTTACGTCTGCCACAGGACGCACGTAGCCTCAGCACCCTCGGGGCGCTTTCTCAGTCTTATCTCCCTCCCCAGTCCCCACAATCCTGACTAGGTAATGTATATGGGGGCATGGGAGCTGGAGTGTAATCACCTGCCGGTGCCTGGTCGCATGCCGCATCAGCGCTGTATTATCGTTAATCGCAATGCTGCCCATATATATGGGTGGCCGTATCCTGCCGTATCTATTACAGGGTGCGGTACGGCAGCAGATTCAGCCATACACACTCTCGTGTTACTACCAGACGCATAATAACTCGCGTGAGCATGGTGATGGAATGGTTTCGGGGCAGATATGCAAGATTGAGCGGCAGGTGCGTATGTGCATTTAAACAGATTCAATAACGCAGATCCTGTAGAGGAGGGTCGAGTATGGTCGAGTAAAAAGAACTACTGCTCGCTGCTTTGTCCTTTTACAAGGCAGACTTCTTTCCTCTTTTGCCGTAAAGGTTATTCCTTCCCAAGGGTGCTGCGGCCTCATGTGTCTACGTATTCTTTATGGTACGCATCATAACATCATAATGCGCGCGCGCGCGCGCACATCCACACACAAGCCGTAATCCATACCTCAGCAGGACTCCGTGTACCGGTAGCGCGTGCATTTACCTTTTCCCAGCTACTAACACAAGTACGACGACCCAACATGACCTAGACAAATGCCGGCAGATCATTGACATACCCGATAGATGCACACTGGTTCACTAGGTTTCCAGACCGTCGCTAGTCTTTTCATCCCCCCGTCATCTTTGTTCGGCCGCCACACCCTGTCCGTAACGCGCGTGACTTGGATGCTGCCTGCACAAGTACGGTTTCCCAAACAAGAATCTTTTTCCAACGCACGATACATGTCAGGGTACTGCAGTATTTCCCCTAACAACCGTATATATATTATGTATGTGTGTGTGTGTGTGTATGAATGTAGGTGCTTGTAGAAGTCCAGCACGCCCGCAACGTCCATCAGGCCACCACCATCTCCTCACTCCTACTACTACGTCGGCACGCGGGGTCCCCAGATGCTCACTCCCGGCCCCTCCACAAGTTTCCCCCTGGTTCACGTATTCGCACAAACACACACACACACACACACACTCAAGACGTACAGCGCGCGGTGGAGACAATACGATGCAACACAATAAGGCAGCATGTAGTTGCATCATCCGCCAAAATCCGACCCCCTGCTAGGAAGATCGACCGGGGGCCGTACACGGGGCCGCCAAATATCAGTTGCCGCAAGGAATGCAAAGTCTCCGAAATCCTTTGTCTTCATCACAAGCTGGATCTGTGCTTAAGACCGCAGGAAAACATATATATATATATATATGTGTGTGTGTGTGTGTGTGTGTGTGTGATAACCAACGCTGTCGCCGAAAGAAGGATTTTACCCATGCGCACGCTCACCAACCAATGCGCACGCGCTGCTGGAGCAGCGAGCCCTAACAGGCCGCCCCACCCAGGCTGCTCAAACCGCGTCCTTCTCTGCGATATGGACCCACGGACCCACGGACATGGCCCTCAAGAAGCTGCCACCTTTACGGGTTGGGGTGTGGGCTGCGCCTTCCCCACCACCCCGCCATAGCAAAGCGCGTACATGCCCGCCATGCACACAGCCCCAGCTATCACGTTGCCCAACGTCACTGGCAGCAGGTTCTTCAAGATGAAGTCCACCCAGCTGATCGGAGCACCCTGAGGGGTGGTGGTAGGGGTGGTAGTGGGGACCGAGTTGACCAACGAGTTTTATCGTTCTTGTTCTGATGCTCTTGTTCCGGTGCTATGCCAACGGCCGCATAACAACTACGTCACCATCCCTACTTGGTTACTTGGGTATTTTGATAAGAGCCTGAAGTTGCGTTGGGTGCAGTTGATATCCTCTCCTCCCTCACCCTGGGCTTTAACGGCCCAGGGGACTGCCAAAAGGAGACCAGAGGACTGCCAAAAGCTCATGTGAGATATGCGTGGTATGTCGTGTGAAAGGAGCTGCTGGGCTGCTGCAAATCGTACAGCTGTACGGCAATGCAAACATGCGCATGCCCATCTACATGCTTCTCCGGGAGACGCGACGCGAACCCCCTCAGCCAACCCCCAAAGTAAAGCTGCCACGCGGATAATGGCACGCACCTGGACAATGCCGAGTGAGCAGAAGAACCTGAGAGCAGGCCAGCAGGTTCGAGGGAGAGGAAAGGAAATGAGTCCATGTGGTGCGGCGTGTGCTGCGGTCATCAGGGGCTTGCGCAGCAGGTGGCACCTCGCAACTTCTGATCCCCCCCTAGCCACCGACTTACCACAACACCCCCAGGCAGGGGGGGTGCCCCTGTTTCCCGAGCACTGTCGCCACCCGCTACCATCAGCCGGATAGGTGCAGATTGTGCAAAAACACATCATCTCACTAAAAACGTCGGCACGCGGGGTCCCCAGATGCTCACTCCCGCCCCAAAACAACATTATCGCACTGATTATAAGTAATAGCAGTAATAGCAGTAATAATAATTATTATTTCGGAAACCGATATCGAGAGGTGCGGCTCACTTCTCAAGGCACAGGGGGGATGCAGCACAAGGGAGCTCGAAGGGAGCTCCATTCACGCACACACGCACGCACGCACGCAGCATTGACGCCCTACTCGTCCCTGCTTTCATGTCTTACACACCACGCAGCTTGAGGACACATAGCCGATCGTAAAATCTAAGAGTCGTGATGTACGGTATGAGTAATATGTATCTTTATGTTATCTATGTATACACATATATACATATGTGTGTGTACTCCTGCCCGCACCCACACCCTCACCCATATCTACACCTACATGTAGTTACATCGTACGCTCACGGCTACTGCTACACCTACGATTATCCACCGACGCCCTCACCGGTACTAACCGAAGACCTACGCCTCTCCTCGCACCCACAACCACACCCCCCTGCACCTCTCCCCGCCCACCCACATGTTGGCCACAGAGTGCTCCAGCCCCAGGGCGATGAACGCCATGACCGGCAGGTACGCCGCCAGCATCTTGCCCGGCAGCGACGCGGCGGCGGAAGCCATCCACACGGCGGAACACACAAGCCAGTTGCACAGCACGCCACGAACAAGAGCCTGCAAGAGTGCGGATGCGGCGGACAGGGTTTTAGATCACGACATATCGACAGCGCTTCGACATAACTTATAACACAAAAGAATGAGCAGAAGACTATCTCAACGCCCAGAAATGAAAGCTATGACCGGAACTTTTAAAACTCCAGCAGCATTAATTGGAACACATTTAAAACTGCTCACGTTGATATTCGGTCATGTAGAGTGAGGCGCCGCATGGCGAACCGGTCTTTACAGAAAGCCCTAGCCCCACCGCCCTATCGTTACACCGGCGTATCGCCGTACCAAGCACACCGTCGTACCATCATACGTCATACTGTCTTCCTTGTTATCTCGCATCTCGTCATCGTTTGTCTCCAATTGCTTCCAACGTCACGTCATGCCGCCACGTCATGCCCATCTATTCACCCGTCCGATTGTTCACCCAACCTCTTCTCCCCAGCCGGACAACACCCCCCCCCGCACTCCGCCGCAACTCCCACCTGACCGAAAGGAATGGACGTCTTCGCCGCTGCCATGTTTGCGGCCACGGGTGACGACGCCAGCAAGCCCGAACCTACCACCAGCGCCACCATCATCAAGCTGCCGACGAGGTTGCCAATATAGGACCAGATCCAGTTCTTCGCCAGGTCCTGATTGGATCCAATACAGCGAACGAAACCACCGGGATGATGAACCATGAGATAGCACACATACAGAACTACAATAGCGCTCATAACGCACACACACATACACACACACATACACATACACACACATACACACACACACATACACATACACACACACATACACACACGTACACACACACACGTACACACACATACACACACGCAGACATGCATGAAATTCACCCGAGGCGGTAAGCAGGCAAGCGAAGGCATCGTGACGTACTACTGTGCCGTAAAATCGTACCTTGATCTCCGCCTTCTTCTCCAGCACGGCCGCCGTCAGCAGTGCCGTATTCCCCGTGAAGAGCTCCGCGCCGCAGACCAGCGTGATGAGCAGACCGAAGGGGAAGAGTGCGCCCATCGCCAGGCGTGTGAGGACGGGGTTGGTGATGCCCAGGCCTGCGGGACAGAGGAGGTTCGTGCGCGGGGACGACGCCGGGGCCGGGGCCGGGGCGGGGGCGAGGATGGGTACATAAACCAGCAGATCGCATCGGAGGGAGGCTGGACCTCGAAACTTCGGAAGCTGTGAGATTTTATAATCTGTGTAATGGGGGAGGCCAGCGCGAGGCCAGCTAGCTGTTAGCCAGGCCAGACGACTTCATGCATCTCATGCATCTCGTGAGAAAGCAACGTCGCTGCGTGGAACGGAATTGTCCACCTGTGAGAGAGCTGGGATGATCGGGTTTGTGTTGGGGGAAAGAGGGGGAGAGCTGATGGGTGTGGAGGAGGAGGAAGAAGCGGCTGATGCAACAGGCACAACCCGGTGGGTGCGCGGCGGGATGTGTTGCTGCGGTTAAGGGAACCTACAAGCTTGTAAATTTGAACGGGATTGTTTGAATTTATTATTCATTTTTCCTGAGCGATATGGCAAAGGTCGGAGAACCCAAATCGGTCGGAGAATCGATACCCATCACACGCACTAATCGCGGAGCATCGCACGACCGCTGAGCAGTCAACAGTACCAACGCACCTGCGCACATGCCTGCTGTGGTCACCGCTAAGAAACCGCCGAAGCTGATGTAGCATCCCGCCATAACTCCCATGAGCAGTGTCTTCCAGATTGGAATTGACGCTTTTGCAACGCCCAGGTTCACGATGTTATTGTAAGCCGCCGCTGGGGGCAACACGCCCGGGGGCGGGGCTGGGGCCGGGGCCGGGGACGGAGGGGGTTGGTGCGCAGGCGCAACGACCGTTGCTGGGGCATGGTATCCATTACTATTTAAAGACTGGGATGTGGCAGGTGTGATGCTGGCTGCTCGACAAACTTGTTGGAATGGCCGTCTCCGAGCAGTGATCAGCAAGGCTTGCGCGCACGGCACCGATGAGCACTTCCTCAACGGTGAAGCATTATTCTGCAAAGCGTGTGACCTCATTATAATTATATCGATTCGCACTCGATAAATTTTTATTCCGGTGCGATAACGCTTCTGAGTTACTAACGTATCGGTACGTGGAGAAAACTTCGCTCCTTCAAAGATAATACCAAAGTCAGCGTTATGATAACGAATTGAACATAAGTCCTGATAAATCCTAGCATGTGTAATATAAACAACCCGTGGTCATATAAAATTTCCAGGTGCCCCTTAAGGGCTTTGGAAAGCGCCTGTACTAGAAGCGCCCCTTGCCAGAAGGACCACAAAGGCCGGTGTATCGATGCGAAATTGTGTCATCCGTTTCTTTTGCAACAATCGATTTCAAATGAAAATATATACCTCCGGTATATTTCTATTCTACCTGATGGGGGGTTTCAGGATTTTACCGTTCGCAGGTCCGCCGGTAGCTTTCGTTAACGAACAAACAAACAGTAACTGAACGACCATTCGACTGGACGCTAAGCAGCCTGGGCCGAGCGAGGTCTGAAAAAATATTATATAAAAGAGATATTTTCGTAATATAGTCAATTCGCAACCCATTCGTTGCTCGAAGTGGGATTTGGCTTATGTGAATTATAACCGTGGTAAGGAAATGTTTGGAACGCTGGCCGAGGGCAGCCGAGGGTATCACCCGGGCGTTTAATCTTTCCTAGAAATCATGAAACGTACATATAAACGTATATCAGTTCAATTGTTCGTCCCTGGGATGTGGTCTCCAGGTCAAAGCGCCCTTAAGCGCCCGTGGTCCGATTGTGCGGCGCTGCGGTATAGTATCCATTTGCGAGCACGTCCCAGACGAGCACGTTCCATCTGGTCCCGCTGAGGCTCGTGCGCACCTGTGCCGGAGGGGGGTTCTTCGGCATCCTAATTGGGTTTGCTGTACGAGGCTGTACGGAACTACAGATATGGTTAGGTATGACGAGGTATGGTTCTGATCCAGAGCTCAAGACGGATTCTGTTGCCGTATGTATCACACGAACCACAGAAAAAATTTCCCACGTAATCAATAAGCTTATCATTGTCGCGATAATGTCCGTCTCGTAAGACTTGAGCTGTAAGAGCTCGTTCCTCCCCCTCCCCCCCGCCGTATAAGAACGACTTAAACAGCCCTGAACAGCGCACCTGCGAACCTTCACCATATCCTCCTTGTACGAAAATGCATCCGTACTCAAAGAGTACGATCAAGAATGACCTACTCTTCGTCGTACCTTTCTCTAAACCCTAAGTCTTGTCCATGCTGGAAACGCAACCTTCGCTTCGGAAAAATCGGCCTGAAACCCTAAGTCCAATTTAGGCAACTTTGGCACCTCTTTAGGCAACTCGCAAACGAGCACCAGATATCCCCACGCAACCACAACAGCTCTGACCCAGCCCCAACCGTATCAACTACACAGGTTCACCAGAGCCAGGCGATCACCGCGTCACGTTGTATCACAACAAGTCAGTCTGCATGCGTTCTTCGGCTATTTCGGTGCAGATCAAGATGTCTAACTTTGGCGGTTGGTCGTACTCGATTTCCCCGTACACCGTACTCTAACTGCTACCTGCTACCCTGCGCCCTCTGCACCATGAGAGAGAGATTATATATACGTAATGGGCAGTGCTGCAAGAGACTGCCCTTCATGCATTGCGACCTCCTTCATGTAGGAGTACTCCTAAAGTCAAAATCATATGAAATACACATATGCACAGCTCCCCCCCTTTGTGTCACATGGACGCAGCATCCTCGAGACAAGACAACTTTCGTCTGCAGCATCTCGATCATCGGTAATGTCTCGGGAACGCAGCGCAGCCGGCCGTTGGCGGTTGGCAAGGATTTCCGTATGGAGATCTTCGCCGTACATCTCGTACCATTTGTATGTAGCACGCGCAGCACCTGCGCACCACATTATCAATTACGGACGACGTAATTTACATCACGAGGTGCCGTACTCATGTCACACATATGTCAAACACACATATGTCAAACACACATATGTCAAACGTTTCGCGGTATGGCTTTACGCAGACGAGTACCCCTGGTCCCGGGCGGCGCCTATCCGCCTCAGATGGCAAGGGGCGGGGTGCGGGTACACCTGTACACCCGAAACGGGCGTACACGCGCAGATACAACCGCCGCTAACCGATCACTACAACAAATTCAACACCTCCAGAGGGCCTTATATTGGCCGGCGTGTCGAGACAAGCGAACGCTCACACTTCCATCCCATCATATCATCTTGTTGCCCGCGCGCGCATACACACACGATACGCCGTCGTGTGTGTGTGGGGGGGGTTGTGTGTGTGTGTGTGTGCGCGCACATTTGCCTTTGGAGCCTCAACCCGGGAGGCCGCTCCCTCCCCCCGGGCGATGCTCTCATACGCAAGACCGCAAAGCTGCCACCCACCTAGGCGGCGACGACCCTCTCCGTGGCGCCGAACTCCCGGATGAGGATCTCCTTCAGCTTGGGCACCAGATGCGACTCCACGGCGGGAACCCCCTGCGAGTCATGGCCAGCCACCGGTCGGGCTTGTTGCGGCGGCTTGTTGCGGCGCAGGAGATGCGGACGGACAGGCACCGTGCGCCGGGGCCCGGGTTACCCCGGGAAGGCCGTGGACAGGCACCGTGCGCCGGGGCCCGGGTTACCCCGGGAAGGCCGTGGACAGGCACCGTGCGCCGGGGCCCGGGTTACCCCGGGAAGGCCGTGTGGACGTCACTGACAGCGCCCCCACCGATGGGGTGGCCCTCCCCCTCCCCCCCCCTCCCCCCCCACCGCACCCACCTGAGCGAACTCCTTGGCCAGCTCGGGGTTCTCCCCAATCTTGCCGCCCAGGAAGATCTTGTAGCCCTCCACCGCCTTGCCGTCCAGCCTGGCGGGGGCGCCCATGAGCCCGATGTCGCCCACCTGCGCTTGCCCGCAGCTGTTTGGGCAGCCGGTGAAGTGGATCCTGACGGGGCGGGGGAGCTCCAGCTGCGACTCCAGCGCCTCCAACACCTGGACGGCCCGGGCCTTCGTCTCCGCGAGGCCGAAACCGCAGAACTGGTTGCCTGATTAGGCATGACCCCCATAAAGGCAGGAGGAGCAAACAGGATCAATAAGGCAGTTGGGCAGTTGGGCAGTTTGGGCGGTTATGCAGTGACAATAAGTTAGTTGAAAGGGCACGTGCAACTGAAATGCAAGAGTTGAAGCCGCAATAGCTATCGGCCTTTCTTCGGAAGCGAAGTGGTAACCCCCCCCCCACACACACAAACACTCTGCCTAAAGGGGTGCGGCGCATGCCGCCCGCCAGACGCCAGTTGCTGATGGATCGGACACGAGACGTGCTGAGAAGGTCCGGCTTTAGGTGAGGCATGCCTTGGCCGTGAGACGGATGCTGTCGCGCCCCCACTTCCTCACCCGTGCATGAGACCAGGCCGCGCAGCAGCGGCCCCGGGTTGACCTTGAACCGCTGGAACAGGGGCTCCGCCAGCATGTCCGGCAGCTTGGCGTCCGGCACGTTGACGAACAACACGTTCTCCTCACATGTGATCCGTACGGTACCGTCCCCGTACGTCTCAGCGATGCGCGCAAATTCCTCGAAGTCCGCCGCCTTAGGAACGGCGCGGGATTGGGAGTTGGGCCGGTTGGGAGTTGAAGCGGAAGGAATGAGTGCAGATGCTTACGTGTGTGTATGCCTTGGAAGATCTGAGCACGTGGCTTAGGGACTCAACGGTGCGGCCAACCAACTAACCGATCAGGAATCAATTCCGGTCCCGCCACTAGAAGTCTATGCTTTGTGTTATTGTGTGTTAATGTGTACGTGTTTACCCGTGCTCTAGCGGGCCTTATCAGCGGGTCGTCGATCTCATCATGTTCAAGGCTCAGTTGATAACGTGGACCGACTCTCCCCTCTTAACGGGAAGGACAGCTCCAAGACGTAAAACCCAAAATACGTACAACAGTACGGCGTACAGTTTGCGGCGAAATATTTAGATCCAATAACGAGATCTGGATCTGCAAACTGTCCAAAAGACAAAAAAACCGTTGCCGGATCCATGCATCCGCCGAGGTTGGAAGTACAACGCCGTACCATAGGTGACCCCCTCCACTCCGCCCCCCACGTGGGCGGAGTGCAGTATGCATCCCTCCCGTGCATCCCTCCTGTCCGCCCCCCGATCCCCGCCCCGCCCACCTGCAACCTGCCAGCCGGCACGCAGGCCCCCACCCAGTTAAGTCCGGGCTGTTTCTGCGGGTGGACCCCGAGCACGTCGCGCCGCTCCCAGGGGCCCTCGTGGTGCACCTGCGGCAGTGAAGCGGTGTGTGGGGGGGTGGGGTGTGGGGGGTGGGGGGGGTGGGAGGCCGGGGAGGGTTTGTGTGTGTGCAGTGTGCAGAACCCCAGCAGCACACTTTCATAGCCGTACGACAATCTACCATAAGGTCTAACATTCGGACAGAGATGCAGTCGGGGCATGGGGGAAGGAGGAGGACAGGAAGGGGGACCTCAACCCGTATAAGCGCCGAAATAATGCAGTTTGTCCTAACGAACTAACCAACTAGCTAACTCACTAGCACGCGATGTACGAACGCTCCAATCATCCCTCACTGCCCGTACATGCAACCCCATCTCCATCTCCATTATGTCCACCGCCACCGCCACCCCCCACCGCCACCCCCATGACCGCCGAACAAAGCCACACCACACGGTACTCACGTGTACGGGAGGCGCCAAGTCCGCACCGCCCATGTACTCGGCAATCAGCTGCCGGAACTTGTCCACCCCTATCGCCTCCACCAACCACATGAGGCGGGTTTGCTGCCGGTCACCTCGGGGCCCGTGGTCGCGGAACACCCGCAGCAGCGCCTCCGTGAAGGGCAGCAGCTGGGCCTGCGTGACGGAGCAGCCCAGCGGGATGGACATGACGTTGCGCTTGATGGAGAAGAAGCCGCCCACCACCACATTGAACACCACCTGGGGGCCAGGAGGGCGGAATAGGGCGGCGGAATAGGGAGAGTGAGCGCGGGGAGACGATGCGGGTGGGGCTGCCAGAAGAGGATGCGAGTTGGTGACGGGCCCACGGGGCCCACGGGGCCAGGAGGTTCACGGAGGTGTTCGTTCATACCTCTATACATGTAGTAAAGCACACGAGGGGTGAGACAGGGGCACCTGTACCTGGACATACTCTCGATGAACTAATGCAATCTACGTGCCAAATCAGTTGGTGGTTACACGCCCATACACGCACACGCCCATATAAAACACACAAACACACCTCGCCGTCGTCCGGGCGACGAACTGCCTCAAAGCCGACGTCGTTGATATGTGTGTGGGGAAAGTCGTCCCGTGTGGAGGAGATGCAGATGTTGAGCTTGCGGGGAAGGTTCGCGAACTCCTCACGGCCCTGGGGGGGGGGTGACGGTTTCAAACCAGGAAATGTGTGTGTGTATGTGTGTGTATGTATGTGTATGTATGTGTGTGTCGAGAAGCGGGCGGGAGGGACGTGTTTTTAAGAGGGCACAAGAAGGCGCTACAGATGGCGGTATGGAGCGGACAAGCCGCGTCCTCCCCTGGAGTTATGGGGGTGTAGCCTAGCCCTAGGATGAGCTTGCTTTCTTTTTTTGCACTAGCCACAAATTGCCCTAGTGCCTGCCCACCTTGCCGTTGTTGAACAGCATCGCTTCCATGTCCCGCAGTAATGGCCGCGTGTCGATGAGCTCATGCGGGTCCACTCCGGCGATGGGATTGCCCGTCAAGTTGCGAACACTGTCCATGCCGGTCTGGAAGGACGTAAGGCCCACATCCCACAGTCCTCGAATGACGTAATCCGAGTCTTCCAGAGTCAAACCGCGCAACTGGATGTTGGCACGTGTGGTGATGTCAGCGCAACCGTCAGTGCCGTACGGGGCGATGGCGGAGGCGAGGAAGCGCAGCTGCTTTGCATCCATCTCGCCGTTGGGAACCTGCAAAGAGGTGGAAGTGTACGGCACGGCAGAAGAACCGTGGACCGTTGTTTAAGTACGACCACGAGCCGATTGGCGAGTGGAGGCGGGAGAAAACGGCCTTTTAAAAAGGCACACTACCTGCCGTACATTCCCCATTCAACAAGATTCCGCATGTAGCATGCATGGCGTATTTGTCTGTGTATCGTGCTGTGGAGCGTCGTACCTTGAGGCGCATCATGAACTTGCCGGGTGTGCGCTTGCCGCGGTGAAACAGACCCGCCCACTTCATGCGGATGTCGATGTCATCAAGATCGAGGTCTTCCCACTTGGTCTTGCCCTCCTTCAGCAGCTGCGACAGCTCGAAGACGTCGGTCCACGCGCGCGAGCCGCATTTCTCCACCTTGACCTTCTCAAACTTGTTGGCCTTGCGGTCTAGAGCGCGGGTGCGGGCGGCCTCAGGGAGGTGCTTGAGGCCGCTGTGCTCGCTGATGTCTCCGGTCGATTGTGCAGGCGCAGATGGAGCTGCTGCCGCAAACACCCGGACATTCGGGCCGAAGCGTAGGCTAGAAGTGTGTGAGCAGGTGCGACGGGTGAGCTGTCGGGACTGATGCATCTGGGGCTGCATTGTCGTCGGGTTGGACTGAAACTGCCGATGTGAAACGGGAAGTTCCTTCCGGGAGACCGTCTGGTAATGTTTAACCTGTAATGAGTGAATGAAACAGGTACGTTTTATAGCATCTGTATAATCGCTGTGTGGCCCGAGGAAATAAAGTCGGAACGAACTGACACAATTATATAATGTCAACGCGGGATGCGCCGCTGTATTTTCAGTAGGCACAAATGAATTCGCAGCACACTGAACGAATCAGATTAATACACGCAAGTGTACCTTTACAATATCCAGCGAGTCTTACAGATCGGCCCCAGAAGAGTTGCAGATCAAGTGTAACTTTACCATAGTGGACTCGCTTTAAATTGTAGGTCTAGATATTACACATACGACAGCTGAGGTTGCACCCCACAGAAAGGTCGTTGCCCCACGGGCTTTCCGTACATGTACGTGAGGTGAAAGGGCCAACTGGTTGGGTTCGCTCAAGGGGCCACATCGCGATCAGGTACAAAGCATTTTTAATTAGGTTTGATATTGTTGTCATTAATTATGATGCCCTTATATGCCGGCGAAGCGGCGACTATGACGTTGATGCATTTTAACAGCAAGGAAGAAATATTTGGTGAATAAATTTACAATCAGCAATTCTTGTTTTGCCTGAGTTCTCGCTAGTTGGATAAAAATGAACCCAAGGAAAATGACTTTACACTGGGGTTTAAGTCTACAGGCGCATGGATAAGCTGCCGCCTTCTAACTCAGCTACGTATAGTTTGCACCTATATGTCTCCCGCACATTTGGATTTCACCTTTCGTCCCAGTTGCTTTGGAGATGTGGGCCGCGTGAGCAGTGAATCCGTGACGCCGTCCATTATAGCCTCAGGGCGCGGACACTAGAGTATAAAATCCAAGGATTTAAATATCAAACCTGTTTCTGGACTCTTATCAACGCAGCTTAAGCATGTATTATCACCACTCATCAGCTTTGATTCGCCGCGTTCCGCGACTACGTAGTTGAGCAAGATTGCGCACAGTGTTACTTTTATGAATAGGAAAAGAGAAAAATTGTAAAAATATTATTTAAGAATATAGTAAATTCTCATAATCGTCGTCCTAGGAAACATCGTCTGTCTTACTAAGGCAGCTGAACCTGACTAACCTGGCCGCTGCCGAGCTTCATCCTCATGGTACTAAACACAGAGTGCTATTCAAGGGAACTGATGCTGTATATTTGCATTTTCCTTCGAGTGATACGTACACATGCGACATAATGGTTGAGCTAGGACGGAGAGTAAGTCGAGAAGAACAAAGAAGAATAACGTGCGATGTGTCTCAAAAGCTGTTAACTTCTAAAGTCGCTAGGGATCCACGTCGCGTTGCTCGGTTGGAGTTACAATACCGAAGTGTAACGACCCACAAGGACCTACCACATATCCGATCGTCCCCGCTCGGCCGTGACATCTGTATACGTAATTAACTGGCAGATGGGAGCCCTTGTGGGAGGCAGGGACTGGCGCCGATCCTCAGGAGCTAATTGATAAAGCTCGCGAGTTAAATATTTGCACTTTTCGCCTTCCTGCAGGTTCCTGTTGTCGGGTGTGCCTGATCCTGCGTACTCTCCCTGATAAAACAAAACATCCCGCCTCTCATGATAGAGTTTATTCCACTTGGCTCTAACCGCAGTAGAAATTCTAGCAGCAGCCGAAACATCATATGCAGCAACTTACCTGTAAAACCCTAACAAAACCCTGAGCCGTACACCCCTCCCGAGAGGGAAAACAGAGGAGCGATACACGCCATGTATGGGGTCATGAGTGCAGCTCGGAAGCTGCCATCGGGGTCCTATCGAACGGCACACCCCGTCCACCATTCTGGACGATTGGCTTGTGCTTGGGACACGGGCGCACGAATAATCCCACTTCACTTGCCGCCCAGCCCACAACCCGTACGACTGCTTATCAGTCTGCTGCTGTAAGGATATCGTACATCGTAACATTTCCGTACCTCATCCATTGCCTCTCGGCAATCCAGTTCGGGGATGCAATCCAAGCTCACGGCGTGTTAGTTGCTATTGGTTGCTATTAACAGATTTAGAAACAGTAGTACCAACGATATCCAGACCTGAGGTCAGTACTTTGCTCCGTAATATTTTATTTCGATGCTTTCAATCCACGCGGATTGACTAAGCCGGTGAATCGATCAGGAGCGATCTAAGGTTATTCGGGAAACCAAGGAAAAGCAAACGTATGGTATGTAGGTATGCCAACCATGGATTCTGTCTTTTCTCGCCCTGTGACTGGAGGCATGCACAAACCCTAAGCTTCCTCGCGTAATCTGGATCCTACGCGTCACGGGGCACTGGCACACCGCCAACCACCCACCGGAAGTAAACGTCGAGGCCCTGAGCGTGTCGTCTGCAGTCTGGAGGCGCCTCCGTATCGAATGAAGGAGCCCCCACCACCAGCCTTATCTGGCTGCCTTACCTGGCTGCCTTACCTGGCTGCCTGGGCCCGCATGCCGGGACAGGCGGAGCGGGAAACAAACCAAAACCCACCACCGGACTGGTCGTCTGCCGTTAGTTGGGCCTGTCGATCAACACACGAACGAACCGAGAAGCATCCGAACAAACCCTGCTCTTCCCTGCTGCGCTTTCCCCCGCAGGTGACACTTACCATACCGCAGCCCAGTCATCTCGTCATGCGTCTGCCCCTAATGATAAGACAACACACTGGCATTGAGACGTGTGTGTGAGGTGTGATGGGTTGGCATCAAATCCAACGTGCGTGCGTGATGTACTGCAACGCGCTGTCCATTGCTACTGATGAGGCGATAACGTTTGCACATATCTAATGACTATTACATATGGTGGGTGCACCGATGAGCCGAAAGGTAGGATAATGGAGTAACTCAGTACGTGAAACGTACGTGAGGGGCCGCGCGTGATACCGATATGTGCGTAATATGTGTGTACGTAATAAGCTGCTTTCATAGGCCAGAGGCGGGGTGCAGCTGCAACGAAAGGATTGATACGCCACCTCAGGTCACCTCACAAGTCGCCGTCTACCATCGCAGCAGACACATGACGCGCGGGTACACGATGTGTATACATGACTTTGCCCCCAGCAAGACACACTCGAAATTAGAACCGGCCCCCTCGCACACATCCCCTGCGCCAGCTACACGTCACGCTTGAGTGCTCCCAGCACAGACTCTTCAGTGTAGAGACGAAGCCTTCTTGTAGTAGTAGTTGAGTGCCGAAGTGTCAAAAACGCCTTTTCGAGATGCTCAGTAAGAAAGTAATGCATCTTAAAATTGTGTTTATGAGTGCCGTACACTGTACAACTTGACTACACCTCTTGTGACCTGCACCAGCCCGCTTCCCCGTGTATATAAACCCAACTGAAGAACTTATTGATCCGAGAAAACTTATGTATACTCCCCAGCAGATAGTAGACCATCTTGTGGCGACCAGAGTTTAACTATTTGACCATTCGACTTCGCGGTCGTCACATAACCGCACCCTTACCACACAATGGCTGCCCCATGCGTAACACACGATGAATCTATGCTTGGTCTATGGTACTTTAATGAGGAGTTCATTGGCACTGGCTGACCTGCACGTCGTGGGATCAACAGGTGGCCTTACGTTCGCTCAACTAGATTGCACGCCGTACAGGTAGCGACAACAGTAGTTCTCTGTCAGAGAGGACATCGGCATTATCATCAATTACAAAATTCGCGGTCATGACGGGAGGTGCGCAGGTCACGACGACGACGACGAAGAAGAATCCACCAGTAGTTCGGCCGCTCGGGGGTCCTAAACACACGCTTTGTTGGTGATTCGGGAGTGAGGCGTATTGCTACTATCGCTATCATTTATGCATTCCATCGATCCGCCGGGAATTAAAACTCATACAGCTCAAATCTCATAAAACTCATCTCTACCGCAAGCATGCTATCATACCCGAGCCACATTCCATATACCACACCATATACAGTCTTCCCAGTGCTAAAGTACGGAAGGCGGTACGGCGTCAAACCTATGGGTGCTTGGATAGGTACCCATATGTCGTATACCTAAAACTGCGCAGTGATGATATTGTAACTTAAATCTTCTACAAGTAGGCATGAGCGCGCTTTTCGCGCCGTTCACCCGCTTGCCTGTTTAGGACTCCCCTACCGTGGCGTTCCCTCCATGGGCCGGCGAGAAAGGTTGAGAGGACAGACGCTCTACAGGGCGTGCCTACAGGCTGGCCATCTACGTGCAAACCTGAGTCGCGCCCAAAAGCATCAACATGCTCACCTGTCGCCGTCCCTGCCCCGAAGTCCCTGCTCACGGCGGACCGTGTCGTCCCCTCCAGTAAATAAGCCAGGATATGCCTCTCTCGCCGCAGGTAATGTCTCATCTGTATGTACACGCATTCACATTCCCTCTATTGATTTTCTCTTACCTCGTTGCCATCAGTTACAACAATATCGCACTCGTCCGCATTCGCATTCCTTGGTGCCGCCACCGTGCACACACACATACATATACATATACACACATACACACGCATACACAAGAGCGCACGCGCACACACAATTTAACGACTCTCAGCCGGTCGAGGGAAAACATTGAAGCCCAGTCGATAGTATAAGTCAACGTCGGAGCATCATTATTTCACGCGTCAGAGCATAATGAAGTGCCGTACTGAGATCCTCAAATCGATCCCTCAAACGCTGAATGGGATTTCGACCGATAGCAATACACCAGAACAGAAAACAATAATACAACAGAACTGAAAGCAGCGGAAAGCTGCTTCACCAGCGGATAAAGTATGTGGTTTGTTGCTCTTCTAGATGGTCTTATGATGTACAGGCCGTGCATCCTATCTGTATAATAGAAAGCGTATTGCGCCGGTGCGGTATCTCCGCCTGTCCTTATGACGGCGTGGCTTGAACTGCTGGCGGCTCTTGCACGGTGTCAGAAGTCGCCGCCACCGCGGACCGATCCCGATAACCTCGCTGCGACCTGCGGTGGCCGATAGCGCGCATGGTACGGGGAGAATGGGAGGAGCGGAGCGGGGCGTGGAATGATCAGCAGGTTGGCGACAAGTAAGGTTGCGTTCACAACCACATGCCGGGGTTTGGCAGCGGCTCAATGTGGAGGCCGCCAGCATTTCTCCTGGCGATGGTGTCCCATGGGTCATCACGATACGACAGTATAACGCGGGCGAGGCCGCATTGTCCGATACGTGTAGCTGAAACCCGTGATGAACGTGACGTACGCCATGCAGAGCGACGAGCGAGGACAAGCGACGCGCAGACAAGGGTGAGTACACGCAAGCTGTTCTGTCACTCACTTGCTCTCCATGGCGAATCGCATGGACCCCTGGTGCAGCCCCTCCGCCACCTCCTCCGCACTCCACTCCCGGAGATAGTAGTCCTCCTCCTGAGCGCCCTCCCGCGGCCCCGTCAGCATGGAGCCCCACATCGGGAAGTTGATCAGGAACAGCGGAAGCGTGAGGCCGATAGTCTGAATGCCCATGTACACGAAGCTGTCCTTCTTCTCTAGCCTGAGCGTGTGTTGCAAGTTGGGAGGAGAGGGTTCAGTGCGTACGGCAGGTGAAGTCCGGCATTGCCGCTGGGGTCCGTAAGCTATGCTGTAAAAGTACAAACAGGCCGATTACGTCATACGCAAACAGAACAAATTTCATTTCTAAAGGAGATTGCTGGTGGTAATCAAAATAGTAGTAACCAAAACATGCATTACTTACTTTTGTTGCCAGGACGCTGTGCCCGCAAACCAAATCGCCTGCGTGATAGCGGCGCCAACGTTGCCGCCCGCGCCGACTAGCCCCGAGACCACACCGTACGCGCGGCGTGATACGAAGGGCGTGATGCCGAAGTGCGCACCGCAGGCTTGCTGGCAGAAAATGCTGAAAATGATCAGAACGACGATGGTTCCTGACAGGCTGTGGTTGACCTTTCCGAGGATCACACAGAAGATGCCGCCAAGGGTCTGGATGATCCATAAGGCCCACAGGCGGCCCCGCATGCCCCAGTATTTGGCCACCAAGTCAGACAACATGCCACCGGTAGCGCGCGAGAACAGGTTCATGAGACCGAAGATGGCGCCCAGAGCACCGGCGACCTTGAGGTTGAGGCCAAATTGATCGTAAAAATATTCGGTGATGACGTTATCGACGGTGAGCTCGACGCCGAAGGAATAGCCGTACGTGAGGGCCAAGATCCAGCCCCTGGAAGGACCAGGGAGTTGGACCCGGGGTTTGGATCAGAGGAGGGGGAAAAGTGGTTCTGGAGCTCATGGCAACTCGGTGTGGCTATAAACCACATGACATAAAGGAGACCGTGCAGGGGCAGTACGAACGAAACCCTTGCTTTACCAGTTGAACATGCATGGACCCCATTTGCCGTACACTGTATACCGTACCTGTAGTTTCCAAGGCCGCACTTGATGACCGGCCACAGCGCTCCCTTCGCCTTCAAGGTCCCGTCCTTCTTCAAATCCCGGTAGTCCTTGCCGGACGGGTGGTCGATGCCGAACATCAGCGTGCCGAACGCACTCAGAATGTAGATTCCACCGGGCACGAAGAATGCCCAGCGCCACGCCTGGAAGCCTGGGACGTGTTTGCGAATGCCGTCGTAGATGAGGGGCATGATGAACAGACAGGCGCCGCCGCCCATGTTGCCCCAGCCGGCAGCGATGGCGTTGGCAGTGCCCACAATGCGCACGTTGAACATGCTGCATGGGGAACGGCGAGGAGAGGAGATGGGACATGGGACATGGGAGGGTGGAAGCAGCGGGAGGAGACGAGGGAGAGAGGTCAGGGAGAGCAGCAGGAATTGAGTGAGCATGCGTGCTCACAGGTAGCCAAATTACAGTTAAACAAGTGCCCAGGTAATCGAAATGACATTTGATTTGAAAGCCGAGGGTCTCAGTACGAATCCGGCCTCCGGCTTTTCGAAGGCTTCACTGCTTCATCTGTAATGAATTGGGCTGAGGGCACCTTCGTTGAATTTCCCACTCACCTCCCGCACCAAAACTGGCAGCACACGAACATGCAGAGCGAGCAGCCGATGAAGAATCGCGTCACGGCGAAGGTGGAGAAGTCCGTCACCAGCGACATGCAGAACACGGCCGGCGCCGTCACGAGCAAAGCTGCAGCGGAGCCGTACCGGGGACCTAGAGGGCGGGATGCCAAGGAGGCAAAGCGCTGATTTAACGAAGAACACAATAAAGTTGACATAAAAAAGGATTTGGGCCAAAGAAGAACAACCTCTTTAATGAAATTCTCGCAAAGGCGGAACGGTGGAAAGGTGTATACGGCGGAATATGGTTTGGCGTCATTTGCGAGAACTGGTTCGTTCTACATGGCGCGTGAAATGACATACGCTTGGTAGCACGTGAAAAACTGTCCATAGAATTAATATTCTTTTGTCAGACATTGCAAGAGAAACCTTAATAATTAACTGCACGTTTTTGATGCAAGCCGGGGAAAAGCGAAACAGGCAAGAGGGATGAGTCTCCTAAAAGCTGACGAAGTCAGTGCCAGCAGCGTCTCCAGGGAAGAATTGCTTAACGGCAGCAGCTTACCGACTGTGTCAACGAACGTGCCCATAAAAATACGGGCACCGATGGCACCACACACGGCTGCGACACCAGCGTTGCCAAGCTGCGGCTTTGTGAGGAAAAGGTCGTCGCGAATGACAGGCACCAACGCCGCCGGTGCAAAGGTAGCTACGAAGGACATGAAGAAGGAAATCCAAGATAACTGCGTTGCAAAGGAAATCGGCGAGGGAATTCGTTAAGTAAAAGTCGCCGCCCCATAACAAGCTAAGGTAAATAAAGCGGGCAGATCACAAGGACCCTCTTTCTGCAAAACGAAGTTTAACAGTAACTCATTTAACGCCAATGAAAAGACTTCCTCTGCGTGAACCCACGTGGAATGCCGCCATGTGCGGCTGTGTAAACCTCCAGATGGGGACAGACTTCGCTTTGCCCTCCGAGTCGATCCCGTAGGGGAACATCTTTGCCGCACTAGCATCTCCATCCAAGTTTGCCGACGATGATTTGGCAATCGACTTATCCATAGCGCTCTGCTCCTTGACCAGCAAGTCTTCTGAGTCAGACGGTCTAAAGGACTCAGAACAAGTTTAATTTAATCTCACAAATAAATAATAAAAAACTACAGTTTGCTTTATACATCCATGTATTACTCACTTATTGGACAGCACGGTACGCTAAAGGCGACAAACAGCCTGCTCCACGTGGGGACGCTTGCAACGTGTAACAATAAAGCTGCATCACCTAAGAATTTTAAATAATGAAAATAAAGTTATGATTAAATATTTAATTACCTCATAGTGACTGTCTTTCGCCGTTGTCAGAAGTGGCCCACGAGGAGCGATGCAACGAACTCGGTTAGGACCACGTTGGTGGGGTTTCCTCAGCGAAGGGCCAAGCCCTACCATTAATATATTGTACAGCATGTAATATAAATTAACACGTGTTCGAATTTTAAGATTAACCCTGGCGATCATTTGTCGTATGTGACTAACTACTGTCGATTGACATAGCTCCTGCACCGTAGATGGTGTTCTTACCCACGTGTGGTGGGTATTGAAGCTATCCGCAAAGGTTCTTTCAGACGACAAGTCAACGGCGACTGCATCTGAGGAGTCCTTAACAACGAGCATATATAGGAGTATGACGCCAGCTTCCTACGAAAACGATTCCTCGTGGTCACAGTGCGTAGTTTATCGAGGCCTAGGAGCGAATACATTCCTAAAACTTCAGATAGATCCCAATATCTCCATGGTACCGGTTGATAAGGAGATAGGAGAGGACCTAAGGGGGCTACCGCGTGCTAGGGAATGTCGGAATTTTCTTAAGTGACAACTAGAAAGCTGCGACGCAGGGCTCATTCACAGATTCTGCGAGCGCAGAATGCTTTGCCGTCCGGCACAATGCCTTGGATGAACCCTAAACCCAATCCGGCACTGCTAACTGCTAACTCTCAAAACTGCAAAAGCACATGGCCGTATCCCGTCGCCGGATAAAACGCCTTCAAAATTCTCTTTAAACTCGATCCTACCTACGAGGACGTAACATGCAAAATAGAACGTGTCCCCTTTGACTGAAATAGACATTCCCAGTCACGCCCCTGCCCCTGCCTGCCTAGGTACTTGGATGGGGCCACCTACCGCTGGCCACCTGGCTAGAGCGCGCACAAAGATGGCCCCTATGAAGATCACCATCTGTATGCCTAATATAGCAATATATTAATCACTGATGTCAGCTGTACGGGTAACGAGTAGTGTTACATGGCTAGCGAATCCTTGCGTTTCACATGTATACAAATGGACTGACGCTGGACTGAACAGCTGTCAGAGGGCCAAATCAGTTAATTAATGTGAAACGTAATGGCCCACTTGCATGTGGAGGAATGGGCTTCAGTCCTGAAATAAGTCCAGAGATAAACTGCAGAAATACACAATGCAGAAGAATGCCTGTGTCGGCCTTTTGGCTCAGAGCATGTGTAGTATCTGTTCTTATAAGCTTAATCGATTATACACGGTCCTCATTGAGGACCTGTGATTAGCTTCAATATTTCTCGGGGGCATTTCGATGACCGGGCATGCGCACTCCGAATGCCAGCATGGTCAAGGCCTTACAGTATAAGGCCTTACCCAACCGTGCACCCGACCCGGCCGTAAAATCTGCATCACCCTGCCATCATTTGTCCCTATCGCGGTCAAGGAAAGCAATCTTGGCTGCGAAGCAGTCCAGCATTACATCCATGCCTTTTTCAGACTGGACCACCATGTCCTCAGCATTCGAGTAAATGCCCACTCTTTTTCATCCAACACAGCAGGGGCCAGCGGGCACTCATGGCGCACTCCTGCCATTATTACCTTCACCCCCATCCGAGCTGAAGCCGTCAACAAGCAAGGGACTCTTTATGTGCAGGACAGCAACAGGGGCCCCACTACAGCAGGCACGGGCACGATTTTATAACATCCATGGCCTGGATCAGGACATTATCAGGACGGTCCTGAGCAGGGGGGCTACAAGGCTTGGCGATGTCTAGGACGATGCCGTCACACACGGACGATGCAAATCTGAGAGAGTTATCATCCGATGCAATCCGAGCCATCCGGTGTGGTAGCTGCGGCAGGAAAAGTAGATGCATCCCGAAGATCCCGTTATCACCTCGTGATGGAGTAAGTACCACGGGATGGAGAACACGGCGCAATATCCGTTTTTCCTGGAGGAGAAGGAAGAGTGGCTGGGAACGCCGAAAAGTCATTCACCACAACAGTTGGAGCAAGCAGAGCTGTGTGGGGATCGCTGAATGCGGAATGCGCCTCTTCCTCGTCCCCTTGCGAGCACGACTCACGACTCAGCCAAGCCCAGCACACACAATAGCTATTTTCACATTCTTACAGGTGACGTGGAGAATAGACTGTTCGTCTGAAGGCCGTTGGCCGCAACTCAGGCATGCTACTTTCCGGACGGCGTCTTGACGCTGTCTCTCTTAAGCGGGATGGGCTCGCGCGCTTACGGGAGTTCGACTCCATGATTGCTAATTTCTTGCTGATCATTCCACCTGCTGGTCAGGACCGGTCGGCCTCATGGCAATTCCGACAACGGTCTTATATGCGCCGCCTAAAATTATAAGCTGCCCTTTCTTCCATCATTAGCCCTTAGGCTTTCAGCCGCTGCCTATCTCCACGGTGTGGACACTGTGGAGTGAACTCCTCTTGTGCGCGCTGTACTCTATTTTCTTGACCACCAAGCAGTGATAACTCTCCGGCTTACATGGGCCTTGCGAGCTCATGAAGCATGCAGCAACACGAAAAACAATAATAGTGACGCAGATGAACGACCAGTGGCACGTGTTTCGTGTTCCTGATTAAGTTACACGCTGTATGTATCCCCTCATCACCCGCATTCCCCCGCGGTCGTCATCTCAGCCAGTAGCGGCGAAGTGGCCGAGCGCTCTGGATGGAGAGCATTGGCACAGTAAACGTCCGCTCGCCTGCCTGGGCGCAATGTACGAGTAACGCGACCGGGTAACTCTTAGAAACGCCGATCCAATTTCCATTTACAGAAGTGCGATTGCACTCCGACATCAAGTACGAGCGCAGCTCCTCCACATTACAAAGCGCCGCCAGCAGCAAGCTTGCAAGGCTTGTGTTTAATCATACACACACACATATATAAACAAAAAATTCTGCAGAGGAAAACAACGCACTGAGGACTTACCCCTTTCCCTCCCGAGCATCTTCGTGCGTTCTAAATCTTCAGGAGCCTCTTCCTTCATAGCGCATAGCCACTCTTCGAAATCAAGCATGCAATGCAGAGCAGACGCAAAACGTAGAAGCGGTCAACCTCTCTACAGACATACACACATACACAGATACAGACAGACAGACAGACAGACACACAACCATACACATGCACACACAGACACGCTACCCGCCATGGTAAGGATGATACAATGCACAATCCGCATACGTGCGCTCGCACGTCCTGTACTAAAGACAGACAGACAGACAGACGTTTAATAATCCTCGAACGAAACAGAAAACAAAAACGCTCCGAAAACGTGAAGAAGATCATACCATGATAGCGACAACTGCAGCTATGGTGTCGTACACCTTTCATGTGGTATTGCGGATCACCTGAACCAAACTGTACATTTCCGCTACGAGTTGGCGGCGGCGGCGGTTCGTCGCCCTCCTCACACCCGACCACGAAATCGTCTTTGCACGTCACACACCAAAACCGGCCCCCGTACTTAAAAGCCTTACATGCAAAAGCACGCACACATCCCCTTTACCAGAAAGGTGCACGAAAATAACCAAGATGCCGCTAACAACTGCTTACAGCTCTTCTCTGTGCTTTCCCATTTACTCGGAAGCAACATGGCTCCCCAACGCCCCAAGGCCCCCTTATCATCTTGTCATTGAAGCCTGACCGCCAGAGAGCATCAGCTCCCTCCGGCCCCCACCTATCTGAAGTGGCCTCTGAAGTGCGCGTGCCGTACCAGGCGCACACGTCAAACCATCATGCCCATACGAACACACCGATCGACCACAAGCACATTGATAAACACATCGCATTCTATAGGTGTGATGCGTTAGCCGTACACCGTGCAATACCCTAACACCCGCCGGTCCCCAGGGGGATACATGACGGCGCCGCCACCATTGCAGGAACACACAGCTGGACACTCTTTCGAGCTTTCTGGAGACACACATGGGGCCGTCCGTGTCTAGATCATCTGAGACCGAAACCCGGCTTGGCCTGGTGTGGCCTGGCCTGGCATGCCAAGATAGGTGAAGGCGAAGAAGGCCTCCTCCTGTCCTCCTCTTGGCACCGGTGGCGCCGCGCCCGGATTCACGCCAGATGGTGATGTGAGGTGAGGGTGCCGTACGGCGTCTCACGCTTGTACCACTTTGCCCTCCAGGGAGACCGAGGAGGTCTCCGACGCGGCGGCCTCTATTGCCCTGCGCTCCTTGTAACCCCGCTGCGATCTGATGTAGGGGGGGGAGATGCCGGTAAAAGGGGGGTGGGGGTAAAACAGAGGTGTATGTGTATATCTGTGCGCGTGTATGTGTGTTATGTGTAAAGCCCAGGGAGGGGACGGGAATGGGTCATCACGATACGACAGTATAACGCGGGCGAGGCCGCATTGTCCGATACGCGTAGTTGAAACCCGTGATGAACGTGACGTACGCCATGCAGAGCGACGAGCGAGGACAAGCGACGCGCAGACAAGGGTGAGTACACGCAAGCTGTTCTGTCACTCACTTGCTCTCCATGGCGAATCGCATGGACCCCTGGTGCAGCCCCTCCGCCACCTCCTCCGCACTCCACTCCCGGAGATAGTAGTCCTCCTCCTGAGCGCCCTCCCGCGGCCCCGTCAGCATGGAGCCCCACATCGGGAAGTTGATCAGGAACAGCGGAAGCGTGAGACCAATAATTTGGATGCCCATGTATACCATGCCGTCGTGCTTTGCCAACCTGCGGTACAATCAGGCGAAGACGCGGCAGTCATAATGGTGCAATCAGAGGCGCTGTGGCGGGTCTATTGGCTCCTGGACCGCGACGAGTCGCCACCAAATACAAATACACGCAGCGGTACACGATGTAGGACCAATGGATAACCGCCACTATCACCACCGCGACCGCTACCACTACCACCACCACCACCACCACCACCACCACCAGCACAGCAGATCACTGCGGCCGGGCTGTACTACTGTTTCTTTTCCAAAGCCACGAAAAGGTTCCAAAATTTCACCAGAAGTATTCTAATACCGAACGCAAGCTCCCTCCGTTTCCATGCAAGGCCTGTAAGCTGCCCTAGCTGTCCTCAGAGCCTTCCCCCCCGCCCATTTTAGACACAACACTTACTTTTGTTGCCAGGACGCTGTGCCCGCAAACCAAATCGCCTGCGTAATAGCGGCACCTGTGTTGCCGCCCGCGCCGACTAGCCCCGAGACCACACCGTACGCGCGGCGTGATACGAAGGGCGTGATGCCGAAGTGTAGGCCGCAGGCTTGCTGGCAGAAAATGCTGAAAATGATCATCACAATAATCGTTGCCGTCAGATTGTGGTTGACTTTGCCCATGACGATGCAGAAGATGCCGCCAAGGGTCTGGATGATCCATAAGGCCCACAGGCGGCCCCGCATGCCCCAGTACTTGGCCACCAAGTCCGACAACATGCCTCCTGAGGCGCGGGTGAACAAGTTCATGAGACCAAAGATGGCGCCCAGAGCACCGGCGACCTTGAGGTTGAGGCCAAATTGATCGTAAAAATATTCGGTGATGATATTATCGACGGTGAGCTCGACGCCGAAGGAATAGCCGTACGTGAGGGCCAAGATCCAGGACCTGGAAAGGCCAGGGAGTTGGAGACGGGGTTTGGATCAGAGGAGGGGGAAAAGTGGTTTCGGAGCTCATGGCAACTCGGTGTGGCTATAAACCACATGACATAAAGGAGACCGTGCAGGGGCAGTACGAACGAAACCCTTGCTTTACCAGTTGAACATGCATGGACCCCATTTGCCGTACACTGTATACCGTACCTGTAGTTTCCAAGGCCGCACTTGATGACCGGCCACAGCGCTCCCTTCGCCTTCAAGGTCCCGTCCTTCTTCAAATCCCGGTAGTCCTTGCCGGACGGGTGGTCGATGCCGAGGATGAGGGTCGAGACGGCGTTGATGATAAAAATGCCACCGGGCACGAAGAATGCCCAGCGCCACGCCTGGAAGCCTGGGACGTGTTTGCGAATGCCGTCGTAGATGAGGGGCATGATGAACAGACAGGCGCCGCCGCCCATGTTGCCCCAGCCGGCAGCGATGGCGTTGGCAGTGCCCACAATGCGCACGTTGAACATGCTGCATGGGGAACGGGGAGGAGAGGAGATGGGACATGGGACATGGGAGGGTTGAAGCAGCGGGAGGAGACGAGGGAGAGAGGTCAGGGAGAGCAGCAGGAATTGAGTGAGCATGCGTGCTCACAGGTAGCCAAATTACAGTTAAACAAGTGCCCAGGTAATCGAAATGACATTTGATTTGATAGCCGAGGGTCTCAGTACGAATCCGGCCTCCGGCTTTTCGAAGGCTTCACTGCTTCACCTGTAATTAATGAATTGGGCTGAGGGCACCTTCGTTGAATTTCCCACTCACCTTCCGCACCAAAACTGGCAGCACACGAACATGCAGAGCGAGCAGCCGATGAAGAATCGCGTCACGGCGAAGGTGGAGAAGTCCGTCACCAGCGACATGCAGAACACGGCCGGTGCCGTCACGAGCATGGTCGCAGCGGAGCCGTACCGGGGACCTGCATTGTGCGGGGAGAGATGATTACGCGCGTCCACGCTAAAAGTATCCTTACGGAGGATATGAACGGGGGGGAAGAGAGAGAGAGAGAGAGAGAGAGAGAGAGAGAGAGAGAGAGAGAGAATGCTTTTCGGAATGCTTTTGAGGGCTGAAAACTGTCCAAAGCTAACGAACCGATGGGGACAGGTTGGGGACAACGGACATATATGTTTTTAACATCATCTTATACTTTTCAGGCGGAAATGTAAAATGTATGTCTCCAGTACCTTCCTTTAGCCCTCGTGGGTGTGCTCACCGACTGTGTCAACGAAGGCCCCCATGAAGATACGGGCGGCAATGGCTCCGCACACAGCCGCGACTCCAGCATTACCCAGCTGGGATTTTGATAAGAAGAGGTCGTCTCGGATGACTGGTACCAACGCGGCTGGCGCAAACGTTGCCACGAAGGACATGAAGAAGGAAATCCAAGATAACTGTCGCAAGATGTCGGGGGCGTTGCGAACGGTAAAAAAGGTGAACCGTTACTCTTCTCGTGTAACGTACAGGTTCACGTGTCAGTTGTCATGGTCAGGTTTTAATAGCTCTCAGTGTATCACATGCACATAATGCCAACTGAAAACCTAGATGTGAAAAATGCCTCGGAACGATGCAAAGCGTCCGTTATCTTAACTCATGACGAGGGCTCACATGGAAAGCCATCATATGAGGTTGAGCAAAACGCCAAATAGGAATGGATTTCGCCTTGCCCTCGGAGTCCACTTCGTAGGCATGCCTTTTGGGGACGGGGCCTCCGGATAAAGGGTCGCATTTCTCTGAAGCTGTAACATCCTTCATTGTGTGAGACATTTTCTTGCTTCACACAGATTGAATATCTTCGTTGCGATAATTCAATGAGAGCGACTAAAGTAAGACCGTCGAGAAACTCGTGCTAGGATAGCGTCACGTGCGATGTTACTGGTCCAGAGCTTACCAAGTACACTAATGTTAGTGTGACACATGTGCTAACGGGACATTGGTGAAAAGTGTCCAAGATGGTCCCAAACGCCGAGCCACACCGTACGCTCACATGGACTCTAACCATTAACGGACAATACGAGCATGTGACCTCTTGCACGAAGGGTCCCTCTCTTCGCACGGCCGAATCCTAAGACAATAAACTAAATAGATGCAAAGAAATCAGTTACAACACATCCGATGGACAACTTTTAAGTAAGGTACATCAGCGCGAACTTATTACCAGAAAAGTTCCGAAGGACGGTTAGGGCTACGCAAATCACCGGCCGCTATGAGCATGCATTCAATTCTCCTTGCACTGCTGGCCATGATGGCCCTAGTCCCCAGTACTCGGGGTGAAGCAGGAGGCAGTGCGCCCTCTGCCCCGAAGCCAAACTCTCCGAGTAAGTAAACAATACTTCCTGTTGAATGCGAATAGGGTTCTGCAAACAGCTTAAAAGTCATTTGACCGTACTTGTCTCTTTCCGCTTCCTCGCTGAAGATGGCGTGGTCGTTCCTGCTTACTAAGAACCCTTGCCCTCGCTCTCTGCAGCTTACGTGAAGTTGGCAAACTATACGGGGCAATGGAAAATCAGCATGTTCGTTCGCGAGTCCGCTGACGCCCAGTGGACTCCACATACCTGCAATGCCACCACGTTCGGCGCTGCTTGCAACCAGCCGGTCCTCACCGGCTTCAGTGACTGGGAAGTCATGGTAAATATCACCCTGAAGAACGCCTCCGCACCCTTCCGTACTTGGAAGAATGGCACACCCTACGAGGTCATCGTGCGCCTGGACTACGCCCCTGTAGCCCAAGTCGACCGAGGCTGGAGGAAGAAGAATCAGGCCTACCCCGGGGTAAGGATACCCACATGCATGCACGAACAGAGAAACTCTGACCATCGAAGAGTAGCGGGCTTTAAAAGTCGGGTCGACCCATAATCTCATCCTAGCTCGTAGAACTACGAACTACAAATATAATAAAAAAATAAACCCTATAACAAACCTTAGCATCTCTCTCATCACTTCCGCTCCCTTCCTACATCATCTCTCCCCCCTTAGCATGGCTGGCACGCCAAGTGGACTCTGGCTACCCTGCCCTGGGTCACATCCGGCTCCGGCGTCTGGGACCTCTCCGAGGTCGACGAAGTGACCGACGCGCTGCTGTACCCGGAGGTGTGTGTCCTGTGCCACTTTCCGGACGGCACTAGCGACTACTGCCAGTGCGACCGCCGCAACGGCGTCAATACCACACTCACCATCGAGACCGCTGTGGTCAACTCGATCACTCCTTCCATGCGCGGCGCCGCCATCGCCATGTCCGTCTTCTCGCCCGTCTTCCTGATCATTTATGCCATCAGCGATTCGTTGTACTACAAGCGCACGGGCCGTTCTCTGCGAGTTGCGCATGCGTAAACAGCCGCAATCGGGAAAAGACTACTAAAGAGGTTTAATGCTTGCTCATTGGGGGCGCTGAGGAAGGAGAGAGTATAACTCTGTTACAAGGGGTACAAGGCCCCAGGCTCGTATCGCAGCGGTCGAGTGTACGTGCGGGGGCTGGAGAACATGGCGCGCTAGCGGTCGCGCGTATCTGGTTCCAATAGGGGGAGGACGAGAGCTGGCGTGGCGAAGAGGTTTTGCCTCTGGGCCTTATGCGGCAATATTGACCGATGGGTCGATATGGTAATAGGTGTTCATGCCGAGAGTTGGGGGGGGGGAGTGTCAGGGGCTAGATTGGAATTCTCGACTTTTGCTTCTGCGCTCTGATGGATCTTGCACTGTTCCATTTAGTCATAGAGCTGGCAGTCATAAAGATGCGCATCGATCGGGACAGTGGGGCAGGCAACCGTGTGTGTTGTTAGGGCTGTTCAGTTAGCTTCGGCCGTTACCAGAGGCCATTAATTTCTTTTCAGGTAACGGTTAGCAAAATTATGGAGGAGTTGAAGAGCGCGGAAGCATGGTGTGATCTCTTGTGATGCAGGATTGCGATGCACTGGTTACTTATGAAGTTGAGCGAACGACGGAATCTGCAGAAGTTGATAGATCTGATGATGGTGATCTGGTGATGGTGAATACGCGGATCACCGAGTTGGCGGCATTCTGACTCTTCTTGGAACTTGCGAGAGACCCACATGTGCATCTTATGTATACTGTGTTTATGCGACTGCTGCTTTTCCTTTCAGAGGTGAGGGCCTGGTACCTTGGTACTCAGTGAGATGGCTTTATGTGTCGTTATTGTTCAAGCTCATGTTGACCGTTCTCCGAGAAAGACATATGTGCCCGTACAGGCCAGTACCTTTGCTCGGAAGTATGTATACGTAAGAAAGTCATGAAGCTGGTGATTTTAAGCTAAGGTTTATTGGATTGTCAATGATTGATTGGTTGTCACACGTTGCAGCATTGATGCAGCGCTGTGATTATTAAGTCGTGTGATCGCATGTGACGCTATGTAACGTGACCACAACTGACCAAATCTTTATTGATTTCAATAATGCTTTCGTGATATGTAGGAACTTCAGATGTATTAGTTATTACCCTCCCGGCGCATCCAAGCTAATCCACGTGTATGACTCACGATCCAGTTTAGTCGATGTACGGCATACCCTCTTGTTAAAACCGACCAGGCTGGGGATACTCCAGCCGATTTGATAAGCAACCTAGCAGACTGGAGCTCTGGCGTAGGGGCCATACGCAAACGGATTTGCATTCGCGCCGCACCACGAAGCTGGTAGCTCCCTGGGCACGAGGGAATGCGAGGGGGAAACGCCGCCTGGTGGGGCATGTGCTGTGAACGATACGTGTGCATTACCTTTAAGATTGTCAAGCATAATTATCCTCCTTATGGAAGGTTGTCAGGTTAATTGTGCATCTCTCTGGATCTCCCGTGACTATTTGCGGCAGCATTGTGATAAGCCCAACTGCTTGGACAGAAGGGGATCAAGGAACCTCAGATGCCGTGAAGCGCCTGGCTGTGAATATCATTTAGCTTGCATTTAAATATCTAGAATGGGGGGCCATATCGGTATCTAAATAGCATTATTTCGTATCTAGATGTGGTTAAAAAGGGGATCCTAAAGTATTTAGACGCGGCTCTGGGGGTATCTAGATATGACTGGAACAGTATCTAGATGCGGCTGCAAGCTAGAGCGAGCTAGATGCCGGCCAGGTACCCCCCCCTCCAGATGGGAGATGCGGCGAGTTTGTGATACCGTCCGCTTGGACCCATGTGTGCGTGCGTTAAAAAACATTTACCGGGCTTCCTGGCGAGCTTAGAAGCGATAATTGCTTACTTAAGATTGATGTACTTGCTCGATGGCAAAGAAGATAGGATTTACGATAAAGAAGGATAAAGCTGGGAAAATGAGGAAAGGTTTACCTCTTATTTATATTAGGATATGTGCATATGTTTGTTTATCAGGCGGCCCATTTGCTTGTTCTGCAGCCTTCTGCTTCCCATGGGAGTCGTAGGTGCCTCGCTACCCTTGCAACAACACCCATCCAAAGCCCAAAGAATCAGATTACAATTTGTGGGTATGTAATTTGCTCATTGAGCTACATCATCGCGACACGTGCCGTTCATTAAAACTTAGGCATGTGCGCACGCACGGGTCCCTCACTTTACTCATATTAGGGCTGTCAGCTCATCTTACCTTGTCAGTTCATCGAATTCAGCGTTAAGAAAAACAGAAGAAATCAAATGATTATATAATATATATCAAAGCATTAAGCACCCGTCGCCCAGTGCGCCCTTCGCACTATTACAATTCTTCCGAGCGTGGTTGTCCAGATGCGGCGAAAAGATTACTTATAAAAATCTTCCAACGAACGATTGAATTATATAATAAAATTACAGGACTCGTTGTACTAAAAGTGCGCCATGTACCAGAGTCCCGCGCCGCAGCAAACTACGCCCCTTCGATGTACAGAGGTCGGTGGCCCAACGGCCATCCGAAAAGGGCACAGGAGGCACCCCATCGTAGAGACACAAGCTCGGGAAGTATGAAGACGATGTACTAATATTTCTGTCTAATTTTTTGATATATTAGCGTGAAGGCCTTGATTCCTCGGTTTATAAACAAGTGCTGGCCTCCGCAAGCATACATAAGTCGAACGTGTAGGCATATCGTTCATAAACATCAACTCTTAATATTTAATTTCATATCGCATATATTTGTTCGGCCATTTCTTAAGCGCGCGTGCATCAGTCCGCAACCAAGACTTGCCTTGAAAGCTCGAAGCTGCACCAGCTGTTTTGCTGGAGCTCTAATCATCATGACTACATCGGAGTTTCTTATCACTGGCATAGTTTCCCAAGCTGTCGAGCTCGGCGCTCCTTTCGAACCGCCGCTAACGCCCGACCACCCGGAATGGAAGCTGCACGTCCCAGCGACCCAGGTCGACAAGAAGGACCAGGATACTCCTGACAGCTGGGTGCGTCGAGACTCCCGCATCCTGCGCCTCACCGGTCGGCACCCGCTCAATTGCGAGCCGCCCATGCATGTGCTCATGGAGTATGGCTTCATTACGCCGCCCGCGGTCCATTTCGTCCGCAACCACGGTGCCGCACCCCGCATCCCTTGGGCCGAACACCGCATCGAAATTAATGGCCTGGTGGACAAACCGCTGGTGCTGACCATGAACGAGCTTGTCGCATTGCCATCCATCACATTTCCCTGTACGCTGGTGTGCGCTGGCAACCGCCGCAAAGAAGAAAACATGCTGAAGAAGTCCATCGGCTTCAACTGGGGCCCATGCGCCACCAGCACCACCTACTGGACCGGAGTGAGGCTCAGAGATGTGCTGCTGCTGGCGGGCATCAAGGTGGGTGGGACGCGGTAAGATGAAAACAGGGGTGCCAACAAGCAACAGGGAAGAATGGGAAGAGCTGGCGGAGAGGTCGAAGCTGAGGAGCACTGGGGGTTATCTCCCATCAGATTCAGGGCGGGGAGGGGACGGAGGGAATGAAAACAGCTAAGAGGCTCTCAGCTATTCAAGAGGACTGCTGGCGAGAGCCGGGAATGCAGCGGGGTGCGCACCCAACCAAGATGCGAAAGGACGGTGATTGCGGTTGGGGTGATAGTCGCGGTAATAAGAGTAAAGGGTGATTGCAATCTGGGCCGACGCCACGACGGCGACGAGGGAGGGTTCTCTCCCGGTATCCTGAGCCGACGCCCCGGAATGCCGGAAACGACGAGGAAGCGCCGGGGCATAGGGAGAAGGACACAACCGTGGGCGTTATGGGGAGAAATTCGGGAGACTTAAGGCTAGCACGACTTGGTATATGACAGGTGTGATTGTGGCTTTTAGATGATGTTTGGTTGGGGTGAGCTTGGGCTGGCCTGAACTGGATGATTTTTGGGGGAGCCAATCTTCGGTGGACCGCACACCGTACAAGACACCGGTGCTGTGTTATTGTTGGTTTACACACACTCCCTCCCCACCCGCTTTCCCCTCGCCCGCGAACGAGTAGACACCAGAAGAGGGAGCCAACTTCGTTTGCTTTCGCGGACCTAAGGGCGAGCTGCCACGCGGCTCCGACGGTTCGTACGGGACCTCCCTGACGTACACCAAGGCCATGGACCCGTCTTCCGATGTCATCATTGCCTACAAGCAGAACCACAGGTAAGAAGCTGATGAGTCGTGTGTGTATGCGCGCCTTCGCGAATCTCGATAAATCTGGATGAATCTCTTGGGTTCCGTGGATCTGTGCGGTCGGTCATCCGTACATCGTTTACATCTTTTTGTGAAGGGGTTTTTGAGCCGTTGCTTGCCGGGGCACCTGTCCCCGGCATCTTTAAATGTCACGTTTTCCTGAGTAGCGTATGTCTTTTCTGGCCTCATCATATGCCTCATCATATGCTTTTTCGGCCCATACCAGGTCACAAACAAAACGCACTCTTCGTTACACCTCTTTGATTTCGTCTTCCCTTTCCCTTCGTTCACAGTTCACAGTTCAGTCGCTTTTGCGCTTCCGTCGCTCGTTGCTGCCCCGAGCCGTAGCAATCTTTGCGCCCTTTCTCATGCTTTCTTTCCCTCTCTCCCTGCCGGGGCCGGCACCACGTACCGCCGCAGGTGGCTGACTCCCGATCACGGCTTCCCGGTACGCATGATCATCCCGGGCTTTATCGGTGGGCGCATGGTTAAGTGGCTGTCCGAGATCACCGTGACGGATGTGGAGTCTCAGAACTTCTACCACTTCATGGACAACCGCGTGCTGCCATCTCACGTTGATGAGGCGCTGGCCAAGGAGGAAGGTACGTAAGGAGGCACCACGAGTCAAGGGAGGTTTATGCGCCTGTGGAGGGCGGGAAGCGGTGCTGAGGGCTCGAGGGGTGGAAATCATTATTTGTCTTGATAAGGTTGTGCCACGATAAGCGCACTTCCTAAGTTGGATGTCATACCTTGCAACGGAACATCGGTTGAACGGCAGCTGCTGCAACTTTGTTCTTCAGCCCTCCTTTTACTTCATTTCAGCTCCCCTATGCCTGGGGCTAAAAATATCTAATATATATTAGATTTTATTTTAGGTGTGTATATTATATATGAGATGTATATGCATATATTTATACATTTTAAAGACGCATCACTAAAGACGTGTGTATTCCTGTCCGTCTGTATCCTTGGGGCCCGCAGGATGGTGGTACAAGCCCGAGTTCATCATCAACGACCTGAACATCAACTCGGCGGTGGCGCGTCCCTGGCACGACGAGGTCATCCGCCTGGATTCCAACACGCCGTACACTCTGCGGGGCTACGCATATGCAGGTAATGAAATGCGCATTGTGCGGATAATATCGTGGCTGCAACATCTGCTGCCTACTGCTACTGCCACTGCTACTGCTATTGCCACTGCTACTGCCACTGCCGCTGCCTTCAATGCCTTCCGCAAATCTAGAGGTGATTACTGCACGCGTTAACGCCAGTAGGGAATGTGACATTAAGTAGGGAGCCCTCAAGAATATTTTTGCATGGATGTTTGGATTTTGGATTTTGGATTTTTGGATTTTACATCCGTTCAGATATCTAACTGATTATGGTGGTCACAGCAGCAGACCGCTGGGGACTTAGGGGGACTTAGATCCCAGTGTATCCTTTCTCGCAACAGCATCGGACACCGAATAATGTAAATGAACAAAATGAATATGGTTAATAACGCCATGGTCCCTGCACAAAGCACTTAACGCTGCCAATGGGCCTAACCACCAACCACCAACCGCCAGGGGGTGGCCGGAAGATCATTCGATGTGAAATTTCCTTGGACGACGGCAAGACCTGGCGGCTCGGCGACATCCACCGCTTCGAGAAGCCCAACGCCTACGGTGAGCTGAAACCACGTCGGCCTTTTGAAACACAAGAAGATGCGAGTCAGTCCCAAGGCGTACGGCAACCCGACACGGCCATCGTACCGAAGGGAATGTCCCAAGGGAATGCTTGCTGCTCTTAAAACTTCATGCATGCAACGTAGGATCAGATAGACGTGCCCGCGCCCGTCCCCCGCGCCCATGGGTGCTGTGTCATTTCATTTCGGGACGGGTTTAGATGATTTAGCTGTAGTGCTAGAGGCACTTAACATGCTGCAGTTTCTCTACTGGCAGTGCCTGGTGACGCTTCCCAGTCAGATCCTACATTGAGTCAGATCAGAGCAACCCCCTACCGAGCATCCATATGGAAGCTCACGCGCGAAAACACGCGTTCCCCGACCCACTCTGCACGTCCCCCAACACCCTTTCCAGCATCCACTTAACGCTGCACCACGCCGCAGGCAAGTACTGGTGTTGGGTGCACTGGACGCTGGACATCATGACGTTTGACTTTCTGACCGCGAAGGAAGTGCTGCTCCGTGCCTGGGACGAAACCATGAACACTCAGCCAGCCATCATTACGTGGAACGTCATGGGCATGATGAACAATTGCTACTACCGGTGGGTATGCCGGGACAGCGTACGATTCGATAAACCTTAGCAGATAAAGAGTCTTAGAGTGCTGTTCGGGGTCCGCGCACGTGACTGCTCCATCCGATTGTGTGAAGGTGAGGTGGCGTTTCGTAAAACCCTCTACCCCCGCCGTCAACCCGGTTCCCCTCAGGATTAAGATTCAACCGCAAGTCGACAAGGATGGAGTGATGGGCCTCCGTTTCCAACACCCAGCCCCCGTGGAGCTGGGCGAGCAGGGCAACATGGGCTGGCGGGAGGAGGACAACCTGGTAGCACAGGCGTTGGCGGCGGTGAAGGATGGCAACGCCGCCACCACTGCTCCGGCGTTGCCGCCGCCTGCAGCCATAGCCGCTACCGCCAATGGCGGCACGGGGCCCAAGCAGTACACTATGGAGGAGGTGGCGGTGCACAACACGGAGGAGAGCTGCTGGTTCGTACACGACGGCAAGGTACGGCTGTCGTATCCGCAGTGTGCAGCATAATCTTAGGATCGTACAATCCGGCCGTCCAGTGGCCGACTGCAAATGCAATACAATGCAATACACACACTCATTGTTATTTCCCGCTACTTTGATTTCTTACCGTTACGCGCCTCGGTCATAACACACTCAACAAACACGTTTCCATAGGTGTACGACGCGACGCCGTATCTAGATGAGCATCCCGGCGGCGCCGAGTCCATTCTTATCGTGGCTGGCGGTGACGCCACCGATGAGTTCAACTCCATCCACTCTTCAAAGGCGAAGGCGATGCTGGCTCAGTACTACATCGGTGACCTGGTGGCATCGAAACCTGCTGCAGCGGCGCCAGCAGCGGCAGCTGCTGTGGAACCCGTCGCCAGCACCTTGGTGAGATCGCCAGCACCCACACAGACACAAAACAGCCTCTACAACAATCGTCGGGAATTGCACGCGTTGTGTTTGAGAACATGCATTCTTTCATTCGCGTTCGGAAAGTCGGCTTTTGGTTTCTCATCCATATGGCAGTCCGTAATGGACTTGCCATCCGATCACATCATGGACGAATCCTATCAATGTACTATTACAATAGACTTCCTGGCGTTCGCGGCAAGCGACTTGCCATGGTTAGTAATTGCTAATTATAGAAAATTATTATTGCAATAGTTATATATCAGTAAAAATAAGATAAGAAAAGAAATATCGAACATGGCAACTGCTTTCCCTAGCACCTTTGTTGCGTCTACATAAACCCCAGCACCCTCCTTCTCCCTTTTTGCCCGCCGGCCAAGATTCTGGCATCTGTCAAGGAGCCGTGTCTTGGCCGTGTCTTGTGTAGATTTGTGACGCCCTCCCCATCTCCCTCCCTGCACCACCCCGCCAACCATGTCTTCATGCGCATACAGAACGCCGTTGCCCAGCCTCGTCCCCTCCCACCCACCCCCGCCTCTCCACGCGCGCAGGCCCCTGCATCAGACCCGTTGGTGGCTCTCAACCCCCGGCAAAAGGTCAAGCTGCCGCTGATTGAACGCATTGAGCTCAACCACAATACCCGCATCTTCCGCTTTGGGTTGCCCAGCGCACAACACCGTGTTGGGCTACCTGTTGGGAAACACGTCTTCACATACGCCACCATCAACGGCGAGAACGTGATGAGGGCTTACACACCCATCAGCGGGGATGACGATCTGGGTCGGCTAGATATGCTCATCAAGGTATGAGGGCGGAAGTGAGTGGGGGGGAAAGAGTTTGCTGTTCGTTGCAGTTGGGAAATACCGCGCAGCAGCGCACCAGAGCATTACGGGGTCTTTCAACTTTTGCAAATCAAAGTCGTATTTGTATTTCCATCTGAACCTTTGATGTTTCCATCATCATCATTATCCATTCTTACTACTATTATTAGGTGTTAATTTATTATTACTATTATTGCACACATGCATTTCAACATGCAGGTATACTTCGCCAACGAGCACCCGGCGTTTCCAAACGGCGGCAAGATGTCTCAGCACTTCGAGTCGCTGCGGATCGGCGACACGGTCGAGTTCAAGGGCCCGCTGGGGCATTTTGTCTACGATGGCCAAGGTTGGTACACAATCAACGGCAAGGTGCGCAAGCACACGACCCACATGTCCTTCATCGCTGGAGGTACGGGCATCACGCCCTGTTATGCTGTCATCAAGGCCGCGCTCAAAGATCCCGCGGATACGACACAACTTAGCCTGATATTTGCGAACAACACGGAGGGGGATATCTTGTTGCGAGAAGAGCTGGACGAGCTGGCAAACAATCACCCCGACCGATTCCACCTTTGGTGAGTTGCCACCCTTCGAATAGTCATATCCTTATAGCTTCACTCAAGGAGCAATTAAACGACAAAACAGAAAATGAGCAGTGATGAAGTAGTCTTCTTAAAGGGCCTTAAACTTCAGCGGATCCTTTTCCGATTTAGGGAGCATATGAGAAAGTGCGACTCCGGTGTTTCGTATTGGGAGCGCATTATTTGTCCGTGGTGAAAACGGCAAATGATATTTCGTTCTGGAATCTATTCGCTCACTGACAGCATGTGTTCCTGCACATTCTCCACTTAGCAGTGTCGGTAGCGTTTCTTCCTCGGGCCCTGGACGACAATCGCACCTAAACGCAATCTTCAGGCACCCACAGCACCTCGCCCCCACGACGCAATCCCTGCCTCCTTTTCCTCACGCTTCTGCTCTCTGACGATTCCCCGTCGCATTGCTGCCCTTAAGGTATGCCGTATCTCAGCCCGACAGCCCGGAAAACTGGAAATTCTCCGTGGGGCGTGTGACGCTCGAGATGTTCAAGCAGCATCTCTTCACCTGCGTGAATTCGGAGAGCTTGGCGCTCATGTGCGGGCCCCCTGCCATGCTGGAGCACTGCTGCGTTCCGTTCCTGGAGGCGATGGGCTACAGCAAGGAGCAGATGATCCACTTCTGAGTTGACCGGGGAAAGAATGTTTCGGAATTTTGATCAAGCACTGAAGAATTATTACGACTAATTTCGTTACGGTTGTGACCAAACGAATGACCTTGCAGGAAGCGATGTAGATAGTACTGGGTATCACGGGTGTCCTTTTAAGTGACTAATCGTGTCTTCGAGAGCGAGCGACGGGTGTAAAGAAATCGCGTCCGGATCAGAGAGACGAGGCGAGTGCAGGGTGTGAAAGTGGGCGAGTGGGCGAGATAGGAGGGGCTTCCTGCTACATGACCTTAAAACGGGCCGTCCAGAGTGGAGATAGTGGAGTATGCGTGACATATGGGGAATGCCTGCTATTTTATGTTGATAGGAGATGAGGAGGATGGCTGTAGTGCAGTTCAGATATCAGGGGATTACAAAGGGGTTGTTCATTTTGATGGGCCATTGCTGGTCACAGCTACATATGCAGTAGCAGAATACCAGGGTCGCTCTGGTGGCTACAGCCGGAAAGGGTTGAGCCAAGCCACCAACGCAATCTTCCGACTAAGCAGTTTTAGCGGGACTGCGCCATGTGCCATCAGGTTACAATGTTATTGCGATGTCTTAATTTCATGTTGCAGTCATACACAAGCTTTGTTGTGAACTCGTGATACCAAGGGACATGCGTACGGTCTGTTAAGCTTAATGGCTAAGGATTTTTCGACCGGAACATTATCGTCAAGCAGTGCACTGCGTGAACTGACCACTACGCGATAATGTACACCCTTATTTTCGTAAGATAGGTATGCAAGTTTTATATCCGGGCCTTGGTTTACGTTCGACCACTCATCACATTTTCAGTGTTATCATGGGTGGTATTTGGCTACCACTATCAACTCAAGGGGCATGTCGTTTAGTATGTGAAATTACCCCCTTCCGGGTTGAACACTTTACATATAATCTTATCCACTTAACAAGTAAAATACGCTTACTAAATAATAAAGTGGCTTAATGGGTACGAAACCTGGCCAGCCATTCAATAGCCAAATTTTGTCGATGAACTTCCGGATTTCCGATTTGTGGCTTATCGGCCAAGGGGAAAAGAACCGGACTTGAGCAGGGCGCGAGCAGGGAGTTTCGCCACACACCAAACAGTGCGGAATTTGGGATATAATAATCAAGGACATCAAAATTATCGACTAACATACCTAAAAACCCACTGCACAGCTGAAATGTCCTTGCCGGATATGCAGCGCCCAGCCTCTACAGCCTCCATCTGCCGCAACGCATGCAGAATGTTGACAGCGCAAAATGGATGTTCCCCAAATTACGTGTCTTAACAGATCACAACCCATCCGGTATTCATTATCAGATGGCTGACGCAAACAATTGTCTTCTTATGTCATGAAAACTAAGAACATATGATAAGCCACTGGCGTCGGCTGGGAGTTGCGCACATCGCTCACAAAACCGCCTCATCCGCCATTTTTGCAGAAGCGTGATATCGACTCGAGTGAGTGGAGAGAAGGCACTTATCCGGATGCAGACAGTCGTACATGTCAAGCATGTATTTCACCACCACGCCACCCACCCACTGGGACGACGCATCCCGCAACACCAACGCCAATGCATTGGCACATTCAAGGTACGGCTAGTCTGTGATGCACAGGACTTTCCTGCACGACTTTATCGAGCTGGTACACCGACGAATTACGACAACTACGCACGATGTCGCCAACTCAGTGTGTCAAATGTGGACGCTCAGTATCCGAACATCCAGGCACCTCCAGACGAATATTAACCATGAACTCAAAATTTCAAACCTCCCTCCGCCGTCACCGTGCCATTTTCCAAAGAAGAGAACAGCCACAATACCATCTCCTGCGGTTTCTGCACAAAAATGCGTTCCATACAACGCAGTTTCACAACAGCGTCACCAATCAGCGTGTATGGTCCAGCCGTCTTCAGACCGCGTAATACCACTTTGCCTAAGTCAAGACAGTTGCAGAGGTTTGGATTACGTAGGGCCACGGGCTGCCGCACACCAAGCCATATGGGCTATAGCAGCTTAGAGTCCCTGGGAACTCTTCATGCACAGAGCACAAGTCGCTCACTCCGCTCAACTTTAGTGACTGCTTCCGTCCATACCAACCCGAACGTATCATCACGAACAAACAAGCCCAAAACCGAGCCAGGCAATCGGGCATCCAAGACAAACCGAGTCAGTTAACCACGGGGAAAAGCCACGGTTATCTGTTTATTGCCGGGAAACACTCTTGATCGCTCTGGCTCTAACCCTGGTGCTGAGGAGCAGACACACAGATTCTTCAGTATAATTACTTAAATTGCACCGTTGCGCTGTCCTGTTTTTGGCTGGCGCGCGCCAGTGCGGGGTTGTCCGTGACCAAGCTGCAACCAGCCAAAGACATAACCACCCATTCAGAAGCCGCCGAAAAACCTACTGAGTCTCTGCTTTAGCTGACTATTTGGCATGGTCGTATTCCGACAACCTCAATCCTGGAGTCTCCACAATCTGATGGTTGTTGGATCTACAAGACCAATCTCCGAAGCAAATGCCGTAACAGTCCGGGTGAGGCGCAGGTCTCTCTCGACTGTCATTGCAAAGAATATCAGCTCAGCTCGCTGCAAGTTGCCACAGCCACCACTAGTCTCAAATGCGTGCTGAGACAGAGCCCCATCCGTATGTTCAGACCTCGCCAGGCACAGTGGTATCCTCGGCGCCACGCAATGAGCATGCGCCACCCATCATGCCAATGAGGTGTGACACGCACTCCTTCTCTTTCTGCAATTCATCCTCGCTGGCCCGAATCTTGTTACGAAGCCACTCATCCACAAGGAAATTGTCACAGATCTCGTAGTCACCGTCGCCCTTGGAGCTGTACATGGACGAACCGGTTGAAAGGGCAGGTGAGACCGATAAGTGCGCCACTTAAGAGCGGCCACAGAATTTCATTGCATCAGTAAGCAGTTGCGACATCAACACCCTGTGGCGCTTACACATATTTGCAGCATTTGCGCAGGTGATGATGAGTTCCCTCGGCGCCCAACAAACTTGTTAGCAGCGACACAATAAGCTGCCTACAAACGGGTGCCGACGTAAACTCACCGGCAGGGGAACGAGAAAATCAATCCATCACGAACACCGTACGGGTTGCCATCCGAAATGACACCCGTCGAGAAGCAGTCGCCCGGCGCCGTGGGCGTGACCAGCGAGCGGATAGCATCAGCCACTGACACGGCTGTGGAGGCAGCCGAGGAGCGGCCCCACTTCTTGATAAGCGCACCACCACGGAGGGCCACTTTGGGCGTGAACTCCTCCCGGAACCACTTCATATCACGAATGATGTCAGTGGCGGGCATACCACCGATCCGAGCATTGACATAATCTGGAACCTGACAAATTTAGCGGAGCGGAATGACCACGGGTAAAAGGTCAGGGCAAGCACGTGGGTTGCTAGCACTGACGGCAAGGTGCAGAGCATCGCCTGCCACGACAGGTGAACAAAATCTCCTAAGAAGGGTAAATATGCACCTTAGTAATCCAGAAGAGCTTCCCGGCATTCTGTCCCGCACATCTGCAATTTAATAGCCATTAACACCTCTTCCCTAAGGTTAGAGCCCCCTGAACGAAGGCCCAGTCCCAGACATACCTGTGTGGTAGAGTGGTTGCCCCAGATGGCCATGCGCGAGATGGAGGTATAGAACTTGCCGGATTTAAGCGCCAGCTGGCACTTAGCACGGTTCTCGTCCAGGCGGGTGAGCGCGTGGAAGTTCTTCCGCGGAATGTTAGGAGCATTCTCCATGGCAATTAGGGCATTGGTATTGCATGGATTGCCCACCACAATCACCTTGCAGTTCCGGCTAGCAGATTCATTCAAGGCGCGGCCCTGGTAAAAGATAGGTGCATGAGGTAAGGGATCTATGGATTACGGATGTGTGACGAGAAACGGAGATGTGATCAAAGAGTTTGCAAGGAAGGAGCGGCTTTGTGGAGCACAGTACACGGGACACGGAACAGACTCCTTACGTTACTGCTTACTAAGGATAAGCATAGGCCGCCAAGCCACGAAGGCGCACATATACGGACATATTCTGCTTACCCCCTACGTGGAAACCATGACCCATACTGCAGCTGACCACTCCAGCACATCTACAAACGAGTAATACGCAAGACGTCTTGCGTAAAGTCCAACCATCTGCACAAGACCCACAGTACGTACATGACCCTCCTTCACTGTCCACTACAGGTGTTTCCCCCCCGGTCGCAATAAAGCCAACGCGTGCCCACGACCATAGCCGGCAGTCACAATGTGAAGGGCATAACTCATTGAGGCATCGACGATTTCAGGAAGGTTGCTTCCTCATAGACGAATGTTAACAGGATTAACCCGTGGCATACAAAAGCCAACTAAATGCGCAACAGCCAAAATTGCGATTCGATTGCCAATGCCGCTAGGCTACCAAAAGTTTACATACTGAAAACTATGAGTCCAGTCTCCCACATTACAAAGGCCCTCGCTCGACCGATAATACTCTGTTTGGGAACGCAATGATGTGACAGAAACGTGTGATACCCTAAACTTCCGTGCTCAAAGCTTCAAATCGTAGATGCAGCCACCTTCTTCCAACCACCAGTTAATCCACGTTGTGACAGGAAGAACAAGCCCCGCTTTCGCGAACATACAGTTATAGAGATTGGCACCATCGAAGGGCCACCAAGAGCGGACAGACAGCCACAATAGGCATCTTCTCACCTGGACTTGGAAGATCTCGCCATTTTGCTGCAGCAAATCGGCACGCTCCATGCCTGGCCCGCGTGGCTTAGCACCAATCATGAGGGCCCAATCAGCATCACCAAAAACCTCATAGGGGTCCGTGCCGATAGACACCTGTATCCGTTATCAAGAACACGTTCAGAGTAAACGTGATGTACAAAATGAAGCATGTACTCGACTATGTCCATCAACAGCCGCACCTCGCGAAGCAGAGGATACAGGCTGTCCTCGAGCTCCATGGCGACACCCTCAAGTGCCTCCTTAGAGCGCTCGCTCCCAAGCAACTGAAGGGCAATAGGCTGATCTTTGCCGTACACTTCACCGGATGCAAGCTGCATGACGGCAAAGAGAGGCCACGGTTATGAATCCTGCATGTCCGAACACGACGACAACAAAACCGGGCCAAGCTGCATGAGCTATATCTTTCTGGAGTATTTACCATGAACAGCAGATGGTTGGAAATGTTTCCAGACGCGCCAGTAACAGCGACCTTAATAGTCTTCTTCCAACTGCGGGTCAGCGACGGATCCTCCTGCAGGAACGCCGCACAAGAACTTTAAGCACGCATTAGCAAATGCATCATGCTCATTAAGGCTCACATTTTGCGTGTCATATGACAGCCGGAAGACTCCAAAGGCGTTCTTCGTTTCGGTCGCGGCGGCTGGCGGTGCTGGGGCAGCAACCGCGCGCACCACCATAGCAGGAACGCGACTAGTGGCGGCAGTTGCCTTGCGCGCCAGGCCTACAGGAACAGTTCGCGGTAAGACTCGCGCTCTGAACAAATTTTGGTTCAACAAACTTACCCGTATTTGCGCGCTGCTTCATGCTAAAGGCCATTTGTACTTAATGCAGAGGTGACCAAGAGCTATGTGAAAAACCCAATCCGAGCCGCTTGGTAACAAACTTGCCCGACTGCGAGGTCTTTTCAGGGGATGGTAGTATGAGTACGGCGATCGTCCGGGAGAGCGAAATTCCTCCCCGAGAAACCCATTAACAGATATAAAAATTGCCCATCTATGGCTTTGATAGCATGCAAGAGATTGACGCAAAGAGTACGGAAGCAGCGTGATGCGTGCGTAGGCTAGACTTCCTCAAACACCTATGCTGCGCGTGATGTCTGCCACAGTATCGTCGTTTAATATCTCATATTTTACCGGCTAATACTTTGCACTTGGTTCCTACCCAGTTACGAAACCGAATGTTTTCAGGCGAAGAGTCCTGCACAGGTTTGACTTGTGCCGTTCCTTAAGAAAGTTTCAGAACCGTATGCACGATGCATTAAACTTAACTGTCAACTATCTTTTAACCGCCACTTTCATTATAAATGGAAATGGTTGCCGTCGACTCCGAAAAATTCGAAGACTGCGCAGCTTGCAAGGAACTAGGTGCAAGTTATTATTACATCAGAACACTCACTGCTCAGAGTTGCATATTTGTATCATATGCGCATTAAGGATAGGCATCAAGCGCGAACGCGATATCGCACCGTAGCAGGCGGAATTCCTGGTAACACAACAACCAGCGAAAAAAAGCCCTTCGCGCGTCAACGACTGGGCCTGTCCTAAGTAAGGAGACATAGCACCAGAAACTTGATAGACCGTACGTAAGGCGTGGCGGCGAGACGACCACGCGCATGACATGCCCCCACCCGATTTTCACTGTTCACGACACCCACGGTGCTGCGCCTTGCATGCTGACCTAACTGTACGCACCGCGCGAACGGCTGCAACAGGGATATAGACAGTATTGCTTAATATTACGTGCCAAATGAGCTCTACCAATCCTGTTCCCTGCTGTTCAGATCCACAAAATAGTGTTGACGAACACTAAAAAGCGTGCGCTCGTATGTCAGTCGTATGCACGCCTCCTATCATAACAACCTTGCACGCGAAATACAGAGGACCGTTGTAACATGTCTACATGCCAGCATGCTAAGTTCAGCCCAGAACACACAACACAACCCAGGCCCCACACACTCACCCAGCACACTGACACACTGACACAGCATTTCGCAAAGCCCAGGCTTTCTACGGACAGTGAAAACGAGATACGACATGTTCAGTTAACCACGGTGTTAATCGCCATAGCATGGATAGCCGCATCAAGGAGGATTATGTTTGGGGATCATTATGAAGGTTTGCTATGTGCATGCTTTCCCCAGCATCGTCGAATGACCCAAAGTGCACAAAATACCCGTCCATGTCTGTAAGATCTATAAGGTAATAATGTCGCCCACACCGTTTTCATGGATGGAAGGGCTGCCGTAATCTACCGTAATCAACCACACAATATTTGCTAGGTGAGCCAGGGGTTCTACGCTAATTTTGCCGCACAGTTTTCGCTGGGTCCAGGGGTACCTACGTCAATTAACCACACGGTGTTCACTGGGTTGAAAAGGAGGCCTACGGTATTTGCCAGACAGTGTTCGCTGGGTCGGGGGGACTACAGCAATTCACAACACAATGTTAACTGGGTCAGGGGGCGGGGTCTACAGGAATTTGGCACAAAAATTTCTCCGGGTTAGGGGGCCCTGGGGATGTTTGACAGTGTTCACTGGGTCCAGGGGTACCCGCGGTAATTCACGGCACAGCGTTCTGTGCATCAGGGGGCCTTCCGGCTTCACAACTTAAGGGGTCCACGGGGGGCTACGCGCAGTCACGCACTGTAAGTGCGTTTCAAGGAGGCTAGCGCATGTTGTCACATCCATCTCCGCAGTCATGTTTCAGTTGCTTAGATTTTCAATTGATGTCATAAGAATAAATAATGCCTTGACCAGCCTACGCTTACGGGAACGCGCAAGCGACCATCAACGACAGTTGACCGCCATTTAAGTGGAATACTTACTCCTTTGAGGAGATTTTCGATAGAGACCTCCAGAATCGTATTGGCTGCGGTAATTGCCGCGGTAAGACCCTGCTATGCTACTGGGTTCACGACACGTTGCTTTGCTGTAATGTTTTATTCATTTCGTATTCCGCTACTTCTATTACTAGTTATGATTACAGAAGCATCAGTATGCAGCTCCTCAGTATGTTTCGGCACATTTCCCACAATGCGCTAAGCTTCGCATGGGCCTTTGACTAACATAACAAAACCATAGAATTGAAATCAACAAAGGAATGTTGAAACAGGATGAGAGGACTAACGAATCGTGGTGTGTGACATTGGATACGCGGTGGACTTCTCACGCTTGACGCGAGAAGGAGCGGACAGCCCTGAACTTAATGGGAATGTGCCGAGGCGAGAAAGTGAGCAAGAGCACACTGCGCAAAGCACAGTCCGCCTATATCGGGCGCGGCCAGTCCGGGCGACTTCGGCCCCGGTCCTCGCGGCTGCCGTACCCGGTCGGGGCGCGTTCCGGCTGCCCTAATTGCGGCAGGATGGAACTATCCGGAGGAAACTTTTAATACGTCCCTTACGCACTAGATGCAGGAAAATCAGTATTTGATTCAACCTGTTTATATTAAATTTTAAGACGAAGTCCTCTGTCAATTTTTTTGCGTTTTACTGAGACGATGGCGCCTACGACAAAGGATCAAGAACCATTGGAGAAAGGATTACGGGAATTAAATCTTTCAAACGAGGTTAGCATCATGGACTATATAAGTTGAAACTCAAAGGGTGTCCTCACCCGCCATCAATTCCTAGTTAACTTGGTTTGATTTTCTCAGGAGCTGAATAAATTTGAGAAAGCATTTAAGGACCCCGAATTCCTCAAGTTGTTCGAAGAGTATGCAAAAGAGGTATCCGACCCAAAGGTGAGCGACACAGTTGTCCAGAAACATACCCACAACCCAGGCGCATCCTCGGGGAAATGCGCACCCGCCCTCTTCCTCCAAGGTGTTCGGCTTCGTGGGGCTCGGACATGGGGTTGCCAACGCTCCACCGCCGCAGCAGGTCCCAACCCATCCGCCGTGACACCTAATGGCATCGGATGCATAAAGCGGGCGAACATTCTGGACAGAGCAACCTGACTTGCGATAGCCGGCTTGCCCGCTCTTGTTTTTAGGGCTCCTGACCAGGCCCAATCCAAAACCTACATCATGCGATACAATCCGCAGCGAAGCATGGTATGACATGCTAGAAGTGACATTTTTATAACACCTCATTTTCATCGCGATTACCATCACCACAACTTACACTGCCAGGTCAAGGCAGAGACCGACCAGTATCTCCGACAGCTGGAGGAGCAGGGCCGCGGCGAAGATGTATACGGCAAGGGTGTGGTACTGGTGGCCCCGAAATCAGCTGTGGTGTTCAAGTCCAAGGTCATGGGCGCAAAGGATGCTTCGGAAGGACCTGCTGCCAGCAGCAGGCGGGACAATCTGACCTTGGGTCAGAAGGTGTTCATCAATGTGTGCACTAGTGAGAAGGTGGGTGGGGTTGCTTCTACTTCTGCTACTGCGACTGCTACTGCTGCAACTCTCTCTGTTCCCCACTAAGTCTCACTTTTTTTATTTCTCTTGTTCCTCCGGAATTTTTGTCTTTCTACCCGTCCGGTCAATAGACTTCGTGCGTTTGCGTTACCTTCCCCGTGACACGGACATGCATCTTAAGCATTGTGCATACTGGCAGACCACATACACGTACCAAACCGTGCAACGGTTAACCGTGCCGTTGGCCGAGATGAGTGACCCGAGTGAGGGATCAAGGAGCTCGCTGGCGCCTCATCCTGCTTTGATTTCATAGCTTCGGAGTGGTTTATGTCTCGGGTGCTCCGTAACCTTGGATGAGTCATTGACCTAGACGACCCAACCCAAATGCGCCCATTTACCGGCCAGATATGGCACTCACCGAGCCCGTTCGTTTTGCGCATTGCAAGCCTGGCGCCGCTCGCATTACTGAACCTCAATTCAAACTGCCGTCTTCATCTCCAGCACTCTCCTCTTTCCTCCCTTCTGCCCCTTCCCTCTTCAGGACTCCCGTATTCCTTCCGCCCCTCCTCCCTCCCCTCCCATTTCATCCTAACTCATCACCTGTAACGAAGCTTCTGGCTGCGTGCTTCCAAGTAACTTGGATGTCTGCCATCCCATCTCCCTATCGCCTCATTTTCTGCGATTTCTTACGGTTCGCATTGTTTGCAGGTGGATTGCTACACTTTGAAGCAAGCCAAGGACGCCAATGGGCGATCGGGCCAGCAACTGAGCATCCCTATTACGATGGGCCCTGTGCGGCAAGGCACTGACAAGCAAGGTGCTTGGTGCAGCGTGTACCGTGCGTAACTTCTGCTGCATCTTCCCGCGCTGAATTGTCTTACAGGGTATATAGTGGGGGTATATAGTGGGGGTATATAGTGGGGATACATTTTACTATTTTTACTATTCACAGTGCACTTGGGATACACGCACGCGCAGTGCAGATCGTGAAATGGAGGGGGAAGCGGAACGGGAATGGGGAATGGGGAAGATGGATATCCTGGGGACGATGGAGCGGATTGATGGGTAACGTTGTGCACCTTGCCTCCCTCCACCCCGATAGAGGACCTTTTTCGGATTCTTACCCTTATCCACCCCGGTTCCGTCTGCCGCCGTCTTGTCATGCAGGCCAGCCCGCCGCTGTCTACGATCTGGTGGTGCATCCGGAGACGGTTGAGTTCGCGACCAGAAGTGAACCTGTGATGAATACGATGGCAGAGACGGTGAGTGGATAGAAGGTTAGGCTGGGAGCGTAGACGCTGGAAATTGTGTAAAGACATACAGACGCGAGCGACAAGGTTTAGGTAAGCAGCTGCGATGGACACACGGGGAGCACCCGAAGCCATACATGGAGACATGCTTGGCCCCATCACCGCCACACGCACTCCTTTGCCATCCTATCCTCGACCTATTCAGGCGATAGATCAAGTGGAGAAGGTGTCCCACAGCCGCCTCTCCCGTCGTTGGCGCCGCCTCAACATGCGGTACAAGGCCACGGAGGGCTGCACGGAGCCGCCCGTGCAATGTATTCGCACTGCAGAGGGCGGCGAGGCCATCGGGGGCCGCCTGAGGCCCCAGGCCGACGTGCCTGGGGTGGATGTCCCTGGCGCCAGGGGGCCACCATCGGCGGCAGCGAAAGCGGAGGCGGCTGGTGCATCGTTGACAGGGACAACCGGCAGCGCCGCCGTCGGTGCAAAGGCTCCCGCGAGCCGCAGCACATTTTCCTTCGACAGACCGAAAGATAAGGGCGCCCAGCGGGGCGGAGGTGTAGGAGCGATGCAGCAACCGGAGGGAGTCAAGGTGAGGGCGAGCAAGGCGGGATGGCGGAAAGGTAGGGGGAGGAAAAGAGAGGAAAAACGGAGCAATTACGGGATCAAAGCGGGAGGCGTGTGTACGCGGTTAGGGACAGAGAAGGGCTAGGAAGCTTTCTTCAGAGGTTTGCGCACAGGCTCGAGTGCCAATGCCGCATGCTGGATGTCCCCAGGCTGTGAACACCATCTCAATTTTTTTCTTCTTGGCCTAAGTTGTCCCGTACTCCGCTTCTAGGCACAGCCTTGTGCGGTAGTAACTGGATTTCGGTGGCCGGATCCGTCGTCTTCCCCATCCCGCTCCCCCCGTTCCGCTTCCGCTTCCCCTGGATACCCGCCGGGCGATTCGCAGAACCCCCTCCAAGCGGGCTATCGGCATGATGACGGCGCAGTCACACCAGAGTGGACACTTGTGTACCGGGGCCAGACGGACCTGGCTGCGGCCTGGGGGGATGCGGGGCGGGGCCTGACGATGGACATGCAAGTGCCGAAGGTGAGGACAAGGGACGTGGCGTATCCATGGGGGATAGGGCTGGGCTGGATGGGTGCGTGGCTGCGCAGCAGGTGGGATGAACGAAAACAGGGTGTGGAAAGCAAGGGAGACCAAAATGTGCGTTTGCGTGCGCGAGTAGGAAAGATTATAAGCAGCTCAGTTTGATGGGAGACGAGCACAGGATGTTGCTCAAGGATGGAGTGTATTAGACTACTTCGTATACATTGTACACTATTAAAAATATTATATATATACACATGTGTCCTCGTCTTTGCAGAGCGAGTCGCCCACATTGTAACACCGTTTCGATATTTAGGTATAAAAACCCATCGCTGTACCCTTCATACGCTCCGGATCCACGCCTTATGCTTTGTCTTTGTCGAGCGGGTAGGCGAATATTTAAACAAAATCAGAGTGACACATTCTCAACTTGTAAAGCACGAGTAATGTGGCGCTCTAAAAATGTAATTTATGTAAATCGACTTGGATTTACATAAAATAATAAATGTGACGGTCCTGCCAAGTGAATCATCGCGCTTCGCTGCAGAAATGCAGCCCACAACCCACAGTCCTTTCCCCTGCGTTGATGCACACGCTCACGTTCCTATCACCGCGCGCGCTGCATGCCCTTACAGGAGCTGCTAGTTCGGGTGACCTTACCGGGTGTGTCATCAGCTGCGGGCGTCGATCTCGATGTAGGAGAGCGGCGCCTGACACTGAAGGTGGGTTAGGGGCTTGGGACAAAAGAACGTTGGGGACATGGTGTTCGGCATAGGAAATGGAATACACAAGGGCCGGATGTCTATATGGCCATCACCGGGAAGACATATAGAGTGGAGCAGCATCGGCCTAGAGGATTACCGTTCGCAGTGGACTGTGGGCGCGCTTGCGTAATGCATGTCCCCTCTCCGCCTGTGGCCTGTTAGCTTGCCTCAGGGCCATTTCTAATTCGTTACATAATTATGTAATCGCCCCTCCTCGCGGTTGTGAAGGTGCCGGGTAAATACCACTTAGATGCGCCGTTACCATACGGCGTAGAAGAAAGCAAGGGTAAGGCAAAGTTCGACAAGGCGTCTAAGCAGCTCGAGGTCGCGCTCCCTGTCGTACCGCCACCGCCACCGCCTCCACCGCCGGTGGCGGCGCTGCGGACTCAAGACGCTGCCTCGACGGCGGTGCAGGAGCTGCCGGATCGGCAGGCGGCAGGGACCGGTAGGGCCACGGAAATGCCAGTAACGACGGGCGCTGCTGGAGATGGTAATGGTGGGCCCACGAATGAGATACCAGTTTCACGAGTTAAACCAGCAGCGGGGATGGAGGCGGAAGGGGAAGGGCAGCCGGCGGCAGCAACAAGCAGAGAAGCCGAAGCAAACAGCGTGGGTGCAGCACCGCCGTCCGTTGGAACGGAGCGGGAGGGTGACGTCGGGGGCAAAGCGGGGGATGTTGAGAAGGAGAAAGAGCTGACCCTAATGACGGAAAATGAGCGCAAGTGGCGAGAGCTGCACGAGCGTAGAGCGATGGAGGACGCCGAGGCGACGACTGGGAGTGAAAGCACGGCAGCGGTGGTAGCCGCAGCGGCCACAGTGACGACACCACAGATGTCAGCCACGGATCCCTGTTCGGCGTCACATGATGGCAGCGATGATGGGGTTGTTAGTGCGACTGACCGTGCTGCTGCCGCCGAGCCAGAGCCGACTGTGCTGTTGCATCCTCGGCTGCGACGAGATCTTGCGATGGAGCTTGACTGACGCTGAGGCTTGAGTGCTGTCGTTTCACTTTTGCTAGTTGACTGCTTTTTGCGTGTTGCGCGGACACCATTGAAACATGGGCGGCTGCCGGGCGGGCGGGGGGCCCGCTGCGTCGGACTACAGTTCATTCACTCCATACACGCACGTCCTGTAACAGCTGAAACAGCTTCATGATTTAGCAACAACAGCGAAGTTAGGACACATAAGGATGAGCATGATTGGGAAAAAATGGCGAAGTCACAGTAATTGCAGCTTTCTTTGCTTGGGTGCGAATCACCGACCACACCACGTCGGATGGTGTCCCACAAGTTTACATCCTACAACGTGTAAGCATGGATAGCATGCAAGCACTAGTGTGCTATGTTGTGTGCAAGCTGACTTAACATCATTATAGTGGTTTTAATTTAAGACGATGCGTCGACATTGTTGAAGAGCTTTGAACTGGGGAAACGTTCGCGCTGTGTGACCTGCAGTGCTGCAATTGTGCATAGGTACATTAGTGCTGAGAGATTCTGAGAGCATGCGTGGGCTGCGGTGGCAGGAGGCTTCAGGGAGGCTCCGGTATACCGGTTCTTGTAAGATTCTTCAAATTTTTACAAGTCATCAGCAACCTGTTATCCCGGTAGGTAGGCCGAATGGCCCGATTAGTCCCAGTAGTGTCATGTAATCGTGAATACAAACTCCGACCCATGGGTCCTCCTAAAGGACCTCGTTTACTGAAGAATTGTTATAACCGGCGCGCGGACCGGGCCCGGTCCGCCAGCGGCCATGACAAAACAACATACGGCCGCTTGCGGTCTCCGCGAGACTATCACTGATTTGCCGGGTGATGGCATCCTGCAGTAGCACTTCGTGTTCATGTGCCATCCCTGCCTGAGATTGCGATCCGTGAGGTGGCAGCGCGTACGGAAAACGGGGGCTCTTCAACGGCTGTTTTGTGTCGAGGCCTGTTGAGGATTTTACAGTACCAGAGACGGCGACTGTTGCAGCAGCATGCTATGCACGTCAACAATCCTAATCGGTGATGTCGTTTGTGGCATATGGGAGAATGGCTCTTTCGTTTTAGGAAGCTAGAATTCGTGAGCGCTCAATCCTTATCCGGTGACCGTGCATTTTGTGGAGCACACGGGAACCCACCTCGGTTGGGACGGCCGGCCCCGTGCCGGCCGGTGCTGGGCCCGGACGCGCTGTCCGCTGTTGCCGGGCCTGGTAGCGATGAGCTGGCGTCGGCAGTGTGGTGGCCGCCTCAGCGTGTAGTAGTTACGTCGAACTTCGGCATTACGGAGTTCGACATGCTGCGACCCGTGGACCTGCTATTGGTGGGTCGTTAGAATGGGGTGGCCAGGGATGGAACGGGTTTGCCCGTAGCCAGCCGCTGAGGATCTCGATCGGCGCATGCCGGACTCGCCCTGGGGAAAGGAACAGGTGCAGCGTGGAAGCGCGCCCCCGCGGCATCGCTTCGTTTTTCCGCTGCACGCGAGCAGGAGGATTTCTCTCTCTCGGCAACATAGCTCGCCGCAACCATGCTCTGAAGCAGCGCTGTTCAGTCGCGTCCCTTATTCATCTCAACGCATGCCTATGTTGCCCTCCATGTAGCTGCCTTGATAACCTCGCTAGCAACTCCCAGGAATGTATCCCACCCGCAGTTGAAGTACTTCTCATGCGTTCTGTGCGTGCTGCATCCGTTGTTGTCGTGTGCTGCGCGCCGTTCCCACCCACTAAGCTAATCGGCGTCCCAGGCGCTTGAGGACCGCCTGATGGCGCTCGACCGCTACGTGGAGGCCATGCTTGCGCGGCGGCTGCAGCGGGGCTATAACGCAAGGGCCTGGCTACCGTTATAAATGCAGTTTCGCTCCGTGAAGGCGAAATTTATCCATTAATCTCGTATTAATATATAAAAATAAATAAATATCCCTCCATTGGTTGAGGGTGGATGTGCCCCCACAAAGATGGATAGTGACAGACCCCGATTATAGTGACCTGCGAGCTGACCAGAAATGGAGTTGATGCCGCCGTTGATCCGGCAGATTCCACTGGATGCCAGTGGTGGGTGCTGAACCCGAGAAAATCACTGATTTCGGAGAAGTCCGCGTGGGTGAATGGATGAGGGTGTCCCGAAGTACTGGGGGGAAGGTAGGGACTGCCAGGTAGTGGCCACGGGTGAAGCAAAGCCCCCCCATCCTACACACAATTTATTACTCGTAACTCCGGACACTCGATTGTGATTAGAAAGCGGCGGCAGCTGGAGGACGCGGCGCAACAGGAGGACGAGATGGCGCAACGCGTCAGGTGAGGGCTGCGGAGGATGCACGCGCAGTATCGGTGCGAGCGCTGGCCAGGCTCTTCATCTGCAAATTGGTGGGGAAGGGGAGCAGCAGTCCAGTCAGCAGCTCCGGACTGCAGGTCGTGCGTGAGTGATTCGTTAGTTTTGTGCGCACTGTTCATCGCTACGTACACTGATGGATGCCGAGCTAGATCTCGCTCACTCTAGCGCACAGGCTATCTGCGCTGCGATGCGCTATACCTTCGGCTTGTGCTTTCATGCAAAACGCGTCCCTTTCCTCCGCCACGCCCAGGATCACCTCCAGTGCCACATTCTGATTTCCCTACGTGGATTCGCGGCGCTGGCCAATCTGGTCGCGCGGACAGCTGAGGCTTGTCGATTTCTGCGGCTGCTGCCTGCCTACAACCTGGGCTGCCTCGCGTTCAAGGATCTGGGCAGCGGGACGCAGTTGATGGCGGCGCTGGTCAACATGGTGGGCATAGGGACTCCATAATCCATTGGGTTTGGGTTTGAGTATTGCTAAGAGGACATTGGGGTAATGAACGAGTAAACGGAGTTAGAAGCCGACATGTTGTCATGCATGTTCTTGGTACGGTGGCCCTGGCTCGGGCTCTTTGCGCCTCCAGCCACTGCTTAGGCCAATTTGTTATTGATCCTTTAACGGCAATACCCACCGTCACAGCCAGATGCTATCATGCCCCTGAAGCACTGTGTTGTACATCATTTTTAGGACTTGAGGGACAGGGCTTTGCGGTTTCTGGCAATCGAACAAAATGATTGTTTGCCATTCCGCCGCGGCCTTTGCCCATACTTCCTATCACAAAAAACATTCAACACCCCCTGCACACTATACTCGCCATCGTGACGTGTTGCAGACGCTGCGTGACTTGGTCCATGCGTCTGAGGACCAGGTCATTACATCCCGCCTTATCGGCAGCTTTGTCATCGAACAGCTGGACGCCAGGATGATGGGCGCTTACCACGCGGGCTCGGGAGGCGCCTCAGTGCTGTTAGCGGCGTTGGCAGCGGGTCTCGACAAGATAACTGCGGAGCTGCAGGCCGAGTCGTACTTTCGGCCGGAACATCGGAAGTATCACGAGGTAGGCAGGAAGGAGTAGTATCACCGGTACGGGCACATCCGGCACGTGGCTGCGTCCAGTACACATGCTGCCGGGCCTAGAGAGCTACCTCGCTCTGTGGGTGATTCTTTGGGGTGCGCGGTTACCTCATTCCGCTGCTCGTGTGCGGTGTATCATTCGCCATCAGCGGCTTTTATCATGATGAGTCGCAATCTTCACATTCTGCATCCGTTAGCGTGTCGGCCACTGCATACGAATCGGCTACAGGGAGGGTGGTCGGGTTCCGCAAGGCGGCGGTGTCGGTGGACTCCAGCGTTGACCTTGCGATGGAAGCTGGTGCTGTGCTCCAAGGTTACGTGCTGTTTGGGCCTCTGACGAAGGCGCAGGTGGACCCTAATGGAGGACAGCGCTGCGGTGGCAGTGGTGCAGCATGTAGCCTTCAGTCAGCCAGGCTTGTTTCCGGCAAGCTTGCCGCATTACGCATCGAGCTGCACAAAGCCGTCATGGAAGCCGTCACCCGGTGTCCACAGCATTTTATGGCGCTCTACAACAGTTACGCGTGGCCGTTCGGCCTCTGGGATATTTGCTTGGAAATGATGCGCTTCAAGGTTGCCAGCGGGTGGAACAACGCGGCAGAGGTATCCGCAGATGTGGGGTGCGTCAAATGTGGGGCAACATGCTACTGCGGCGGGTGCATGGAGATCATCCGGGATGGAGATGCGGATGGCAAATGGAGGTGCAGGGCCAGGATCGATCGCGGCGTGCATAGAAGGGTTCCAGGACATCATTGATTTCTAACTCCTGCTTGCGCCATTTGCTGCAGTCGATTACGTCAGCTGTATATGGCTCAGACCGTGGCAGCAGTGCACAAGTGCTGGTCTGCGACGCTCTCGTGATTTTCGTCTTGTTGCACGGCCTGCTCTTGAGTCCCGCAAGCGCAAGGTCGTGATACAATACCAAAAATCCCTAATCCATGATGTGAATGGTTACAGGCATATGAAGACCGCCTAGATGCTCCATGGAGCGGCTCGAGGACGCTTGTGACGCTGTTTCAAGTCGGGGCCGTCTCTCGATTCGGTAACGCTGACCCTCACCCGCACTGCCTGGCGGTTGGAGAGCCTCCAGCTGCGAGGTTGTGGCTGGCGGCTGCACCAGTTGAACCCGACACAGCTGCAGGGGCGACAACGTGGACCGAGGTTGCAGAACGGTCCAGCGAAATGATTTTGCGACCTCTCAAGGTGAGTGCAGGTCTTCTTTCAGGGCCTCTGTTCCGCTTGCAGTACACCGTTATTAGCGCATGACACTAAGCTTGCTTGGCCGTTTGGCCGTTTGGCCGTTTGGCCGTGTTGCACGGCCTCAAATAGCCCACCAGTTTGGTCGTGAGACTCCGGCTTGTAGACACCGCTAATTATTCGTGGCGTATCTTTGGAACCGTGATGGATGGGGCGGATTTGGAATCCCAATCAGTGCCGGGCGCTTTCACCTTCGCATATGGCTGAAGCCGGACGGGTGCCTGCGACTTGTTCCCTGCAGACTGCTGCCGGAGGCAGCGCCGCCGCTGTACAGCGGCTCCACGAGGAGCTGTCTGCCATCCAAGACGATCCGGAGGCGATGGGTCCCCTGGACCTACGGCTGAGCACTTCACGGATGCGGGTGAAGCTGTTGTGGCGATTGGAATGGGATAGGATGCGAATGGGCCGACTACGATAAAGAAGCTGGTATGCCGTTTCCGAGCCGACAAAGGGGACAGCAGGGGGCGGGAGCGGAACTTTATGGCGTTGCTTTGATCTTCGCCTTCGCAGGTCTGCCGCAGCTGCGTTTGAAGCGACGTGCACTTGGCGAATCTATCAGCGCAGGCTGCCCGTGCGGCCCAGGCGAAAACGGCAGGTTGTGCTGTGGTTACGTCACCCGTACGCCGTGAGGCGTGCCTGCTCGCGGGTGCGAGGGACAGGTGCGGACTGCAAGGGGAAGCGCCCTGCCGGGCTTGCGGCTGAGGGCTGGGGAAACACCGACGGGGGACTGAAATCTCACGGGGCAATAGGACTGGGTGGGTAGGTTGGCCCACGTGGGCCAGATTGGCGCGCGCGCACAAACAGTCTACTTTTTCTTCTAGAGCGGGAATTAGGGCTCATTATGTCCATCCCACTTGGTGCTCTTGGTTTGTGTGACCTGGGCACGGCTTGCACGGTAGTCACCAGGTGGGGAAAAAGCGGGCTTGTTGATTGCATAACCGTGCGGGACGTGAGCTTGAACTTTAACATCCCACATAGGTATAGCTGGTGTGGCCTCACAGGTGCCTGTCGTGCGTGCATCACTTCTCACGGTTTAAGTGCATCATTGCACGTTGCATGCGTACCCATGCGATGTGGGCTCTCCATTCTGACCGGGCTTCACTATCTATCCATCGATTCCCACCACCACCACCACCACCACTACCACGATGACGAAACCTCAGGCAGGTTCGCCCAGGAAGCCCAGCAAAGGGGCTATGAGGGCATCGCAGGGTGATTGGAAGAAGTCCGCAAGCAGACGAGCACACTTCTATGAGGTGGTCGGCCCGGCCGCCCTTCCACTACACTGCAACATATTACTGGTTTCGGGTTCTCCAGAACGCAATTTTGAGGTGTTTTGAGGCGGTCAAAGCTATCTCAAATTAGGGGTTATGGTTCCTGGAGGCATCTCTCTTTGGTGGTTGCTTGAAATAACAAATGAGGATAAAAACGTGGTGAGATGCGGCCAGATGACAGGGTAACACTATGAACGGGATATGGGGAGACACAGACAATTGCATCTGACTGTAGCTTGGAGCTAGAGCTGTATTGAAGCTTTCAAGCCAGACCTTGGCTTTCTTGGGTGCTGCAGCTACCCTGGGGCCCAGTGGGCTCCATGTGATGACGCACCTTAGATCTGCAGCAGTCTTAAGCCTGACAACATACATCCGGAAGTATCTCCACAGAATCAGCTATAGAACCGCCATCGGTGCAGGTGGGGAGTGAGGGTTCAGGAATCAGCAGAATATGGGTGGCGGTGGCCGTCATGGCGTGCCACTAGTTCTGGTGGACCGTTCCGGACCGTCCGTGCGGACGGAAGTAGTAATGGCGGAATAGCAGCATGGGACAGGTCGTTACAATGGTGGGATGTGGGTGCTCGTCGTGAATCGACTTTGGCGTGTTGGAGCTCGGTAGTGGAGGTCGACAGTTACATCATCATTGTATGTATGACCACAGAAGGGCATAGAAGAGAGCGCGGGGATTGCGGAATTTAACCAAGCGAGCAGCATGCTCCTTGCAACATAAGGCTGGGGGACCCAAACATTCCGCTTGTTGTCAGAGAACAGCAGGAAGACATCAGATTGTTTTTAATACCGCATAACGTTGATTGGTGTGTGATCTTATCCTCTAACATTGCCGCCGGTCGTGAAGGGCTGCAACCGGCTGCAGGAAAAGCCTATCACGGCCCCATGAGAGGTTATGAAATGTGCAACTTCAAAATTCTGCTGCAATAAAATTTGGGCCTTATCCAATGTGGACGAGCCAACGTCAGAAAGATTATAATATAACTTTGGGCAAGATGCAAGCGAGGTTTTGGAAGTATTACAACTCTAGAACCCCAAGCAATACGCAGCATAAGAGAACAAAGGAGAAGGCTTTGGCATCGCAGTCGCAGTCGCTCAGGAGGAGTATAAAATTGGAATAGACAGCTCCGGAAGCCTATCAGCCAGCGACTACGTCATGGAGATGGAAGAAGGCCCAGGTTACGCGGACTTTGGCACGCCCGGCGCACGTAGCGACCCACGGGACATTCCGCGGTAGGCCGGAATTTTCATAACCGCCCGGGATTTGTCAAAGTGCCGCAAAACGGCACCATATTGACAAATCTTGAAAAGCATAGGAGTGTGCCGCGTCCTTAGTCCGTGGTGAACTACGCGGACGGAATATTCATTAAGGTTGCCACTCTTTGCCTATCTTTCTCTGGAAGGGAGGTTCTTCTGCAAACAGAAGAGGAATGGGCTGTTGCTGATGAAGCGGGCTAAGTAATCTTAACTGGACATCATTACATAGTAAAGCGCGCATCGATCTAATTTGACCTGGACGCGTCACGGGAAGCTATTTGCAACCCGCAGGTTGGGGATGGCTTGGCCCATAGTGTTGTGAACCCAACCCCATCGAGGCGGAGGATGTGTGCCCGATTTGGGCCCGGCCCTGATACGCTTGGGACACGTTAGTGACCGCATCGCATTTTGCAAGCGAAAGCGAACCTGCAGCTCGCAACATGCTCGCAACATACCAGGCCATTCCGCCACTCAGGGCTCAGCACCATGTGGACGTGCCGCCATCCGATAGCAAACGAATCCACGACCGTCGACCGTTCCCACGACCGCCTTCCGTGTCCAAGCCCATTGTTCCTTCGGCTTATGGTCATGCAGATGGTCAAGATATCGGTTCTCGCCACAGCAGACTGCTGCAGCTGCCAGCGCGGGAGCACCATACGGCATGCCACATTTGTACAGCGATGAGGCGACCGAGGCGGTGGAGCCGAAGCACAGCGGCCTCGGCGCCGCCACGGCCGGCATTGCCGCGGCGGTTGGCTCCTGGCCCAGTCACGGCCTCGGTGACGAGTTCGTGTCTGGCGGCCGCCACGTGCTGTACTGCGGAGCGGACATCCCCCTGGAGCAACTCAAACTGGGCCACTGGCATCACGCACAACGTCCCCGGGGATGTAGGTTTGGTAAAGAAGGGAAGGAGGGCTGAGGGAAAGGATCTCACGGGGCTCTGGCAAAAGATGGAAAAGGTAAACAGACCAGACCTGGCAGTGCTGTTAACTAATGGGAACAAAACTGAGGGGTGGGTCCAGAGGATGGGTAAGGCGGCAGCTGTTGACCCATCTACCCATTGCCGCCATCCAGGCCTTATGGTTCGTCGCTTCATTCGTGCTTATGCGCTGCAAGCGCACATATTACTTGGCTCAGGTTTGCTGAATCTGGTCGGCTGCATTTTTTTGCCGTCTCTGACACACCTATCGAGGATTGTGAAAGCATGTTAACTCTCTTCGTACAGGCAATCCGCTCCTGGCGGCGGCCAGCAGTCCTCGTGCCGCCCAGCAGCATTCCGGGGGTCTACTGCTGCCGCGCGCCACCGAAACGGAACGCGCTGGACATTCCGCTGAGGGGGAAGGAGGAGCCGAACGACCCATGGGTCAGCACGGTGGCGGCTGGGCTCCGGAGTTCGTTCCCCGTGAGCATGACAGGGCGTCAGAGCAGCCGCTGGCGAGCAGCGATATCGTCGAAGATGATGTCGTAGAGGTAAGGCCCCAGTGCCGTACTAACGTGTTGGGAGCGCGTCCTGGGCACAAGGTTCCCAGGCAGTTTGTCCTCTCTATGGTACCTTCTTTCCAGCTGTAAACGCAACCGTTGGCATGACTGTATGACACGTGTGCGTGTGTGTCGTGTCGCCCTACATGCCGCCCATGTGCAAGTAGGTGCAGGCTGACACACCCGCTGGTTACCACGTTTCAGCCACCGTACTTCACCCGGCGGACTCGAGCGACCCGGAGGTGGGGCTTATTTCTCCCCATGCGCTTGTGGGTGGCGCATACGAGAGGTTATATACCAAATGGGGATGGGCTCACAATGGGGAGAACAGCCCAACGGCACATCAGCAAAATATAGTATTGACAGGCACCGGTGCTCGAGGGAGGGGGGTAAAGGCTGATATGAATTATGCGCAAAGCAGCTACATAAGAGCCTGATGTTTGTTTTACACACACACACACACACACACACACATATATATATATATATATATATATATATATATTACGCGGCAGGACAGACAGACGAAGCCGCGTGCCCCTCTCCGGCGCTGTGGCTCGGCCCGGTCAGCTGATGCTCGTCTTTGCAGGACGAGTCGCCCACAGTGTAACACCCGTTCATATATACGTCGTAAACATAAACATGTATATAGTGATTCATATGTATTCTACAGCTTCTATCATCGGGTGTTTAATTCGATCGCACTACACAGTCTGGCAGCCTCCCCTGCCCCGGATTGTTGAGATCGGGTCAACGCAGGAGATGAGGAACCATCGCGCCCGTCCTCAAGTGCGAAGAGAACGGCACCGCAGGCATCAAGATCCAACCACTGGGCATGTGCTGAAGCGGCATGTGGCTTGTCGTGTCTCCCCTCCACTCCACCTATGCAGGAGTATGTGGTGGCTGCGACGGCGGTAACACCGCCAAGCCTGGGGTTAGGTGGCCGCGCACCGTCGTACTGATGAAATAACAACGGGACTGACTAAATGTCGCGCCCAAGGCCAAGGCTGCGGCCAAACCACTGTCACTGCTGTTGCTGCTTTAATTGTTACCGCTAGTGCTAGTGCTAGTGCTAGTGCGTTTGGTGGTGCTGATGCCGCTGTTGTCACGACACATGTCTTGCCATGCACCCTAAGGCTAAGCACAGCCAACTGTCACGTTGCACTCCCCTTGCACGTTCCTGCAGTGGTTGTGTGGTCAGTAGATATTTGAGTGCCGAAAAGGCCCCTCAAGATGCTGAAATGGTGCTTTGTGCACCTTGTATTGTGTGTGTGTGTGTTTACCGTACGGTGTATGCCTACTACAGGTTGCTGGTTACCCGCTGTATGTTCCCTCCGCAGTAGTGGCCAGTCTCGACATTTCTTGGCGTCGCGCCTCGACTCCTTTTACTTCGCTGCCAAAGGAAAAGCGGGGTGCTGTGAACAGTTGTACGCAGAGGACGTATCTAGAGTGCAAACGAGGTTGATCAAATGATGCAGCACATTAAAGGGGTTGCGCTCGGTGTGTGATGACCACAAGCTACTAGGTAGGGTTTTTACTACTTCGTCATGACGGTACACGTGGACGGGAAACCACAAGGTTAGCGTGCTGAGCACATACTCCATTTCTTAACGATCAATGACGCTCCTGACTAAAACCTCTGGACTTGCCTCTTGAAACGCGCAATAGCGCTGGTTGAAAGCGGAGCATTATTACTGGAAGTAGCATGTGTACGGGATTATCAAAATCAAAGCCATGTACATCTGAAAGTTGCAAACGATATGATGAAGGCGTCAGCTGCGTGTCTGACTGAAGGGTGACTGAAGGGTGAAACAAATCGTGTGAAAAACAGGTTGCTATCTAATTTCTTGACGGCGTCCTGTATAATTCATAACGTTCGTATAGGCCATCAATGAGTGCAGCATAGCGTAATAGCATGCTTGCAATGATAGTCCACGGTACGCACCCACAGAGATCTTGATGCATACTATGCGGATGCATTACAGTGCGATTATCCCAAGTGCATAATCCTCATTCATTATGGATGCGTGTGTGCGTGTTTGCACAATATGGAATCCATATCAGTCCCTTTGTGGTTGAGTCGCCGAAATGCACACAATCATTGCAAGGCAAGGAGATGCCTGTTGCAAGGCAAGTGAACAATATCATCAGTGCGAATCCATGATAACAGTACCAATGCATATAATGCAGTAGACGTCGTGCTGTGCACATTTCATGCCATGATCAATTGTCACCATACACACACACACAACACACACATGTGAAGTGTCGTACATTTCCACCATCAATCTATGACATGCACTTCTTATTCGACATGTACGGAATACACGACAGGTATAGTTGTGGTATGGCGTGGACACATCACTGCCGTATCACTCCATATCCATGTACGACAGTGGATTGCCATACTACTCCACCATCGTGTACTAGTACGACAGAGGGTTACCATACTACTCCACCGTCAATGTACAGCACATAGACCCAAGTGGTGTGTCGTAATACAACACTGTGACAGGGAGGATCTTAGCGGTGAGTGGACTAACCGTGGCAATGAGAGGGGTGGTCAATACAGGGATGCGTGGGCCTGGCCAGGGCGGTGGTACTTAAGGCACTTACGGGAGTGATGGTAATGGTTGCAAGCTCAACGGGGGTGTCAGAGGGTGACACATTGGCAGCTGTTAGGGTGATGGTGCAGGCCAGGGTGTTGGTGGTGGCTTATGGGTTGGGTCCAGCCGGGGTGGTTGCTTGTGATGGCTGCAGTCACAAGTCTGGTGGGAGGGCCATATCAGCAGCAGCAGCAGGTTGTGTGATGGTGCAGGCCTGAATTGTGGTGTATAGGGGGATGGGGTCAGCCAGTGTGCGTGGTGCCAGTGGCGACGGTCAAGATTCCAGTGGTGGTGAGAAAGGGGGTGTGATGGAGAGAGCCCGGATACGTATGTGGTGCACACAGGAGTTATAGGAAACTACATACTAGATAAAGGTATTGCAACATTTAAGGGGGCTGAATTCAATGTACGACGACCATAAACGTGGACGTGAAACCACAAGGATAGCGTGCTAAGCACACCATTTCTTAAAGAATTAATGATTATTAATGGTCTGACTAGAACCTTCGAAGTAGCCCCATTGAAACGTTTTCGATCATAATGCTTCATATATACTATATATTATATTTATTTATTGAGTGTAAGCTCTAAGAATCCTTCATTAGTCTGGCTTGTATTATCACAGGGCAGCCGAAATGGCCCGACCTGGACCAACTCGGCAACCTCAAGGGGGAGAGCGGCCTTCCCCAGACATGCGGCCTTCCGTCTATCCCATCAATAACCTTGACAATAACTCGTCCGGGGAAATGTCGCAAACGAGCACGTGCGTCATTCCATGCGCCTTCCGAATATGCGGCTCCTGCAGCATTCATGTTGCTTACTATCCGGGCAGTTCCCACCTGCTGGGGCCCAACCAACCTGGGCACGCTGCTTTCGTACCCCAGCCCTCTCCAACTCCCAACTCTCAACCCAGATCCGCTACCTCCCCGTTACCTTGGGTTTACAGTTTAAGGTTCACGAGTGGAATCTTGGCAGCATCGTTTGCAGCCATAATCCTGAGAACAACAAACCCGACACATCGTAAATGAGGCATGCCAGAAGTTTTACATTGAACGCCGCCGAAGGCCAACTGCCATTGAGTACTTGAAGGCGTGCGGACCAAAGCTCCGAATGGCGGGTAAAACATTCACAGACACCTCAGGATTCTCACAGTCAACACGTCTGTGGTACTACGCACAATGCCTTCTCGGTGCAAGATCCATTGCTTACGAACCGATATCCAGTAAGGGCCGTAGGTCTCTAGAAGGGGAGTAGTAGAAGAACGGCTGGCTCCCCAAACGTTTTGGCCAAACCCCATTTACCCACAACCGCAATCTTTTCGTGCACCGAGAGGAAATCCTCTGAACGACCCGCTGCCCTACCGGGCGGGTAATTCAGTCCAGTGTTAATCCTCTGGGGCTACCTCCAGGGCCACTTTGGTCTCATGCAGGTCGTCGTCGTCGCCACCACCACCACCACCACTACGACCCCAACCGCTACCACCACCACCACCACCATAGCGTTTAACCAGAATGCGTTAGTATATTCTTCCTATGTCACCACCGTGCATGACAACCAGACGGAGTCATGTCACTTGCCGCTGCGGTGTACAACTTCAGGGATCATCTTTCAATAAGTGTGCCCGTCCGCATCTTGGAATTTCGCGTCGTGCGGGGAAAGAGGAAAACGTGCCATGTCAAGGCTTGCAGCGTACCAGGGGAATACGGCAAACTGATGTGCATGGCCAACATAACGCCTGACGGAGTTTCCGGTGGGATGCAGCGTGAACCAATCGCCACCCGCTGCCCCGAGCAGCAGCACAACCAACAGTGATAAGCCAGGGATCCCACCCCACAATCCATAATCCACATGGGCCTTCCGAGAGGGCCGCCTTTCACACTAAATTGTCCTCGTGCCAGAGACTTGGCGGCATCACGTAACGTGTTGTCGCAAGGCGTGTTAATGAGTCACTGAAAAACACCGCCATCACAAGGCAGGCTGGAAAAAAGGACAGCGAGCAAATCCGGGAGAAAGCAAAAGGACTTACACTTGAACGGATCCTCAGAGCTCTTCATTATAAGTGGTCAGTAGTGTGGTGCCAACGCGCCGAAAATCCGCTGCCACCTCCGAATTAGCCATGAGGACAGCTGGCCAGAGTGCGATATGTCTAGACGGGCGCTTGTTTTGTAAGATGTGTATTTAAACTTAAGCAATGTCCGACACAAACGGCCGTCGTGAATACGCACCCAAGCTGCTGCCCCTTAAGGCGGACACTAAATTGGAGACTGGGCAAGGACCTCCAGAGGACAGAAGCGTCAAGGTTGGGTACCAACGTACAAAATACACATACACACAGGATCGCACACCGCGTAGGACGCCACCAATGTGGGTAACGTTACCGGCTTCGCCGCCCTGTCACACGCGCCTCCCACCCCATCAGCCTTACGCTCGCTCTCCCACCCCAAACCCAACACCACTTGATGTCCCAGGCTGGAGCGTCCGCAACCCTCACCTTAAGGTGAGCGTTTCTATGACCAAGACGCCAAGCTGTGTTATCGGGGCCCCTCCAAAACACACGGGGCGGGAAACGTCCCTTCGCCAGGGCTTCATCAACCACCCTTTCACAGCCGTCATCTTCCAACCTTCGGAGCCGTATGCCGCATAACAGTACACCGAGGCCGAGTCACCAGCCACAGAGACCTTCACACCGACACAACATGCATCCACGGAATACAAGTTTACAAAGTGCGCAAAAGCCCTGTGACTTCAAACTTTAAGAACACACCTTTGGATGGTCCAGCCTTGCCGGCGCTGGCTCTATTTCTGTTTCTATAGACTATGGCGCAACATCACTTCCTGAGGCATGCTCTGTAACCTGCCAAGACTTCAGGCTCGAGCACCCAGCAGTTGGCCACATCGCCCAAGTAGAACGGGCAAGCGAACGCCATCCCGCCTGTTTGTTAATGATGCTGCCCCAACCTTGCATCGCAGGTTGGCTGATCACCGTCAATGTATCCAGCGCCGCGGCCTAGCGTGACCAACCCCGCGTAAACCACAATCATGGCGATTAAGCACGCAGCCGATGCCGCAGAACCGAGCTGCATCCTATACCCAAACACACATGTCATGAAGCGGCACTTGCAGCCGCAGATCGGTTATTCACCCTCGTAAGTAGCACGCAACACGATGCCGTGTGCCATTATGATCCATTACATCCCCAAACACATCCAAACAGAACCAACAACTCATTTCTGACGTTCAACACTATCACCTTCATGCCAAACAAATAAGCTGACGTTCGATAGATGGCCACGAACGACCCGCGGGTCACTGCACGTGGGTCACACCCTATGGTCAACCTCACGCTATTGCACGGCTGAGGTGCATGAAGACACCGATGTATACCGTGCTACCTCTCTTCACTTATTTGCCAACACTTAACCGGACCAGTGTGCTCGGCCAGCGGCCCCGGTTGTGGCCCCGGCATGCTGCAGAGACTTTACCGTGTATTGGGCCGCATTAGGAGGGGCCTTCATCACATCTGACTGGCGCGGCGCGGTCTGCCAGGAGGAGGCCTGTCCACCCCTATCCACCGAAGTCCGGCAGTGCGGACATCTGCACATTACTGGCGCGGCAGTCATCTGCGTTGCTGCGGGGCCCGGCATCACCAATACTGACGCTGCCGCCGTCGGTTGAAATGTGGGCGAGACACGGTTTGGCCGGCCGCTATCAGCAGCAGGAGAGAAACCCGCCGCTGCTGTGGTTGATGTGGAAAAGGGCACAAGGTCATTACATCTTCCGGGATGCTTCCGTTAACGCGAACGAACCACTCGCAGCTTTACAGGTGGGAAGGTGCGCAGGCAAGCGGCTCTTCAGGGCCCGGCAGAAGATGGACAGATCAACAGTTAAGTTTCACCCAAGCAACGGAACTAAACCACAAGATAGGAACAAGAATGGTGGTGCACATGAAGGACAAATGGTGCATCGGAAAAACAGGGGAAGAGCACCGACCATTGGCGCACCTGCAGATAGGTGTGCGCCACAACCTCCAGCTGCAACTGCGACCCGACAGTTGCTTACGCCAGCCATGGAGGCGGCTGGAACTGACGAGGGCAGGGGGGTGCATGGCAGCAGGCAATGCCGCATACACTGATGCGGCAAATCGCGCCGTGGCGGAGAATTAGGAGTCAGTAAGGGGACAGTGGTGCAATCCGGCCGCGCCTGAGGCGGCAGCACCACAGCTTGCCGTGCATTGGACACTGCGCTGCCACTGCCAGGATGAGCATCCCTCCGCTGCGGCGGTGGCGCCATTTCCGTCGAGGCCGTGGCGCGGTCTTGAGCAGCATGCCAAGTATATGATTGAGGCTCCGAACACGTGTGCGGCCGTTCCGAGCTATCGGTCTGTGGCCGGACCTGTGGCGATACGGGCTTCCGCTGCACCTGGCCCTGATGCTGGCGTGGGTACTGCTGCTGGGGCTTCCGCTGCAACAACAGCTGCTGCAGCAGCTGTTGAGTTGGCTGTTGGCTGTTACCCGCGACAGCCGTACCCTTACTAGGTGCAACTGCCGGTGCTTCAGGTGGTTCGCGCTCCGCCTCCTGTAGAGGCGCCGGCTGCGTCCCTGGCCTCTCACCGACCGCTGCGACTGCAAGAGCTGGTTCGGGGACGTTTTCCAGTGCGAGGTCTGAATTAGCGGATGACCCTGACGAAATCCGGCCCATATTATGCTGTTGATGCTCCGTCGGCTCAGGTCCCGGTAGAAGCTGATTCTGGTGCCGCTGTGTCTCTGAAGGAACCTCAGCAGTACCCCGGCCCATTGTCGCCTCTGAGCTGCTACTCGGCCCCGGTTCGTGCAACAGCCTTCGGGAAACCGCTGCACCTGCGACGGAGCTGACCCCCGAGGATTGCCTCTGCGGAGCTGCCGCACCACCGCTGCTAGGGCTCCGCTCCTCACACCGCAGCTGCAGTGATGGCTTCCACCCTCCGTCGGCCCCACCGTCGCTCGTAATTGAAGGCATCTCTGGCAACGACAATTCACGTTTGATACTGCAAGTCAGATGATGCGGGTGGCCATGTCCGGTCCCCGGTGGCCCGTTCGTACTATTCATCGACCTTTGCCCGCACGGAGCATATTCGAAGGGGCTCTGGCAGGCATGGAACGGTCCCCCGGGAGAGGCAGCACGGCGGAAGAGACGTGAAGGCTGGTGCGCCATCTGGCGGCTGTAAGGCGCGATGTAATGGGGTAACTGCCCCACAGGGCCTGTGAATTGCCCTGGCGCATGCGGGCTGGGTAAACATGTTGATGGACATGGCGTTGTATGTGCTCCCGTGGATCCATAAGATCGGTTTGGATCGATAGACGGCTGAGCGAGCTGAACCCCGTGAATCGCATACGGGGTATACGGCGCAGATGGGCGCTGATTCGACAGCGGCCGGGGCTCAATTGCAATCGGTGCCACAGGCGTGCAGAGGCTGCAGCGGCAGGCCAGCGACTCCGGGGTTTCAGGAGACGCCCCTGACCAGCAGTCGTTCGGGCCCCCTGAAATGGAGGGTGACATGGCGCGCGCATACGGAATCGCCAGGGCAACAGGAGCGGAGGGTACGTGCCCTGTTGCTGGGGCCCCAACACGTGTTGTGGAATCTTCCAGACGGTGGCTAGATGCCCGCGAAGGGGCCGGTCGCTCCCTGGTTAATGCGCCTAATTTGTCTCGACAGACAGTGCTGGGAATGACCGTCATACCACAGCTTCTCGCACTAAGGGGACCGCCGCAGCCCGTGCCCGCGCCGGAATGGGGGCTACAAGACTGACGAAAGTACGCCGGTGGCATCTGCTGCACCTTGGATGCCGGTGCCGAAGCCGGTGCAGTGGCGATACCTCCATTACCACCAAACCTACTGCTGAAGCTGTTCTGCACATGATGCGCGCCTGCGTGCTCAAGGAATGCGGGAACGTAAGGATGCAGGTTGGTGCACCCTCGAGCTGACATTCGCTGATACGATGTAGCCATACAACTGTTGCACGTGCTGCGTGTGGGATCGATATAAGCCCGGCTGAATGGTTGCCGCGCGAGTTGATCCGCGAGCTCTAAAGATGGCGGTACCACCCCCGAATCTGCCGATCTGGTGGGGGGCGGCTGTGTCACCGGCTGCAGCCGGCCCTGCTCCGGCCACAACCTTGGCCTTATGCTAGACTGACCGGCCAACTGACCGGTCCCTGCCTTTGACGTTTCGCAGGCAAGCACCATACCGTTTCTGTGGCGGTCTTGTGAATTTGTCGTTTGCCCCTGACCCACGGGTCTTTCCAGTTCGGAAGACAGGGAGGCCGGCAGCTGCTTCTGCAGCAGCTCTTCCCGCGCAATGGGCGGCGCCTTGTGGCATGCGTAGCGGTATTCGGTGCTGTCGCCATCGTGAAGAACTGGCAATGGAATGGTTGATTGCGGAGCAGCCGTCCCGCAATCTAGGCAGCGACGTTTCGATGGGAGCTGGTCCTGGTCAGGTTCGCACTGTTTTAGCACACTGGCACAGCAGCAGGCAGTTCCTGCATGTCCCTCGGGGGTCACACGGCTGACACCGCAGGCGCTGCTGCTATTGCCGCCTCCACCACCACCTCCACCTCCACCTCCGCAATCCGCTGCAGTGCTACTGCCCGAGCCCCCGCTCCTCGTATAATCTCTGGCCTGGCCTGCTTCCGCTATCGCCAGGCAGTTACGTGTCTGGTTACTGGGGCTGCCGCTGCTGTAGCCTGGGTACGGCGAGGTGTAGCTCGTAACCGCAGAGTTCACAACGGGCAGCGAGGTCGCGCATAGTAATGCGCTGGGGGGCTGCACGGTGTCGGGTCCGACGGATGAGAGGTGGGCCGCCACTGGGTCCCGAGACGGCGGTGGATCCGGGGCCGAGCCGCATGTTGTATCTGCCATACGGACATCGCTGCCACTCCCACGTCCACTGCCACCGTTATCGCTGCCGCCACAGCTGCAGGGACCAATGCCATGGCCCCCGAGGATGCAGAGTCGAGCTCCTGCAAGGCTGCTTGAATCGCTGATATCCTCATCGCTGTCGTATACATCTTCTGCGCCGCATGGGATGAGGTAAAAGGGCGGGAACCACGAGGAGCTCGTGTCTGTAGTGTAGGTGTGTATTCAGGAAAGAACATGAGTTTGCTTACAAGCATTTAGCGCTGTTGTCATTACATGCACTTTTACCTATAGCCACACAAAGGCTCCTGTCCCCATCCTGTTTTCTTACGCACCCGCATCCGCTAGTACTTGATCCTCGGGGTCCAGCCACAGCACGGCCTGCACCTGTTGGCACGTCTCCAGTTGCGGCAGAGGCAGCGAACAATCTCCGCTGACAAGATGAGGTTCCTACGAGCAATGTGCAAGGGCGAGATAAAGCACAGATCCAGCGAGCTTCGCGGCACAGGACACGAGGATGACGAAGGCCAACCACCGTCGAGGCGACCTCTATGCTTAAGCCGTACTAAACAATAATAGGCAGTATGTGGACTTTAACGTGGACTTCACCTGATCGTTAGTCGGTCTGACATGCTTAGTTGTACGCTCCTCAGCAGTCTTTGGACGTTCCTCTGGTGAATGGGACGAAACTGCTGCAACGGCATACCGAGCAGATGGCGTCGCTAGGGCCAGAGGACCTGCACGAACAATGTTCATGCAATGCTTGCAAGTGAGCTTCATACCCCGCACAATGGATCGGTGGTGTGGGTTTTGGGAGCGAGATATTATCGCGGTAGGCAGTCGAAGCTGGCGAGCGCGGCCGACGAAGAGGTGCAACCCTGCATTACAACTTACGCATGCGCAAAAATAGATGGATCTTGGCTATTGGATAAGATGAGTTCCAAGCACAGGGGCACCAACAGTAGGGGTCGGCGGTGTATGAACACTAACAGCGGACTACTTGGGCTGGTAACTATACGTGGTTGGTGCGCGCAATTTCCCCAACTTACGCATGCATGCAGTTGCAAGCCAGATCAGGGTAACAGGTATCGTTCTAGTAACGCACCGATGGCGCCAATATACTTGCCTGTAAGGGACTCAAGTGCAGGTTGAGGTCGACCCGACATTCGATAATCCTCGATTGCAGTCCTGTTCTGTTTGTTTGTAGGGCGTCCGCTGTTGCTCACTTAGTCGACCGCGGCCGTGACGCCCGTTCCTCATCGACCGCACATTTGTTGCAAAAAGTGGCCTGAGACCGATTTCTCTCGTCTGAACGCAAGTGACACAATATTATGTCCTTGGGCGTTGAACTAAAGGGACACCCGAAAGAGACTTTCCACCAAAGCCTCACAAGGCCTCGAGCAGGAAATGCAGCTATATCCACTCCTCCATCCAATGAACCGGACAAGGATTCAAGCGAGCCGGGGGCCGCCCTCAGCCTGCAAGCAAGTGCTTGCCCATGCGCTTGCAAGGTAACGGCAACTGCTGCTCATTCAAATCAGAAAATCGGCATTACCGATAGGTGTAGTGATAGAATATACAAATTGTTTTCTCGACTAAAGCAGGCGTACTGCTAGGCAGGCGCACTGCTTGGTGCAGCCGACTCTATGCAATGTACACATTTACAGTGCAAAACTTCAAGAGCAAGTGAGCTTGGGATAAAGTGTGGTATTTACAATTCTCACCGCTCGCTGTGCCGTCTTGCGCTCGATGAAGAATACGAATAAGGTATTGTCAGCCAAAAATAAAATATGTATGCAGCCTCTCTGCCATCATATACTAACGTATACGTGAATTATGTAAATAATGCATAAAACTTGAGTGAGACAGACTCAGAACTAAGCTCTCAACAGCCGTTAACCCCCATTTTTGACGCCTCCTTTTCAACTGAGGACCAGGTTTTACAAAAAAATGCCTTTCAAACCTTTATTCATATGAAGGGCAGGTTCGTATTATTTCCTACAAGTCGTAAAACTGAACTGTGCCTTGTGGTGGACTTCCTCGCCTGACAGTGGCAATGGTTAAAAGCGGCGTTGCTTTACGAAATGTACACATTCCTTATGTAAGCCCGCGTGCGCCGGTGCCCGCGCCTCGTACTGCGCATTTACGGACTACGGCTTGTATGCGAGCTGCCATCAAATGGCATACAACATGCATGAGATTTGCTAAAACCTTCAGGCTAAAGTCAATGGGAGGATAGTACAGTGCACATACATATTGAGCAGGTTTGGCTGGCAGTCGATGTACGGCTTTGTCTGTCTCGTTGTGTAGGTTCGCCGAGAAATATGTACAGGGCCTCCTCGCTTCCAATTTTCCGACTGACTTGGGAGTTTAGATAATCTTGGCTCAATGGCAGCTTACATAGCTAGATAGCCCCGTCAACCACCGTCAGCAGCGCTTAACTTGATTCGCACCAGGTAGCACTGAACCTGGCTAGCAAGGCACGCGTGGATCTCCTCTAGACCATTTCGTCAACCCTTAATGTGCAAACTTAAGTAAAGCATGCCTCTCCGCCCGATTCATCTTTGGCCAACCCATATAACCTCCGTATGCGCCTCGTGCGCCAGGGACAGTGCTTACAAGGGGTCACAAGCCCACACAATCATACGTAGCGGTACACCAGATACCATACCAGCCAACCTCTCAACTCACCAACGCAGTCGGTGAGGAATTTGCGTCATGTGATTACTCCCTCGCCGCTGCAAACAAAATCGCACAGCCACCACAGCGCTCCCACACTGTCTCAAGCACAAGACAATCTCCTATGCGTCGCCCTTGAACTGTTTATTGACGTACGAGAAGCCTGCCACACCTACCGCCAGACCGAAAATGACCCAGAATGCAATGAGCGCAGTCAGGTTCTCATAGTAGATCGCAAATGCGGTCCCTGCCACTGCCGTCATGCCAACAGCCACAATTCCGGTGATCAGCACCACAGGGTTGAATGCCTCACCCGCCGAGGAATCCGCATACACACTCGCGGACTCCTTGGTTGGGTCCATGCCCTCAAAGTAAACGGTTGGCTGCACTGTAAAAACGTTGTTGTTCTCCACGGACGTGCCGGCACCACCCCGGCCGCGGGCAGAGCGGATGCCTCCTAGAGAGCCATTGGTTACGTCCACCAAGATTGCCTCCTGCGTGAGCTTGACAGGGTATATCTGCAATACGCGAAGAAAGGAGGGTAATAAATCACAGCATCATAAATCACATCAGACACGCCATTTAAGCTTGCGTGGAACCAGGGAAGCTGTCTACGTACAGACAGCCCTTAAGGTTCAGTTCATTCCTTGATTTCCTATCCGTGCCCGACACCACGATATAACCATTAACACCAATTAGCGGGCAGCCCGTGTACAAACAGTCTCCCATAGCCGTATGGATACGGGTGTAAGCGCGTTTATATGAGCACCACCTGTCTGACGTGCAAATACCCACCTGGCAGACCCACTTAGCACAGGGCTAACAGCTGCAACCCTCATTTCCCATCTGGAGTCCATCAATATATTCTAGTTACGCGCATATACGGTTTAATTTATAATCGTTGGCGCAAAATTGAAACTGAACGGCATTTCTGTGCCTCAGTAACCCACGATTTCCTAAACCAATCACGGCATTGGGATCACTAATCGATCTTAGCAAGGGTCCATCGCAAAGCGCATGTAAGACGCACTGATGCCTTGAAGGCTTGCTTGCAGCTTGTAAGGGGGTTAGACCTCTTAGCGTACGACCGGGCATCCAGCCATGAAAATTCCACTTGCATTTGAACCTCCTTCAATCGGACTTGTTAGAACAGGCTCCATATGCTTCAATCTCCGGCTTACTTCTCAAGCCGTCAGATACCTACAATCCCTGACTCCTGGCTTACCTCCATGGGCCGGCAGTAGGCGGCTGGTGTAAGGACCCGAAGGACAGGATTTTGGGGGTACCAAGATACGATGGAGCCATCCTTCAAAGAGAATAGGCTCCCCGTGGAGGGGCATTCAATGCAGTAGTCCTGTGTGTGTAGGGAGATGCGCGCCAAATGTTGACGTGTGTCCAATACGGCAATGTAGGGAAAGCCTAAATGGGACATCCAAGTTACCTGCGTGAACTTCGCCTTGATGAACCCTTCACTGTAAGCGCCTTCGGCAGGCGATCGCGCTTCAATGCAGTAGATCTGGTTGCGATACCAGAACAGCAGCACTTGACGACCATCGACCTCAACCTCTTTCCTCACACCTGTACATGTATCATGAAGATGTATCAGACACTGAAATCCAAACGAAAAACAACAATAGTTTACAGGACAGTTTCTTCTTACCCTTTGGAAGGTCCTCCGGCCGGCAGACAGGCACCCATTTCCCGCTATCCTCGGTAGGTGCGCTGGTTGAGGCCAATGGTTTCACCTCAACTGCAAAGTCACAGGATTGTCAGGTCATCTTGTGATCTGTGGGTGCTGACTGTACTGATGATGTGTGGTTCTTATCTACCTGACTCTTCCGTTGCGCGCACTCGAGTTGCTGCCCGCTGGCAAGCTACCTGCCGCCTTTTAGAGCATTGGACCGATGGAAATGCTAGCGCGAACCTCCGGCCAAGGCCCAGAGGCACGACGTGTGGGGTACCACACGCCCTGCCGCTGGAGATTCGCTGAGACTGCAATGTTTGCATCCTCATTTGAGAAACTAATTTTTGACGAGATAAATTAAATTTGATTCCCTACATAATTGCAATTGCTTACAAAATGTCGTACGCACATCGTGAGCCAGTTAAAACGCATGTGTCCGAATCAAGTGTTCCAGTGAAGCAGCTGGCCGCGCTGATGAGTAATGTCTATGCTCACTGCTGATAGAGTTTGATGAAATGATGTATGGTGAAATGATGACGCAAGACGGTCACCAGTGGCAACAAGGACGGCTTACATTCGGGCGGTTCTAGTATGGTAATAAATAACGACGCGCAGTGGCAAGTACAGTTGGTTCAAATGAAGATAGAATACGCGAGCACGGCAGTGGCTGCACAAAACGGCATAGGCGCGCGCGTTTCTAAGCATAATATAAGGAAGCACACACCAATAAAAAGAGAAGAAATAAAGTGTTTCACTAGCAAGCGCACCGCTAGAATGATGAAGTATGTCATGGCTACGACCGCACGCAAAATCAGAACAAAGAGCACGCAAAGTCAAAACAAATGAATAATCATGTGGGTGTTGAAGTGTGGTTCTGAAGTCGTGCATAAATGTTGGCACAGGTGCGTGGTGCACCTTGAAGGATGTTGTATCCCTTTGGTCCCAGTGCATCAAACGTGGCAATGTAATGTGCCTCCATACGATCGGGTAAACGAGGATCGGTGCAAGACATCAGGCGATCCAGACGGAAATGTGAGGTGAACGGTGTGTAAATAGCGGCGTCTTGGCGCATGCGGGATGGTGGTAATCGGGCGTGGGCAGCAAAACGCGCAGCTGGGTCCCGTGATTGTCCCACGTAGACACGATTGGTGCCCACACAAGTGATGGTATAGAGTCACAGGCGCGGGTGCTGGGCGGCACGGTCATCGTCACTGTCTATCCTATCCGTGTACGGCGAAACGGAGTGCTTGGTAGGAGGGAGCCATTTGCTTGCGCGCGCCTGTGTGGCCTCTTACAAGGTGGCCAAAGCCACGTCCTGGTCGAAGTCCAGGACCGTGTCGGCCTCCATCCCAAAATCGTAGATCAAAGCAATGGCCGTGTCTGCCCGAAGACTGCCAGCAGCCACGATCCACAGAGACATGATGGTCGCGTGGGATGCGGTGGCGTGGTCGGGCATGTCGCCATCGTGGATGCGAGAAGTGATGGCAAAAAGGAAAGCTGGTATGAGGGTATGGGGGTATGGGTATATATGTGGGGGAAAGGGTGTATGGATCAATGGATCAAGGGTTTGATTGGCAGGAGACAGTGGAAGACTTACTGGAGGCAGGCTTGCTGCCATGCTTTGCCTCGAAGTCTCGGCGATAACTGCGGCCAAGGTCTAGCTGTCGGTTGAAATCAGCATTGGAGTAATGCAGTTGGATGTCATCTTCGGTAAAGCATCCAAAGCTTGCCATGAGCAGCTTCTGCCTGCAATGAGAAAAGTGAAAATTAAAATAGTGTTGGTGATAAATTGAAGGGGACTTATGCATGTAAACGGTATTGATAACTGGACTAATGACTGACCGGAAGGTGAGGGCACGTTTGATTGGCCCAGCAGTCGCAGACCTGCTGCTGGCGTGGCCAGCATTGGGGCCTGCTTGTTGACAGATACGGTTGAAAATGTCGTGGATGTGCTGAGGCGGTGGGATGGTGGCCGGCACAGATGTGTTCGGAAGCATGGACCCAGGGCTCACGACTATTGAAGCCAAGTATGCCGACGCCAGTGTTGTATCTCTGTCATATCCGCCTACAGCAAAGGCTCGATCGAAGGATGCCAGGCAACTGGCCAACCTGGATATTAGCCTCGAGATACCCCAGGATACTACAATTATCCCCCCTTCCAATGGGTGTGTCCTCACACCCACAGGGGCAATCGTGACTCAATGGCATTCTCATCCCTGATGGCCTGATGATGGAGTTTACACCTCCCTTGCACACATCAGCCATCCACACATCCACACATCCGCAGGTGCCTGAGTAACAACAGCCGGCTTCATTGGGCGGGGTGCACTTATGCATCTGTTTGCGCAGCACGTGATGGAAGAGGTCTCGCTGATGTGGATCCGTGGGTTCATCCCAGTATGGTTGGGAATAAGGACAAGTCGGGTTGGAGTCGTCACCACGATACTTAGCTGGAACATATGCCGCTATTTCGGACGCGATCTGGTTGACATCATCTGGATGTACCCATAAAATGATGTGTGCGTGCAGACAATGGCGGTTCTGGACTTCGTACCGCACAACCCACTGAGTCACGCGCCCTAGAACCCCTCTGCTAGGGTGCGAAGTTCGGCCAGCTTTTAGCACGTTGTTCATGAAGGCTTGTACACGCTTGTGCGCCAAAAAAACATTTTCTACTGGTGCGTCACGCCATGTAAATCCCGTGCAGAAACTGCATAGGAATGGAACAGCAGATGAGAGATGTCAGAAACGCAAGAAGTGTGGATGCACTAGCTCGACATAAGTAATGGCAATAAAGAACAACGTACTCTTGTAGTTTGGCTTCTATGGACTCCACCTCAGGCCAGCGTGTGCTTGAAACCTCATCGGTAGTCAGTGTGAGGAAAAACGACGGCATGCCATAGAGGTCGACCATGCACAGGAGGTCCTGCAGATTGCTGCGATGCCATGCAGGCGTGTTGGGTAACGTGGCAGGCAGCTTGTGCCTGATAACGTGACGTATGCCTTCTTCTTTAGGTGCATTTGGATGCCGGGCTTGGTAATCCATCAATGCAGCTTCAAGTACGGCCTATTAATTCAATGCACAGTGGGGGGACAGTACCGGGGCATTTTGATTTAAACATGTGTGCACACGAACGTGTTTTGCAAATGTCGTCTCACGCACCTCAGTATGCTTGTTTTGGAGGCGTGCACTTTGCCGTAGGACGTACATGAGCAGCAGATATGGCTTACAAAGCGTCCACACACTGAAAAGACATAGGGCACGATATCTCAAATACTTGACCAGAGTCATGCCACCCATGAAAGCTCCGGAGCCAAAGGGAAAAAGATACGGAAATAGTGCCATTTCAGCAGATACGCCAGGGCATCCAATTGTGGCAGCAGGTGTGCCATCTGCTGCAACTGCCAGTTTGTGCACGGGCATGATAGTACGACGTGGAACTAGCATGGCAGCCGTATACTGGATAGGTTGGTGCTTAGTACAAGCCGGGAGCAATGTTGGGATCACCACTGACAGCAGAGACTGAGCAATGGCAGCATATGCGGGATTGGCAAGCTCAATGGGGCTGCACGCCTGGTCTTGGGCAGTGAATGCACTGACACTGTCGGCCGTCACATATGGGAGGGGTTGGTTTGGGTCTGCTCGAGTACTGTGAGATACTGCATTATAAGAGGGTTGTACTGTATGCTCCAGCATCCTTCTTGGCTGGCGTTGACCCGCGTTTAGAGGTGCTCAGGCATGACTCATCACGTTTCGTGAACCGATTGTTATTCGCGCCCATTTTTATATACACTTGAAGATGACGACGAGGCCTATTGAACGGTGCCTCCTTGAGGCCATTTTGCCGCCCTGACTTTGCGAGTACTCCTGTACGAAAACTATATCGGGCCGCGGACCCTGAACCAATTGTGCGAGGGGCTGCTTAATAAACAGGCCTTTCGCAGACCGTACCAATTATGTGAAGGGGTGCAGTTCACGTTCCATCTGCTCATCTCCCAGATGAGCCTGCCCGCTCCGCCTTTAAACGCTTAACCTCCTCGACAAGCCAATACATATTCTCATTCTCAAGCCTTAGAGCCTTGTTCTCACGACACAACCGCTCGACATCGGCTCTCAGCTGAATCAGCTCCCCAATCTCGGGTGGCGTCAGCACAGACGAGGAGGGCGCGCTTGAGCTTGAATGCAGCCCTGCAAGGTGGCCAGCATTCAGCAAATCTTTGTCGCGTACAACAAAAAGACAAATCTAACTTCGCAAGGATGTGCGGGGCATTCGATATAACGTATAACAATATAGGTCGCGCACCTGCCGTCATTGGGCGCAGCCCAGCAGCTGTCCCAGGCCGAGCAACTGTCCCGGGCCCGCTGCTAGCCGGCCGGCCGGTCCTGCACGCCTCGACCTCCTTGATCAAAACCTGCAAAAGACAACATAATGCGTGCAAACCGTGTTTCCTCATTGTGATTATGTCTTGGTTGCGCTGTCTGGATCTGCCTGTTCAACCCTGCCTCCTGACCCACTGGGAACGGCACAGAAAGGATTGCCGCCACAACCACCACGAAGGCTTCGATGGCGGAGCACTTGCGCTCTCCATTCCCTGCCATTAAAGCCATATAGCCCAAACTCAAACAGACGCTCACGTCTAAAGCCGCAGAGGTCAATACGGGTCCCACACCCTCACCTCAGCAAACAAACATCGTAAGCCAAACTTTCCCGAAAGCATTCATAATCTGCCACAGTATCGCGTCTTGTTGTGTTCTTGGGAGCAGCAGGCAAGTAGCAACAGCAAATTCATATCCTGGACACGGTATGCATCCCGGTAGAACCCAACACGCAGCGCCTGCTAAGTGCTTCGCCTACCGAGATTTGACCCGTACCCGCATTCGTAACAGCATTTGATGTTCGATCCAAGAGCATCCGGGCTCTAATTTGCACGGCATTATACCCGTTGAACCGTTTACCACCTCCCCTTGCACTTGCCAGCTCCTTCAAACCCCTAATTAATCCAGGAAAGGCCTGGACAAAGTCAACCCACTTGGCAAGAGCAAAACATTCCTAATGCTGACATCAATTGTCAATGCCATGGGCACGAATGCAGGTGAATGCGATACGTGGAAGGGAATGGGTGCCGCATACTCCCATGGGCCGCATTTCCATCACAGACCCCTGCCTGCAAATCCCTCCTGTCTATTAACCATCCCAAAAATGCGGAATATTTAAAAGTCTACAAGACTTCGAGATCTCGATGATCAAAAACAAACCCCCTGGCCAACACTCGTGTCAATCCTTCAACGCATGTAATAACTCACCTCACAAAGCCGAACGAGCTGCCGGCACAGCTCATTAGGGGACGCCGACGCCACCATCTCCTCTGCCATCCCGCGCCGCACCGTGAGGGACGTCGCGATCAGCTCCTGCTGCTGCTCCGCCAGCTTCTTGGGGTCCACGTCCTCGCAGGCGTTCATGGCTGCGGTGGTGTCACGCAGCCGTTGCGCGAACGATGGGCCCCGCCCCGTCCCGCCGCCACTGCCCGAGCCGCTGCTGCCTGGCCGCCCCTGGGCCCCGGAGTGCTGTTCCGCTAGGGCCAGTCCCTCCATCAGCACGTGCTTCGCGAGGTATTCAATAATCAATGGGTGGTCGTTCAGGATCTCGTTGCTCAGCAGCTGAACAGAGGACTGCAAGCCAGAATAAGCGCTGCCGGGTCGGCCGGAAGTGCCGGCTGTTGCAGTATCCGGTCGACGGGCCGCGGTCCCGGGCCGCGGTAACAGAGGCTGAGGCTGTAGAGGAACCCCTGCCGTTGCTGCGGTCCCAGGACCTGTACCTACAGGTGCTGAGCACCCAGCCGCTCTGCCCATGCGCGGCCCAGGTGGCCATGCAGCAGTGCTCGGCCGCCCGTTTGCGTCAGCCCCTTGCATAGCAGCTGGAGAGCTGCCACCAGAGGAGCGTGCCGCCGCGGAAGAGGCCCCCGTGGTGGCGGAAGCTGCCATGCCGTCGGTGGCGGTGCCGACGGTGCCGTGCTCAGGGGGGCCGTCGGAAGCCGCCGTCTGGCACGCGGCCGCCGCCGCGGACCCGCTAGCACCATCGACCTCTTCCAGGGTCAAAATATCGACCCGTGGGCCCAACTCAGGCGGCATACCGCCGTGAGACGCGAAGTACTCATTGGCTAGATCATAGTCCAGTTGAGTGATCCCATCGCCATCAATGCTCTGAAGTTCCAGCTGCAGCACCACGCGATGCTTGTAGTCGGGTGCAAGCGAGCAGGGATTGCCTGCTAGTTCCAGTTCCCGGAGCTTTGGCAGGGCAGCGAGCACAACCATCGTCATATCCAAGTTTGCAATGTTGTTGCGAAACAGGTGCAGGGTCGTCAGATTGGTGCACGGCACCAAGGGGCTGACGTCCCGCACGCGGTTGTTCGCGACGAATAAGTGCTGTAGGGCTGTGCAGCTGCTGATGCCCTCTAAACTGGTGAGTGCGTTAAAGTTTAAATTAAGGCTGACCAGGTGTTTTAAGTGTTGGAACCCGGCAAGCGAGCTGAGAAGGTTGTGTGAAAGCGACATGACTTGCAGGTTTATAAGCCTTGCCGTTTCCCCTTGGTCGAATGATTGCAACTTGTGGTTACGCAGAGTCAACTCTCGGATGTCCTCCAGTGCCTCCTCGCCGGTCAGGGCTAGCAAGTTAGCCTCGCTGAAGGGCGCACCAGAGCTGACTGCGGCCATGGCCGATCTGATACTATAATTGTCCTAGTCTAGCTGGTAGAGAAAGTTCCATGTGCCACTCGACGGACGTTCGGCACAGTCTGTAAGGCAAAGTCCAACTGTTTAAGACGCGTGGAACATCATGGTAAGAATTTTATGTTACTGACATCAGAGTTAATTACAAGAATGCATTTGCTTAATGAATATTGCACTAGAGCGACTTCGCTTCTTTCCTATTGCCTCCGACACTGGTCTTAAGTGATTTCTGTAAACTTGCAGCGTCCTGCTGGGCACTTTATTCGAGATTCATCGATGGGTGGAGGCTTTTGGGCTCTTGCAGCCGGTGCGTCAACATGCTCCGAAGTTTCGCAAAACGTCGCCCCCCGGGCCGTTACGGAACCTGCCCCGCTGTATCTACAAACCATGTGCAGGGTATCTATTTGCGTATTTTAACGCAAAAAGCATCGAAGAGCGCAAAGCGCGGATTGAACGAGTGAACAAGCAGGTTGGGACGCAGGCAAAGGGGGCCGGCCGGGTTTGCGGCAACAGTTTAGCGTCCTTGCGGCGTTCGCAATCGCAGTACTCCCTCTCTGGTCATGCCCTGAGGAGCACATTGTCCTGGCTTGTTCCCGTTGCTAGCGGGTTGCATGGATTAATCCACATGGCCAAGTTGAACATTTGTCCACGTGCCGTATCCCCCAAGTGATCAAGATCCATCCGGTCCAGCAGCCGGAGGTATGTTGCCATCCTATCCCCAACAAACGCCCAACCATGCACCTATTTCCCCCTGGCCTATCCCTGTGAGGGAAACCTTTGCGCCCCAGCTTCTGCGTTATGGTCAGAGCCCAACGCTATAGGGGATATGTGCGCACAACAGCACCACCCTGCGTTTTTGGTTGTGACGTTGTGTCCCATACCCTGCCGTTCACTGATACCGCAGCTTAAGCACCTGTATGGCCCATTGCTGTCCAGCGTCACGGCTTCCAGGTCCGCCTTTCACGCCATGGTCAAACAGCACAGCCCAGACGGCACCAAGGTGGGTCAACTGTGCGCCGTATAATTGTCCTAAACATGGTCCAGCTTTTCATTATGAAGTCAATCCACCATCGTGTCCCCACATGAAAAAAGGCAGGTGCCGTACGTGAATACACACAGCCGGATCTGGCAGAACACAGGGCTGCTTGCACTTGCAAGGAAATGCCCGGGCTTAAGGGCGTGTGCCTGAGGTTTTCCGCCGCAATTTCCTCGCTGCCTCCGGCCCATACCCTAAAATACCCCAAAGGCGCGGAGAAAAAAGAATGCAGTTGTGCTTTTGATTTTAGCAAAGCCAAGCAATTCCCCGTTGCTGCCTCACGCTGGGTACTGTGTCGGGAAACATAGCAATGGACCCGTGAGCGCTGCACTGCATCACATCTTGATGTACTGTGTGGCCTTTTGTACGACAGGAGGCTTTCCAGGCTGCAGTACAGGCTAATCCCGACGGTCCTGAAGCCCGCATGTACAGGCTTTGGATGGAGGAGGTCTTACAGCCGCTCAACGAGCGCGCGGCAAAGGTGGGTTTGTGCGTACAATTTAACCGTATATCGTGCTTATATATACACATGGCTTGGTGGTAAACACAAACAGGGCGTCAAAGTACCTGTCAATTATTAACCTGGCGCTGAATGACGGGGATCGAAGTCGGCTTAAAAGAAAACATAAAAGGACGAGGTGAGCGAGGTGAGCGTTCGATGGAGAAATTCCATATTTACCGTTGTTACCGTTGTTATCAACCACTTCCATACCGATTTACTTAATCTGTGCTTCCTCTGCGTCTATCGCACACCTTATGGTGCAACAGGTGATTACAGAGCACATTGACTTGTTGGACTCCCAGGGCTTGGAGCCGCTGCTGCTGCAGCTGGTAGCCGCTACCAGCGCTTATCGCGTGATGCTGCAAAGGTACCGGGATGTCAGCGACGAGGGGCCGAAGGGTTGAAGTTGGTGGCGGGAGAAGGGGGCAAGAGCAGAGGTGACGGGGTCAAGGTTGATCAGTGAACGAGATTGGCCAACCTAAGCCTCCTGGCCCTGGGTCGTAGATGTGTGAGATGTATGTGTGAGATGTATGTGTGAGATGTATGTGTCCAGGCCAGTCCCTGATGTGGCTTCAATGACGTAGGCTTGGTCTGGGAGTGGCTGAGCTCCAAGGCACAGGCAGTGTGTGATGTCAAACACACATTGACATGTAGCCGATTCATTGCCGCCTTAAACACATTTTTCCAAATATCGCCTTGATCCAAGTTCGGGCTTCGGCTTCGGCGTTGGCAATGCCGTGCTGATACCGTTAGCAGCATCGTTCATACTCTACAAAGTAGTTGACGCCTGTGCTTTCGACCGTGTTGCTACCGCGTCCCGCTGTGATGGTGCTGCCTTTAACCGCAGGTGGAAGAATGGGGATCTGGGGGCTTATAGTGCGATAAAGGTAAGGAGGCAGGAGGCGTGGGTGGGGGTGGTAATGCCGGTGGTGAAGTGGTGGTGCGGCTAGGGGTGACACTGGGACTGTGACGAGCGCCGGAATGCGAGGCGTACGGGGTGCGCAATATGCTCTGTGTTTGTCATGTGGGGAAGAATTGCGAAATCGAAGGTGTTGGCGAAACGCTGTTCTTCGCCGAGTCGGCGGAGGGGTAGAGTAGAGTAATCGCCCCAATCTCCACGATCACCCGATTTCATATGTTTGTTGGTGAGAAGTAAAGATGGCGTTCCTAAATAGGCAACATTGCTTGTGCGAATTCACCTAATGACTTGTCCATTAACATCATCACTCTGTGCATTCAAAAACAAAACAATATATATATATATACACACACGCGCGCGCGCGCGTGCACGCACATACACGCATACACGCTCACACGCGTAAGCCCGCTCACTGTCCCTCAATCCCCTCCCTGCAGTACCCTGACAGCATAGTCGATATCGTCAGCAAAGAGTTCACCAGATTTAAACGGCGCCAGGCGGCGCTGCTGGGTGAGGGGTCCGTCAGACTACGGGCGCGGCTATAAGACGTGCAGCCTAACTGGACTGGAAACAGAAGTGACATTGCAAGTGGAGGCAAAATAGAAGTGGGAGCGGAGATGTTGCTCGCAATGGCGTTTTGGAGGACGGCGGAGGGGTATCGTCAGGATCTTGCGTCTCCAAGCCAGCCAGTCCCAGCACGCATATCCACGCAGGCGGACCGGATCGGCTGGAAAAGAAAAAAGGAATGATAAGATGATGCCCATTTTCTTTTTTTGGCAAAGTCAGGTGGAAATGGTCTTGGTGCCAAGACATTACCACGAAGCTCTCGAGTGCGTCCGCTACACCTGGGCGACGTGCTCTCCGGCGCGTCCTTCATACCTTCAAATCCAATCTTAAGGTTTGGTAGTATCTTTCAGGGGATGAGCGTAGGTAGTTCTACCGCCGCGCAGCTGCCCAGCAGGGGCAGTGTCTACGCAGCACGCATCATGGCGCTGTTGATGCTGCAGTAGATGAGTGCCGATAAGAGGAACTTACAGCGTGCGGGTTGTGCCCGGGATCTTGAGCCACCGCTTACCTGCGGGGATTAGATAGCCAACTGAACCGTTGCACAGGGGCAACAGGGTCCCTTTGCAGGAGCTTACTTTGGAGCATAAATTGCCCTCGGAAGCTGTTAGTAGAGCTAAGCTGGGGAAATAGGGGAGGACAGGAGACGCTTCAGTGCTCGCTGTCGTGGTGGCTTTGAGTGCCAAGGGGCCAAAGCTGCAACATGGTACTGTTACATGGTATTGTTGTATGTTTGCGGTTAGTCTCGGGTGCAGGCATGGTCATTGGAGATTATGTGAGACGAATGAGAGAAAAGTGGCTAGCAGTGACGTGAAATCGGCGGCTACCGTGTCGGCTTGCATGGCGGGGACGTGGCAGGCCCTCCGGAAGGGTCCGCAACCGGGTTCAGCAATGTCGGTTTCCCGTCGATCTCACCTTCCTAGGAGGGGGAGCTGCTTTACATGACGATGGCTTTGTGCGGAACATATTTTTGTTTTAGACACTGGACGACGTTCCTCCGCGCATGCACTGTCCAGCACTAAGCTTGCTTATGTGCGATGCTGCAACATGTGGGATATATGCTAAGGCTTCTTTCCTTCAGGGCTCAGAGGCATGCTCTCGGTGTGGGCCGAGACTTATTGATGCAGCCTTAAAAGTTGCCCTTGCTGGTTAAAATTTAATACGATGAGCGCGTACAGTGCTCAAATGAATCAGGACAATAAGTTCAAAGCCCACGAGGCTTGCAGTACCAACTAAAACAAGGATTTCGTCCATGTACGACCCGTTACGACGAGCGCTGTCCCATTCAATGTGGTGGTGCGGTCCTGTTTGCCGTGTCCACTTGAATAGAGATTACGGATATCACAAACGCACAAACCACAAAGCAAATTCTCTGTACCGCCGGTGCGATGTGATTCGTTTCTCACTATTGTTTTTGGTGTATGCAGTCGTAAGGGCTCCATGGCGCCAGTCAAAGACCGCAGGACGCAGGGTTGCCCACATGAAGCCAAACATCTACGAGCGGCAAACACCCCCTACAGCTGCCCATGTGAATGAAGCCCACAACAAACAAACGCAACCCAGCCTACTAGGTCCTGCAACTGCCGACCGATTTCACAAACCACCCTCCCAACCCGGCAAGCTCCAGGCCAAGGGCAAGACGAATGTAAACCTTAAACAGGTCGCCGTCCAAGCATACTGTGCGACTTCATGGTTCATGTGTTGATGCGACCAGGGGGCGGTCCCAGTATTTGCAGAAGTGGATGCAGATCATGCAACGGTGATTGGATCTCCAACCCTTCAATATCCCATTGCCACAGATGTTGTCGCTAGCCAGGTGCGAGGCTCCATCGAACCGACCCATAACCGTTCGCGTACTAAGTGAACCTTTTTCGTTATATTTCGTAGCTCTTACAAACCGCAAAGTAGGAGCTAGGCAACCGCACTTGGCCATGGAACGGCACCTTGAGCTCCATAGAATCCGCGCTGCAGATGATGGCCTTCCCAGCAAAAAGCCACCGGCCGCCGGGGCGAGAGCTGTCATATGCTGCGGGGGCTATTGTGCTACACTGCCTGCAACGAGGAGCACAGGCTATGGGGAGAGGCCAGCCAGTTTGCCTCTTCGGCGCACGGACCTCCCCCTCACCACCGCTATCGGTTGGTACAGTTGTGACCGCGCAATCACAGCTTGTATGTCCATTATGCAGGGACATGTCAAACACCAGGTCCCACAGGAGAGAATAAAGCAACTGTGTTTGCCAGCACACACGTGTAGTCACCCACCTGGGACTTCCGACACACACCCGGCTCCGTATGCTATCTAACAACTTGTTCCCCGACCCACCCGCCAACAGGGTTCTCACCAAACAACACTTCAAGGCCCCAAACAAAGCTTCAAACCTTGGCTTTGCAACGCAAGGATACCGGTCCGAAGGACGCATACCCAAGCGAAGGACCATGTTTCCAAGCGCAAAATGCCTTTTTCCCAAGTTAGCAAGAGCGAGATGACACCATGGCACACGGCCTTTGAACGTACGGTGGTTTTATAACACGTGAACCCTTGAACGAGAAGTGCACTAACCATGCCAACATGTGTAACCCCCTGCTTACAAGCATCGAAACTGCAATGACGAGTCCGGCCCATGATACAAAGTGCAACCGCTGGAGCGCTTTCAAGGTGCGTTCATTACAAGCGAATCCTGAAATGCAACTCCTCAGGCAGGTTCCCCGGCCGACCGTTTTGGTGTGGCCTTCACCTGCGCAGGCGGGGATCAATGGGCGGCGGTGGACCATGTGGAGCAGCCGCCGCTCCAGCCGGAGGAGGGTACTGCGGCGCCGCCGGCGCACCGCCGTAATCAGCGTACTGGTAGCCATATATGTACTGGGGCGCCTGTTGGTATGGGTGGGCAGAGGCGGGGGGCCCCTGCGCTGGCGCACCACCGCTATTGGCGTTCGTAAAGCTACCAGTCGGGGCCTGCTGAAGGTGATACCCGACGGTGGCCGACGGCAGTGCAGCCACCGTAGGAGAGGGTGCTGCCGGGCCCACCATGGCAGGCTGCTGCTGTTGGGGCAGCACGTACATCTGCTGCTGCTGTTGCTGCGGATCTGAAACATTTGGCCCGTAGCCGGGCCAATACCCGTACCCACCAGGGCCCAGTGTTCCCCCGCCTACGCCGGCACCTCCAGCGGTCCGCATACCCCCGCCCGTCACACCGGCACCAGATTGCGTCCCCCCCGCCGCCAGCGACGATGCCACGCTCCCCAGCGCCCCAGCCGCCGCAGCTGCTGCCGCAGCAGCTGCTTCCGCCACAGCGTCACCAGGAACCACACGCACCTGACCGCCTGTCACTGCCCCGCCTCCTGCCAAGGGACCCACCCCAGGGCCTGCTACCGGTGGAACGGCAGGGGCTGCTGTTGCGGCACCCCCCGAACTGCTGGTCGCGGCAGCAGGGGCCGCGCCTGCGGTGCCCTGGCCCCCAACGCCCAGTGCCGCCAGCAGCCCGCCCAGTTGTCCTTCATCCGTGCCTTTCTGCTTCATGAGCAGCTCCAGCAAGTCTTTGCCGGTCAGCTTCGTAGGGTCCACGTTGGGCGGCAGGGTGATAGTGCCCAGGGTTAGCAACGGCTGAGCCCCTGCAGCAGCACCCCCACCGCCGGTGGCGCTGCTTGAGCCTGCTTGAGCCGGGAATGGATTCCCCGCCGGCGCCGGTCCTGAACCGCCAACTTGTGGCGCCTGCTGTGTCGAAGCGTTATTACTCGAGACCCCCGGCCAAGCCCGTGCGGGCTGCTGAGGTTGCTGCCGCTGCTGCCCTGCCGCCACCGCGGTAGGAAGGCTGACAGCACCGCCAGGCGTGGCTTGCCCAGATTGACCTGGCGCCTGTTGCAATGGCTGTTGGCTAAAGTGCTGCTGCAGCGCGGCCAGGGCGCTGGACAGAATGTCAGGCTGCAGGACGCTAGAGGCCCGCTCCTGCTGCTGTGGTGGCTGCTGTGACAGCGGAGCTACAGGGGCCAGATGTGACCCATCCCGCTGCCGCGCCTGCTGCAATTGCTGCTGCTGCTGCTGCCCCTGATTGGGTTGTCCCTCAGCTCCCGTTGTGGGACCATGCTGCGGTTGCTGTTGCACATAGGCCACTACTGGCTGCTGCACAGCCTGCTGTTGTTGCTGAAAGCTTAGCTGCTGCGGCTGGGTGGCTGGCTGAGTGTAGACCTGCCAAGGCTGCGGGGCCCCCGACGAGGGCCCCTGCTGTTGCTGTTGCTGCTGTTGTGGCGCCGCTTGCGGCTTGACTTGCCCTGGTGCCAAGCTTCCGCCACCTAAGGTAGGCGACTGCGCTTGCGGCACAGCTTGCACCTGTTGCGTTTGCGCCTGTTGCACTTGTGCGGAATACTGCTGCGGAGAATACTGCTGCGGAGAGTATTGCTGCTGCTGTTGCTGCTCCGAAGCCATGTGCTGGGAACCATGCTGCGGGGAGCGCAAATGTGACTCCTGCTGCGGCTGTGGTCGAGCATGGGCGGGGACGCCGTACGGTGGGTTCTGCATCTGCTGTGGGTGAACCGGCGAGGGCTGGCTGTACGGTGGCTGCGGCTGCTGCTGGCCATAAGCCGACATTAGCTGCGGCTGCTGCACGGTCGGGTTTTGCCGTTGGTATTCCGGCTGTGTGGGCGGAGGACCATGTGACTGGGGCTGCTGCCGGGACTCTTGGGGCTGCTGCTGCGCCACTTGGTGTGGCGGACTCAATTGTGGTTGTTCCGATGGCATGGACGTCTGCTGCTGCTGCTGCTGCAATGGGAGCGGTTGCTGCGCGGGCCAGCTACCCTGCATAGTACCGGCGTGCCATGGTGCACCAGCCCATGGCGGCTGCTGCAGCTGCTGCTGCTGGCCTTGCCCTGGCCGATCATCCCACGCACTTCCAGGCTGCGGTCCGGTGCTTGGCGGCCCCAGCTGAGGCATCTGCTGCTGCTGGGGCTGACCTTGAGTGCCAGGTCCATAGGCACCTGCCGGCTCTGCACGGCCGCCAGCAGCAGGACCACCCTCCGGCTGCCGCTCCCATGGCGGCCGGGGCTGCGCGCCGTTGCCATCGGGCCCGGATGCAATAGGCTGCAACTGGTGGCCTTGGATCCCTGACGCACTTGGCGGAATCTCAAACGGCTGCTGGTGCGGATATCCAGGCTGGCCGAACGGTGCAGTGGCGCGGCCCTCGTACTGTGCACCACCATACTGAGCCTGCGGTGGGTGTGGTTGAGTGCCGTCATATTGTTGTTGCTGCGGCTGCGGGGCTACCTGTGGCTGCGGATTGTAGCCCGATGTTGGGGGACCGGTCGCGCCGCTGGGGCCTCGTACTGCGGGGTGCTCTACACCTTGCGGACCGGCGGCTTGGGCCGATGGGTCACTTACCCGCCGTTGGGGAGGGGGAGGCGGCCCCAAATACATCGATGGCGGCGCCGCCGGTGAGTCAGATTCCCAGCGGGAGCGCTTCGGCCGCCGCTCCCCTGGAGGACCCCCGGGTGGGCCCTCCGGTGACTGCTGCTGCTGCTGCTGCGTGTAGTGCTGCGTGTATTTCGGTCCTTGATGTTCGGTGTAGGGCTGCGCTGGATGGCGCTGATCCGCAGGGTAATGCAACTGCTGCTGTTGCTGCTCTGGTGGCGGCAACGACTGCCCCGGACCGTACATGCCATTTGCGTGCGGCTCCGGGTTCTTTTGTTGTTGGTGCTGATAATAGGGGTAACTGGCCGGGTGCGGGTAGCCCGGTGGCGGCTGCTGCCCAAGGCCCCCGCCGTCAGGTCCTAGGGGTGGTGTGCCCTGGTCCTCCCGCCCGTTATTGTTGTCCCACCTGGACCTGCGCCGCTGAGAGCGCAACTCCTGTTGGGCACCTGGACCCGACGCCTGGCCTTGCAGCTGCGGCTGGAGCGGCTGTAGTGCCGGACCTTCGGGCGGGCGACTGCCACCCGGCGGGTAGTTATGTGTGTCTGACTGCTGAGACTGGTGTTGCGGTGCGTGGGGTTGGAAGGGAAGTTGATACCCCTGAGGTTGCTGCTGTGAGTTCTGGGGCCCACCGGCGTGCATGGGACCTTGTCCGGGTAGACTGTCAGGTGCGCCAAGGTAAGGCTCTCCGTACGCTGGCCCTGGCTGGCCAGGCAGAGTCGATTCGTACGGCGACCTCATATGACCAGGCGGTAAGCCATGACCCATCGGTCCGTCTGGTTCGCGGAGCTGTGGGTAGCCGGCGCCTTGGGGACCCGGAGCGCCAGGCTGTCCGTAAGGGTCTGTAGGTCGGCCATCCGGGGCCCCTCGAGGGCCTGCAGCCACCTCGTAGGGCAGGTGCCCACTTGGACCATAAGGCCCTGACATAACGTGCATACTGCCCTGCCCCTGCTCGGGCGGTATGCGGGGCTGTTCGGGCTGATAGTGGTGGGGGTGGTGATACCCTTGGCGCTGTCCGTCAGGCTGGTATCCTGGCGGCGGAGCCTGATGGTGGTGAGCGTGCTGGGGATGCTCCACACGCGGAGCCGCGATCCAGGGATTTCCCTCATGCGGTGCGGCGCCAACACCGGGATGCCCTGGAGGCGGCATCCCATTCATCACATGGCCGTGACCCTCCATGCTGTGCACATCACGTGGGGCCAATCCTCCTGCACCGTACACCTGCTGTGACGGCGGGGGCCAATCCATTCCGGGACGCAATGCATTCGATTGCGGGTCTGTAGGTTCGTGGGAGGCAGGACCCGACCACCCTCCCACACCTTGGTTGCTGCCAACGTTCATCCCCCCTTCCTCTGGACCGCGGCGACCTGCAGTGATGCCCGGCCCGGCCCCGCCGCGATCTGCATTGCTGCCATTTGCAGACTTCGTGGTGCTGGCGTCGTTACTGTCCCGCCACCTCGACCGCCGCAATGGCGCCTTGGCATTATCACTAGCTGCCGTTGCTGCAGCTGTGCCGGACGAGCCAGTGACCGGGCCAGCGCCGGTCGCTGATGCCGCACCTTCCCGGTGGTCAGCACCGGAAGCCAGCGGTGCACCATGCCGGGCGTCCGGGCCCCATGCTGCACCCGGAGGCGTGTTTGAAGGGTGCGGGTGGTTGCGGGGGTCGGGACCCGGAGGGCCGGCGGCGGCGTCGGGAGCAGGCCAGCCCCCATAACCTGGGTGCGGATTCACGCTGTCACTGCTGCGCTTGGGAGGACCGGATTGCTGCTGCGGTGATCGGAGATGCGCATCCATTCGGAGGTGCGCATCCATACGGCCTTGATGCGGCGGGCGATCGGATTGTTGCTGCTGAGGTGGCGGTGGGTGTCCCGCTGGATCTCCTTGCGGATGGGGATACGCATCTGGAGGCCCTGTGCATAGAAGCCGAACACCATGGTGTTTCGGAAGAGGATGGGGCCAAGGAATAATCGGCTGTGTTCACTCCAATGTGCCTTACAACACATTGTGGCATAGTTGCTGCGATGGTACCTAAATGGAGCCCCCTTTGGTGTTACGTGGATGCGGGTAATGTTCACGGAAACAGCTGTCACCAAGCTCTTAACAGATCTAAATTAAACGTCTGTCAGGCGCAAGGATAGAATCGAAATCCAAGCTGACCGAAAGGTGAAAGACCGTCTGCACGCAGGGCTGGGCTCATGTGCCCTAGGAAGGTTGAAAAAACGGGCCAACTCTCACGTTACGCCGCTCCGGCGACATCTAACTCAGCGACCGCTTGACTTTGCATGTTTAAACATCGGGAATAAGGAGAGATATTGTTTGCAAGGATCCTATGTGCTCCGCCACGAAAACGTGGTCCCTGTGGATGTGCGATGGTTATTGAAGCTGCGAATGTGCACGTGTAGGATATGACGTTAACCCATCGCTCAGAGGTGCTGCACTTGTCTCCAGCCTTAGGTGGAGGCCTTCCGCGGGAGAGTTTTTGGGTAAAAATGCTGGATGAGGGCCGGCGTAAGACCTGCAGTCCTATCCCCGTGCACGTTGACGGTTGCATCGAAGTCAACCTGCAATCGCCTGTTGCCCCAGAACGGAAGAATCGCAGGCTGTTATAACTGACAGACTGCCAGGTCCACAACCTTCGGCAGCGTTGAAAGCTCTTTCCTAAGACACACGAGTACGGCCCATACCCATGTATATGCACGAATACGTGCTGACGCGGACCGCCAAGATTGGTGAGGAATCTGTCTCAATCAAGGCTTTATCTAATTACTTGGGAGGCCCATAAGGCTGGAAGCAATCCAGTTACTGTAATTCGAAGCAAGTCTTGCCCCACCTTTCCTAAGTTTACTGTTTTCAAGTCAGGCTCTTCCAGATTCGCTTTCACGCAAAATAGCGCAGTAATCCAACTCCAATGCCTAACCCCGGTCTACAAACTTTGGTGGACGCCATGCTCACTTTGTTTTTGTGGCCTGGGGATGCTGACTTTCCAAAGACACATTCTACATCAGCGGTAGGTATCGCTGTGGTCGCAAAATTGTACTAGGAAAAGGACCGGCATCCACGTTATAAGAGGCAACGTGATGCGCCTCACACAATCCACATGCAAGTTTCATCGTCGCACCTTGGCTTGGCTGGAACTGGCCCTGACGTCCGTAGGTGTCGCCGGCTGCCCCAGTGTCGTATTGTGGATGACCTCGCGACTCGCCTGCATGGGCCCAGGTTTCTGGGCGCGATGCAGGGTGACCAGGCCCGGGGTAGCCTGTGCCTGGAGGGTGGGCATAGGCTGCAGCGCGTGCCGGGTCTGGATGCTCTCTGTCCGCATAGGGCCTGCCGTGATGGTCATAACCTTTAGGGCCGCCGCTCCAAGCGCCCCTCTCGGGACGTGCGTGCTGGTATGATGCTGAGTTTTGCTGGTTTCCGGAGTCGACTCCAGGTGGGGCATACTGACCTCCATGGTATGGATTTGGCTCAGGGCCTGGGGGAGGTTGCCAAGGTGGCATGCCGGAGGGCTGTGAACCCGCGTGACCCCCATGGCGTTCATTGTGGGCATTTGGCAGGTAATCACGTTCCCTTGGGCGCAAATGGCGGCTAGGGGGTTGCTCCCTGCGAAATTCACCACGAGGTCCAGAGCTTCGGCCGTCACGGGGACCGCGTGACGACATGGTTGCCGCGTCAGGTGGGGGAGGGCTGGGTGGATAGATGCAATAGGATGAAGCCCTGCGACTGAGCTTGGCCTATGCCGCCTCAGGAAATTCACAACGCTAATGAGCCTTCTCCTTATGATAGCTTCCTTGCAGAATCCCCAACTTGGAAAGCCAGCTTGGAAAGCGGTGTAGGCCTTGTGATCAAACAACCAGTTCCGGGAGAGGTAAGCGTTGACCGAGGCGCTGAAGCCAGTTATCAGGCAAGAGCGGTAATCAGTTCCTATTAAGAACCATGTTTGTGGCCCCAGACATGTTTCAATCGCACGTTCGTCAAAGATTGGCTACGCGCGACCGCTTTTCAGCAGAATAGCCCGATAGCGAAGCAGCTACACGTCATGTTATCCATGAGGATAGTCAAGCAATCCTTGCTGAGGTATCCACGGGGCTGAGGTCGTCAGGTAAGGCCACAGCCTCTAATCAGACGGCATGGGGAACAACATCAGATGACATAAAGCTACTTAGGAACAATTGTCTCTGAGCTGTTGAGTTGCATAAAGTTTTCCTTTCCGTAAGGAAGTCTCATTGTACGGCGAAGTCGCGCGACTACTTTTGCTGCGGCTTGCAATTAGCAACCCTCTTTCCCCAGCCCTGGACTCTTCTCACACCACAGGTGTGTAGGTAACGTTTTGTTTTGACAAACTTCACTTGCGTGCGGACTGTTTGTTTGTGCGCCGCCACTCTTTGAACGTGTTGCCTAGATAGCCCTTGCTTGCTCCTGTTTACAGGTGTGCAGCGGGAGTCGAGTCGACCTTGAGTCGACGCGTAAAAGAGAGGTCCCAACTCCATTTGGTGGCTGTCTCTTCTTGACCTCAGGCCAACAGCAAAAATGCTTATTCCGAAGAAGAACCGCAGGGAGGTGTACAAGTATCTCTTTAAGGGTGAGGAATTCCTGAGGATTTCCTGCCTGACTTACCCCTCTTGATGCATGCCTCTGTCGGTCGGCGAATTCCTGCCTTGTCGCTGTGCTGATGTTGCCATGCGCAACTGATGCAGAAAAGTATAAAGCTACCTAAGCACTTGACTAAAGTTATTGTGCTCTCCCTTGCTTTTCACGCAGAGGGTGTCCTTCAGGCTGAGAAGGACTTCAACCTCAAGGAGCACCCGGAGATTGCCGGCGTGCCCAACCTGCAGGTCATCAAGCTCATGCAGAGCTTCAAGTCCAAGGAGCTGGTGACCGAGCGCTTCTCCTGGAGGCACTACTACTGGTACGTGTGCGCAGCGGGGACCCACAGGTTTAGTGTTTTTGTGTCATCCTGGCTGCGATTGGAGAAGTGGTATTAATCTGGGGTCAAGGGTAATACACACACATACGTGTGCACGATACAACCTGGGACGTACAAAGTGGGATTCAGCCATGGGGGGCAATTTGCTTTGGCTCAGTTTGTCGCCTTATACATTTCGCTCCACATGAGGCTTACGTCCTTCACTTCCTTAGCAAAGTTGTGTGGTGCTCATACCTCGGTGACATCTGTGCAACCCTATGTTTTCCCCAGGTTCCTGACCAATAAGGGTATTGATTACCTGCGCGAGTACCTAAACCTGCCCAGTGAGATTGTGCCCGCTACCCTTAAGAAGTCGAACCGCCCGCTTGAGCGTGGCCCGCCGATGCGTGGTGACCGCCCGCCACGCCGCGAGGTAAGGGGGGAAGAATGGGTAAGGACTCCTGTTTAAGGGGGTTTCCGTCACCTATGGCTATCTGACGCTCCGAGTGTTCGAACGTTTTGGATTGGCGAAGTCGCCAATACTTCCATCAGCAGATACCTTCGAATGTGGTTGATTCATTATAGAGATACCCTTCGGGTCACTTGTTGGCAGCATTGTGATTTGTCATTGGACTGTAGCGATGCACTTGCTGACAGGCCTGATTCACCGACCAACAATTACATATAGTTAAAGGTTAAAAAACGCCTGCACTCCTTCCACAGGGTGGTTTCGGTGGCCCTGGCGGCCGCGAGGGCTATCGCGGTGCGCCTCGTGAGGGTGGTGGCTTCGGCCGTGGCGCTGACAAAGTAAGTGTGTTTCGCCCTGGTTAAACAAGGTTTTTGCATGTCATCCGCTGTAAGGGCTCCGTCCCACTTACCAGCGCCGCGCCGAAGGGGGTTTGCAAATGCACATCTACCTCAGTAGACCTTTTGTCTTGAATCCCCTCTTTTTAACGGTCTTTGCAGGCTGGCGCTCCGGGCTCGTACCAGCCGCAGTTTGGTGGTGGCTTCGGCCGTGGTGGTCCCCAGTAAAGAGGCCTTCATAATCAATGTGGTGCATCGTGAGGCTTGCCCATAGCGTTGTAACCATTACCAGGCTGATATCATGTTGCATTCTTGAGGATTCTTGCCTGATGCACATGACATGACAGTGATATCAGGTCCCATCTTATCGCCTACGTATTTGATTATGGACAAGGTTCATGTGCTCGGATGATAGTAGGGCTTGCGTGCACTATAGTGTGGATAGACGTTTGATTAGCACCATAATCATTGCGCAACATTTCCAGCCTCCCGAATCACCGGTTCACGGGTCAAGTTTGCTACAAGATCGCTGACCACCAGCACAGTGTAGATCAAGTCAAAATAGTCAAAGCGCTGGGCTAAATTATAATCATCATTGGCAGCAATCCTCTGTAGCATAAGAGAAGCAGGCGGACAGGCCGCGGTCCATCTCATGCCAGTGCATAACGGCTGAAGCTTCTCCGACCCAACCCCGCCTGGGCTGCGAGCTTGCTCGGAACTAATTCCCGTAATTAGCGATACAACCCTTGCCTCCCCGAGTTTTCCAGGAAGCCTACCGGTCCCAAAAATCCTTAGCGTCGTATGCATACATCACTGACGGTCCTTGCAAGCATGATGAAAAACGGTGTGTGCATCAGCCGCACGCCGTTCGGAAAAGAACACCTCATTTGTGTTTCTCCTTGTCATCGTTACTACACGCGTAATCGCAAGCCCGTAGGTTAATAAATGCGTTAGGTTTGCACGCCTTCAGTCACACGCATATCAGTCACACCGCCTAGTTGGCTGCCTTGCTCCCTTTTTGACCTCGCCAAGCCGTTCTACGTCTCGCCAGCCAAGGCCCTCGCCGGTGCTTAGGCCAGGAGCTCAGATTGCCAATCGGCGGCCTAACTGGCTCCAGAACCCCGGTGATGTTGTCACGTGGCACCTTGCCGCAACCGTAGCCGAAGGGGCAAATGAAATCGTCACGAGAGCTGTCCGCAAGTGGACGCAGGAGGCGCAAGTTCAGTAATCGGACGTGCTCCGAAACCACTTCTGACACCTGTACAATGGGATGTCAAGGTTAAATGTACCGTGTACCACGGGGCTATACAGACAGGATACAAAGATGAACACAGGGAGGGGATGAACCCAGTAGATTGCTCCTGGATATATAGGATATCCAGGAGCAATCAGCCAGACAAGGGCGAGTCACAGTGGAACATAAGCCTATCCAAGCCTGTCCTGTTGATCTATCCTGGCCCCTCTCCGTGATCCCTTTGCTCCCGAATCATCAATATATTACAAAACGTAACGATTGCCACATTCTGCTGCATCACGATAGCACCCCACATGCCGTCAAAGGACCTGGGATTTGCCCCATCGAATCTTACTCACCCTGCTGCCGAACCAGTAGTATGAGTCGGGATCCCAGCGGCAGTAATGACCCCAGCGTCTCCGCATGTAGTCGATGGCTAGCTCCCACTGCCGCTCCCAGCAGTAGCCTGACACGCCTCGCCGGTGAGTACCACCCTCCGGTTCACGTGGGTCCTTGCCTAGTCCGGGAGCCTCAATGTATGATACCTGTAAGAAACGCAAAAGCGCGTCGCATCGTGACACGCAGGACCATGCATTCCGTACCCTCGACCACGTCCCCACCGCCAAGTCGCTCCGTGTTTAACCCTGAGGTGAAAACATCGAGGGGGTTTAACAGAGCACATACATGCACTAGGGCCAGTGCCCTCTGTGCCCTGAATGTCGCCGCTTAAAACTCCCAAGCTGCCGAGGGGCCCTCCGAAAGCATACACCAAGCCCCATTGCCTCGATCTCCCCAACCATTGGGGGGCTTCCGAAAACCTGTCCTCAGATCTTGTTTCCTTCCCAATCTTCCACCGCAGACTTCGACCCGGTTCACCAAACCCTATCAACTTGCTTAGTTCCGCGCCCTTCCCTTCCCTTTCCTCCCTGCGCGGCATGGAGAGCCAGAGTCCCCACCTGCCAGCCCGCCAGCCACATCCGCAGCACCAGATCGTAGTCGCTGTGCACTCCGCATGCGCCGCTCTGACTCATATTCTCGTCAATACCGCCGACATCCAGAAACGCAGACCTGCGCACCGCAACAGGTGCGTAGTCAACCAGCGTCACGAACTGCATCTGCAGCGGTGGCGGCTGCAGCCGCTGCCTGGCCCTGTCGCTGCCATCGTTGCCGGTGTCACCGTTTCCAGCATCTCTGTCCTCGTCGCTGGCGTCCGCCTGCCGACTGCCGGGATCCCAATGGCCTGTCCCAGGATCGTGGAAGTGCAGCCCGAACTGGGTGGAGTTCGGGTGGTAATCAAATACGAATCGTTGGGAGCTGCAGCAGATCCGGATGGTTGGGTGGGACAAAGGACAAAGGGGATAAGAGGGTGAATGCAATAAATACAATAAGACCATGCTAAGGGCAAAGAACAAAATGGCGGATTGGAAGACAGTGGGACGCGGGAATCCCCGGGGGGGTTTGGACAACATCGCAACACAGCAGCATCGCGAAAATGTAAGGAGAAGGACGACAAAGCAAAGGGAAGATAGAAGGGAAAGGAAGAAAAGGAGGGACAAGGGAAGGAGAAGGCATCCTCCTTTTTCCCACATGCCTCTGCCCGCCTGCCTCCTCAAGCCAGCTCGTACCACGCACCCGACTGCGCCCAGTCGCGGCCAGCGTTTGAAGGCCCGCACCACGGATGAAAGCCATTCGCAAGCTGTGTCATCGGGGAACACATCATCGTCCTGAGAGACGATACAGCGCCGCGGCATCTATATCTCAGTGTCAGTAGGCAAGCGGCCCAACTGGGGGCCCAGGGCTGCCCAAGACCATAAAAATCAGTACGCCCCTTGATGGCGCCAAATCCTTACATGCATACATACACACATATTCATAATTCGATAGATTCTAAGGCATATAATCGAACCAGATAAAGAACCGAACGCCGCGTACTTCCTCACTAGGGAAGGAAGTGGCTACATGGGCACCAAGCCCTCGCAGGTCCTTGCGGATTCTTTCCTTTCTCACCAGGGTAGGGTAGGGTTGGAGGGAAACGACGAGAACAATGCTCCGATAAATCATCAGCAGGGAACAGCAACGCCACAAACCCGGGGTGAAGCGGGACATCTGCTGACATCTCGGCTCTCCTGAATACGAGAAGCTTTGCCCCCCCCTGTCACCTGAAGCATGATGAGGATCTTGCCCTGCGCTAGCCGTGTCAGGCGGTTGTATGACCGGATCTCATGCACGTTGCTGCTGTAGACAGGCACCAGGAACCCGGCACCCAGCGGCCCCGCGGCAAACTCCGCCACCGCGGCCGCATCCCCACGACTGTCCACATTGATCAGCATCTCCAGACGAAATCCTAACCTCCCCACGCCGACGCCGCCATCTTCATCTCCATCGCCTGCGAGCATACCATCGCCAGTGCCTACCCCGCCGCTCCCGCTGGCTCCTCCACTTCCATTGTCAGCTCCGCCGCTTCGTTCATGTCCACCCTGTCGTCTGTCAGCACCTACGTCTCCGCTACTACTGCGTACGTGGGGGCGTGAGGACCTGCGTTCTTCAGAGCAGCGGCGGAAGGGTCGGACGAGCGCTGGGAGCATCCAGGGCCGGTTGTAATACTGCACCAGCAGGGAAACGAGCGGGCGCCCTTCTTGATCGCGAGTTCCAAAATTAAAATTGGGCTGGTCGTCAGCTGACAACACATTGCGCAAAGCGAAGGCGGGTGGCTGAGGTTCTGCGTCATGTTGTAAGGCCCAGTTGTAGAGGTTGTTGTGGAGCGTCCCAGTGCTCGCCGCCAGCAAGCACTGGGACAGGAGGTGGAGTGCGGAGCCAGCTGAAGAAATTGTAAGAGGTTTCATATGCTCTTCAAGTATGGCGTCTACATTATTGGGGGCACCAACTTCGGTGGTCGGCCCAGCGGAATCAGAGGTGGTGTGGCTGGGATGTACGGACGTTTCCAACTCCTGTTGAAGTTTTGCAAGCAGGAATGTCGCTATTGACTCGTGGTAATTCCTTTGTGCATTGTGGTATCGTAACAGCTCCTCTCCTTGGGCGCTGTTGGGAAGCTCAACCGTTTGCTTGAACGTCGACTGATGCGGACCAGGTTGGGGTCGTAGCTCCAGCTCCAGAAGCCGGCCAGCGTGATAGTGTGTGAGCTGTAAGTGCGTGGTTAATTGAGAGACGCTTTGCTTGCCAGCCGCTCCCAATTTTGCGAGTGCGCTGTGTACCGATTGGCAGAATGTCAGCCCGGCTATGTCAGACCCAGAGGAAAAGCTTGAACGAAGCTCGTGACTGTCTGCATCCGATAAGTACCAAATGAGTAGAAGCAACTGAAACAGCGTGTTAAAGCCGCAATCTTTGTATGGTGTGCTATCAATCCTGACGACAGCAGTACATGCCCCCATTCCTTGACAGCCCATGACCACTAACATAGATGCTGAGAATTTGCGGAGATTAGAAGCTTTTGCGAGAGGTTGTATGTAAGCCTTTCGATCGCAACTTCGCGATCCCTGGAAAGTAAACCGTTACAACATAACAAACGGAATAACCGGCTGGATCCCGTTAACGGTACCCCTTACCGAACTAACTGGCCATGTTCAGTTCTCAGCCTGCGGCCCCCCTGCAAGCCGCAACTGGCTATAGGCTTTGCAACAGCTGCATTACGATATCATGAGTGCGCGCTCAAAACTGTGCTTTGTTCGTCGTCGACCGCTGCAGCCGGACGCTACTCGTTCAATAGATGATGTTACCGGCATCGCACACCCCACAAGTTCCAGCTAGAGATGGCGATGACTCCCGTACACATGTACGGCACGTTCGTGTATTTACAGGAACGAGTCCCTCCTTTTTTACTCTCCTATCCAGAAAGCAGCTGCAGCCGTGTCAGCACCCTTAAGAAAGGGTGTCATCGGTTGCGCAAGACCATGGTCGCGATCTGCAACGTAGCCTTTACTCGGTCGGGGGGACAACCGAGCGCTTTATATGATATACCTCCGAAAACCGTGCAACTTGTGTGTACACACGAAAGCACACACTGCCAAAGCTACGGACGCTTTGCGCCGTCTTCTAGGTATAGCTGGGTAGCTGGGCCGCCATGGTTTTGCTTCCCCCATGGGATGGTGACGACCAGTGTGTCCCATATGCAGTTGACATCAAAAAAGACTCCGAAACCCCTGGCACTGACATGGGGCCGCCCACTGAAATAACAACTGTTCCAACGGAACACTCCGTAACACAGCGCTGAGGATGGATCCTGCTGCACCATGCCATCGCCCTTCCAGACGATACGACTACATTCCAAAAAGCCTTACGGCGCCACAGCAACAGCGCCGTTATAACCCCTCCTCGGCCCTCCCCAATGAACCTCCACGTAATGCTGGGCCACCGACTCACCAAACTTCACACCAGCTCCTAACGGTTTTTGTTGCCGATAACGGTTTTCCGGTTTTAGCAGACAAACGATCTTCGCTAGAACAGCTAACGTCGCAACCCCAGCGACACGACGCTCGTGTTGCCCCGCAGCAACCGCCCGAACGCTCCCTTAACGGATTTGGCTTCAAGATTGGTTAGCGTCGTCGGGTCATCTGCCCTGGCCTGCCTCATGCCGTCTCCATGCCGTTCCTGTGGTGCCCTTCCACTGCTGCATCGAAGAGGCCCTGCGACCGGTAGGCCCTGCCGGCGTAGCTTTCCCCACAGCAGCCACCCTCATCGCTGCAGTTACTGCCCTCCCCTCTCACCTCGGCGTTCGCCCTCCGCCGTCCCCGATCGGAACGCCGCGCCCGTCTGCAGAGGGCAAGGAGGGCTCCTGTTGTGGAGAAAGGGTTTATGGGTCATGAAAACGTAACACGTGGCGACTTCACTTTCCTTCTCCGATCATGTGACGAAGGCTGTGGACTCAATTTACGGCCGCGGTCCGACTACTGTACGTATCCGCTGGATTGCCGACATTGGCGGTGCCAGCTCGGCAGCCCGCCCCAGTATCGCTCCTCCCCCATCCCTACCTCCGGAGGGGAAGATACTCTTCAGGCCCCCAGAGCCCCAGACTCATATAACTATCGAACATTAAAAAAACGACCCCATTCCGGCCTTCGTAAGAAATCGCCGGTCATCCCTTTCCCCTTCCTCTTTCACATCCTCGTAAAATACATACCCCCCTCACCTCGCCAATGATCCGGCCCGTTGCCCGAGCTGCCTCATCCACCCCGTAGTCTCCTGGGGTGGTGCTCCCAAGCACATCGCTGCGGTCCTCCACAGTGGCGCCACCTTCGGCTGACGAAGGCATCTCACCCTTGGCGGCGCTGCGGATACGCTCTCCGCCAGCGTCAACGCTGCCTTTGACAGTCTCCTGGGCGTCGTGGAAGGTCTCCTGTGTGTTTTTTAGCAACACAAAAGATAGGGTTGCGTTCAGGTACAGCATCACCATCACGATAACATAAGGAAGGGGGAATGGGTCAGGGCGGAGGTGACGGCGGCAGAGGCAAGAGGCGGTGGCGGCGGTTTTTCCACCCCCTCAACCAGCCCCCGCACCCACCTTGGCCCGGGAAGTGGCGGAGCTGGCGGCCTCCGCGGCCACGTCGCGCGCTCCCTGGAGCCCCTCACGCGTCGCTTCCGCGTAATCCGATACGCGCTATCAGGAGGGCCCGGGGTTAGATTTGGTTAGTTTTGATGGACCTTACATTTACCTTGAAACTAATTATTAAAGAAAGGGGATTTAAAATAACGCTTTTAAAGAATCGGGCTGGGGCTGCCGTACTGGAATTGCGACGTACTTTTTTCATTTATAATGTTTAGACGCTCTTTATCTTAAGTCATGTGCATTTGTGACACCAAACGCGACACGTGACGCATATCGGTACACCGGGGCACAGGCGTGCGCGCTGTGGTGCCTGCTGAAGTCCATGTTCGTTTGCTTGCTTTTGCTAACGGAAGGCGCCTATCCAAGCCGCCCTGATGAAAAACACGGCGCAGCGCCTCTCGTACAATACGTACACCGTTTGTAGACGCGAACACATTTCTCATGCACCGCAAGCCGTGCGACGTACGGCATGTACGTACCTGCTTGGCTCGCTCCTTCATATCATGCGCCGCTTCCTTGCTGCGTTCAATGCCCTCTTGGCCGCGGCCAGTGTACTGCAGTGGTGCGTACGTTGCGGACATGACGAGTTAACAAGTACACATCGCATAGCGGGTTCGGGATTTTGGGGGCGGTCCGGCGGGGAGGATGGGGCTATAAACGAGTGCGGCTTACATAGTAACTGATCAGACCAACATATTTACTTTCCGTGCAGAGGAAAGGTTCGTCGAAGGCGTCGGGAGAAGTAGCGTTACGAGTCACAGTCATTAATTCGCAGAGGTTGTGGTTCGACAGAGATTTATTTAGGCGAGACTTCGTAAAAGCAGTTACGTGTCCTTATCTTGCGAAGAATGTTGCAATTTAATAATAAAAAAGTGTTTAAAAAATTAAAAATCAAATTTCTTTACTTATATCGCTTAGTATTTGCGTAGGGGAGCCATTCTAGCCCCTCCGATGACATGGACATCTCGCATGCTCCCTTCCCCGCGATTCAAATAGTCGCCGCACCTCATTAATGGTGCGGCCGGCGGTGTCGGCGGCACCCTTGAGGGTCTCCTTGGCTCGCTCAGTGGCGTCGTGAATCTGTTCACGGCCCATGGGTCAGCGATCCCGGCCCCGAAACAAAAGCACCGTCAGGACATGGCAAAACGGTTAACTCACGATTCGTCAGTTTCCCACAATACGATCACGTTTTAACATAAATAAGTCGACAAGAGCGCACATGGCGAATGATAACAGCCACACCACGAGCGATGGTGACGGCGCCATTTACTACGGCGACGTGCATTCGATGTCACCAATTGAACCCACCGAGATCCTGCCTTAGCAGGACAGAGAAGTAAGCGCTGGAGCGGACACCTACCGAGATACAAGCGACCGTACGACCAAGCGACCGTACGAAACCCACATATATAACCCACACTACACAAGGGCCCCCGCTGCACTGCGTCCGGATGCACCTTCTCAGCCACTCGTGATACGGTGTCTTTAACTGAATCGGTTGGATTGGCGGGCGCGGCGGCCGAAGTCCTGAAGCCCGCAACCGCGTGCGGCAGTCTGCGGCACGGCGGCATAAGTGGCGGTGTGCGCACGGGCGGCACGGGATGTTTCCGGGAGTAAGGAATGTACGACAGGGCCGGTAAGAAGTGAGCAACACAGCAGCGTAAAGAAAGGACAGGACGAAAGATGACATCTGCATGCAAATCTGCATGCATGCTAGGCCGGTGAGGCCAAACAAGACACCGACCCAAATGGTCATGGAAGGTGGATTTTTCTTGGACATGTTTGGTCCGGTGATTTAACCGCCTGCTGTTCATTAAGTCATTGCTATCAGTACGGCGTATTACGGCGGTTTGAGGCGGGTCTTGGTCGATTCCTGTGATATCCACACCAGCCACTGTTAGGGCCTCGTGTTTGCGCATAGTGTGTACACTTTCCAGTGCTATGTCGAGACACCCTCGTACCACTGCACGTCCACTGCACGCAGCATGCCGAATTGTAATAATCGCATTCCAGATGTTAGCTGCCAAGGCTTCAGGCAAAATAAATCCAAAGTACAAGCACGTGTTGACGTCTGGATGGCGTAAGCCAGGGTTCGCCAGGGGTTTCTTTTCATTGATTGCATCAGACCTTCGTGTCGTTTTGCTGCCCGTCAATGTGACTGTCAATGTGTCCGACTGTCCGTACAAAAATAGCCATCGCATTCGGCACTGACGAGTCCACTTCGCCAAACCTGCATCCTACGGCTTACAACCACCACCATCACCACCGCCAAACAGCGCCATAACATGGGTGGGCTGGTTCGCTTGTTATTAACTTTCAGGATTGACAGCATATCGCAGCGCACATCACATCACAGCCTCTCCTACAAGAACCCACTGCGGAAAGTCCGCCCAGCGCCGCCTACAAAGGTGGTGCGGGAGGAAGATGAGGAGGCAACCGGCTGCGTGGCTTTGCCTTCTTTGCGACCATTCCCGCTGGTCCCAAAGCACCAGATGACCTAGTGCTTTGATCGTCCCGCTAGCACTTAGGCGGCGGTGCTAGGTGCACTACCACTAGTACCGCCTAGTGGTAAAGCTAGCCGGCTCGTGGTGCTAGCGGCTCGAGGCCTAGTGGAACTGCTACTAGGCCACTCCAGCCCATCACAGCCCTCACATGGCCTGAGGCACAATTTCCCGCTGCATGTAGCGCGGATTTCCGTCCCCAATCGACTTAGTGCCCGTGGACCATGGTCACGGACGCCTGTCCTTTAAAACTTCCGACATTCGCTTACCTTTGAATGGGTGCTGTTGCCCAAGCAGCTGGGAGAAGTGCTCCCGCAGCGCGTCGGAGCATCTTGAGGGTGATGTGCTTTCAAATTTTGAGGTTTGCTTCTGCAAGATGATTGACCAGGCGGCAGAGCCACATTAGGGGTAGGACTTGCCAGGAGGCGCTGATCTGAGGATTTTTGATCCGGCACCGAAGGGGACACCATCGGCAGCACTTTGCGCGCTGCTGCTGCAGCTGCGTTTCGGCATCGCGCGGAGTCCTTCGGACGCACCTCCTTAAGAGAGCCCGCGCGGGCTCGTCCAGCTGGCCACGGATCGGAGCCAATCAAGATATGTTCACAGATATTCACAGATATGGATGTAAGCTCCAAGATCCAGCAAAGAATATGATGCAGTGCTTAATCACCATTGGAATAAATACTCGACAACGTGGGCCCATGGGTCGGTGCCGAGGTCATGACGCATCGACGGTTGTTCAGGTCCCCAGAATCAGAGATGATCACTATCCATACACGAAATTTAAGGAAAAACAATCAAATAAAAAATTCAGTACAAAAAATAGCAATGCACCCGATCGGATGATCGACAGTGCCGACTTTGAACGCTTACTCCTGATTGGAGTAAGCAACGCATGGCATGCAATTGGTATATCCGGTCAGCCTCACAACCAGTAAGCATAGTCCGACAGAGCTGCACCAGCACCTCAAGCCAAACAGCTCTAGTTGACGTTCACTGACAGCATCCGTCACGTGCTTTAACTGCAACCTATGGCAGCACGGTGTCGTTACACGATGCAAAGAAACCATGGCCTCCCATTCCCACTTTGTGCATCTTAATTCAAACCTGGCTGCTTCTGCGTAAGCTGGCTGCTGCGTAACCTTTGATATAATATTATGGCTTCCCGCCTATCGGCGAAGTTTCGTGTTAAAGTCTCCGATCCTCTCCAATCTAAATCCTCTAACCGGCGTATGCTGTCATGATGTTTGCTCCAGGTGTTCCAGACCCCTGGTTCGTTCGAATACCTGCAAGTTGCCATCGCGACGCGAGGCTCAATAGGTTGAATTCAACACTTGTGCATTCCCATAAGGCTTTTAGTCCAGATATTTAAAATATCTGTGTTCCTGTTGAAATATCTACTGTGCATGTGGCTGGAGCTACTTGCCCTACTTGCCTACCAAGCTCCAAGGTGCTCTGGATACTTTGAGAGGGAGGTGGACCGCGTGTGCCCTGTATGCCCAACTTCACACTCTGCCTGTAGAGATCCCGATAGCCGCCTGATATCGCACATCCATTACATCTTGGCACGAATCCAGAAGCGGTTAGGGAAATTGAAAGCAAGCGACGATGACGATGACGATGGTGAGGACGACAATGGCGGCGAGGGCTTTGGCGGCAGTCGGCTGGGGTCTTCGTAAGCTTAGTCGTGACCGAGTCGCACTTTGCCTGGCAAATGTCAGACGACTGGCGAAGTATCGCGCGAGGCGTACACGGCTTTCATTGCCATTCTTATGCCAGAATGAGAAAGTTCTCTAATTACTTAAATCTTCAAAGCTTTATTCTTATGCGGAATTCGCGTCGTATTGCTGTGGGCAGCATCAAGTATCTGGCGGACGTTGCCTAAACACTCCTAAACCCTTATTCGACTCTTGGAGCCTCTTGCCTCTTGACATAATTTAAAGGATGATTCCCTTTCGCCTATCCTTATTAAATTTCTAAATCATTCCGTTCAGCCTGCGCATGCCTTCCACAATACTATCTAGTGTTTGCATGGTTATGCATAGTTGCAGAAGATTCTCTACCCCTCCTGATTTTGTTTTTTATTTTTGCGTTCAAGTTACTCTCTTCCCGCATCTGCTGTGCGTCCGTACGTATGGCGTGGCAGGTTAGGTTGTAGGTCAGCTTGTATGGCGAGTGGCCATCTTAGCATTACCCCTTGTACATCGCACGTTTTTTAGGAGAAAGTAGATGCCTTGGCAGCCTACAGATTGGACGCAGCTAGTCTTACTTGTGGAAGACTTGAGAATTAGGATGATGGTAAATTGGTGTATAGACTTGTAGAGATCAGCGTTCTTCATCCCGGACGGGACCCGGAAACTTTTTAGTTTTTAGGAAAATGCACTGTTGTGAGATAGACCAGCGGACATTGGCAAAGCTTGGCCGTAATACGAGGAAGTATTAGTTACATAATTATATATAGGGTAATGGAAAGAGAGAGAGAGATAAACGTTAATAGAAGCAACGTCTGTCGGAAGAGCCCATGCAGCTGTACGCAAAAATGATAGGAACTTCACCCACAAAACATACCACAATATACATAATTCGAAACCTTATTAGGTACCACAAATAGATCCCTGAAAGGCTCCCTTCGCGAACATGACTAGGCCGTACTGCATAGAAGTCCAAGATAAGAATAAGATAAGATAAGATAAGATAAGATTTCCAATGGCTGCTAGCCCGAGCTTCGCCACCTGGAGACTTGGGATGTCGCAGGCCGAAACAGAAGTCGCATTCCATCGAACGATAAATCCCACCACATGCTTCACATAAAGCTGTATTGCAGGGTAGGAGCGAGGAATTTGGAAAAGCCCTTGAAAGCAGTCGGACAATGTTGTTTCTCTCAGTGTTACAGTAACGATTGACATATTCATTGCAGCAGTCGTGAATAAATCGATTGATGCTTGCATCATTCAGTGTCCCTCGGTGTGTCTTAACACCACCGTCATCACTTCTTGCATGCGTGCGCTTAAGTCTAAGCCGCTACCTGCGCGCAGACCAGAATAGGCAGCACATTGCATTAGGACCTGGTGTTCATCTTCTACCTCATTGGCCGTACACAGCGGGCATGTCCTCGCCTCCCTAGGCCGCTCCCAAGCACGATTAGCAGTAATTGGCCAACAGCATAGTCGAAAACGCATCAGCACATAGTGTTTTGAAAAGGAGGATCCAAACACGGTAGCTGAATGCGCACTGATGGCACGCAGGGAGGCCCTACTCCCACGTAGCTAGGAGTCCAACTCGTATTCATTGCAAGGTACACCCCATGATTCATGGGACACTGTAACTGTAGTAGCTGTAATATGTCTGCAAAAGTCTCAATCACCCGCAAAACAAGTAGGGCCCCAGCCCACCTCAGTAACAATGCTGAGGCTGCCTACCCGCATCTTGGCCACAACTGCTTCCACGAGTTCCTCTGTCAGTGCTCAGTGCTGCGTGCCTGGCTTGTCCAGCCTTATGCATGATGAAGAACCGCCCAACTGTAACCCACGCTTGCAATAATGGCGTTCACGGCCTTGTAGCAGCTGCATGCCCGACGGGCCTCTCCTCTCCTCAAGAGGCAAACAGGAGGTGCGAAGATCAAAACCACCATGCGCACGCCTTACACTCATGCACCGCAGTGCGTCCGCGACAGGAGCCTCAGGCAACGCCGCCACAAGCCCCACGTGCGTGCGGCTACCATTATTATGCCTGTGCCTTAATTAGCGCCATCAGCTGGGACAGCCAGCCCCGCCTGGTCAGCAGCACGAGAAGAGCCTGCGGTTGAGCAAAAGCAGGCGTTGGCCGGTGCAGGCACGTGTGCATCAGTCAGCACACTCTTCAGGCAGGCACCTTTGGCGACGTCTGCGCATTCCTATGCAAGCCCGTCCTTGTCCCTAACATACCGCAGGAGGCCTCGGCGTCGTGGTGCCTGCTGCGCGGCTTGCAGCGCGGCTTGCAGCGCCTCAATACTCCGTTGCAGCTGCGCGATAGTCTGCCGTGCCTCAATATCCCGTTGCAGCTGCGCGGCATGCAGCGCCTCAATATCATGTTGCAGCTGCGTGATAGTCTGCGCCTGCTGCGCGATAGTCTGCGCCTGCACCTCTTCACGCTGCCGCGCCTCTTCTAGGGCATGCAGCAGCTGCCGACCAGCGGCCAAATTCAGAGAACGGTTGCTACTTGCATCTGAGCCCGACGCGGCAGACATATTTCAAGGTCGTCTTGGCAGCCGATGCCGCAGTGCTTGTCTAGCGCGCGTAATACTTGTCGATATGTTGATATTGGTGAAACTAAAGTCGCGCGCCTCGTTCTCAGGCACATGAGCGAGCACAGAGCAGCCCTTTGACGCAACATTACGGGCAGGGCTGTGGCGCATCATTGTCTTGGACAGGCGAAACGGCATAAGTCTCGTAATACCACTCTTCTCTTCCCCTTTTTTCCAAAGTAATAACTTGGCTTAAATGTTTTTATTCTTAGATATATCATTTCTGGTCTTTCGTGCTTTGCGGTCGTGAGCCTCCCGGCTCTTACCGGGCCTTACGAGTTTCACAGAAACTTGTAATTATCATCATTATCACTTTAACTCTTAGGGAGGTAACTTTTAGAAGAATCGACATCGATGAGTTGTGAACTTCGGGGTCAGGAGTTGTGACCCCTGGTGAAGTTTGACTTGCAGCAAGACGAAGCGGCTGCTTGTCCACTATAAGTAAGAAGCTGGAAGATTCTATCTGATATAAACCCGAAAAGTAGCTGCAACGGACATCACGCAGCAAACATCAAAAGCCAATTACATGTACCGCAGACGTAATCCACCGAGGACTCCTGTAATCCTGCATCGCACAAAGACGCCTCGGAGGCAGCGCAGAGCTTCCCTACCCCCTTGAAGTGACTTATTTGCGGGTATGTATAATCCAACGACCAGCCCCGACCAGGTTTTCCCATCAATGGCGGCCGCGTTTCCATCAATCTGCCGACTATTGTCAAGAATAGCCTACGTTAGTCAAGACCTGAGTATGCTTCGCTTATGCTGCACATGGTGGTATGCAATGACATATTTGTGAATGTTTCGACAGAGAACTTATTTCAACAGCACGAACAAATCGACGGAAGTCATCGGAACGCAATCAAGCAAAGAAAACGGCTTCTTCCATCCGGCTCACAGAGCGTGCATGTGGCTGTTCTCTCAAGGCATATAGTAACCATGGCACGCACTTATATGCTTTCATGCAGCTTTAACAATTGTGCAGACATCGGCAACAAAATGCGCCATATGGCGAACTCAAAATACAACAACACATTTCATTTGAATCATCAAAACTACATCGGCGAGGAAAGGCAAGACAGCACCGACCAGGGGCACCGACGGGACCACCTACCTCGAAGAACAACACTTTGCATATCGTAACTTTTAAATACATCCTTCTTGTGGTCCATCCAGACATCGTCGAACATACTCGCATGCTGACAACTGTAAAACGTTTCGGGCTATTTTCATTGTCTCACGCTGGCATAGCCATGCATATCAAGGTTGACAGGGCTCCTTGCGAACCAGTGAATTTCCCCTCCTTGCGTTTTGGCAGCTAGTAAGCCACCATCGTTGAAGATCTGTATTAAATGCCATATGCCTGACGGAAAAAATCGTTACCTCAAGAAGTAACTGTTTGTGCAACAAGATACCAAGCTGCCTTGCTTCTCCGGGGACCGAGGGGGGCACCCATGAGGACAGGGCCTGCAGTCTACGAAGCTGAAATCAACGGTCCCTGCGCAACGGTCGTGACTGTTCAATTCTTCTCCTTGGCCGCCAAAGCTTTGAACAGATCCTCGTACGTCCAGCCATCGAGAAGCGTCTTGCTGAATGTTAGCGTGCCGTCGGTTGCTGCGATAGGCCCTGGTGCATCGTCATGGCACGCAGTAGGTACAACTGCCTCAACGATCCCAACCGTCTCCACAGCAGTGCACTCCGGTGCCGCTACCACAGCAGGTGGGGCCTTGCGCGCCCTCCACGCAGCAATCCATTCGCGTGCCTCCTGCACATGTGGCGGCACTTGTGGCGCCTCTTGGGGGAGCTCCTCGGTCGTGGTATAGCTTAAAATCTGTGCAGTGGCAGGCCCTTGGCGCGCTTTCCATGCAGCAATCCAATCACGGGCCTCTTGCACATTTGGGGGAACTTCGGACGTGAGGTATGCCCGTGCCACCAGCCGGCGGCGAGTGGTCCGCACCACCATCCTGCCCTGCGGCTGACATGGAAGATCAGGCGAAGTCCGAAACGGACGGGCTCTCGTCAGGTATTACAAGAAATTCTTGCGATGATGGCGGGTCACCTATGGTGGAATCTAGCCGTTAAACCATAACAAATAACGATCTTTATAGCGGCCAGTTTCAGGGTTGCAGAAAATACTTGTGGCGTCTCTTTAGCAGAGGCATTTCAGTCTTCCGACACGGCTTCATGCAGTTCAATGCTCTGCGCCACATCGATACTGCGATTGCGTGAGAGCTTCGGCTTCATAGTCAGCAAGATCAAACTTGCACGAACAACGTGCAGCGGTCTATCCGTAAGCTGTTTCTCCAAGTCAACTTCGAGCGTACATTCCAGTCATTAGTACCTGCATCTACCATGTATGACTCACCAGATTAACTCGCAGCGATAAGGTCATCGACGTGTTGCCGAGCGTGCACCCAAGCAGAGCTATTCAATTCTTCGGGTCGAGCTAACTGTCGTCTTATACAAATGGTTTTAGGAGCCTAGCCGCGCCTATATCTTTATTACAGATGGCATTATCCGGAGTAGTTGCAGGCCTCCCTATGGTAGCGAAGTCATTTCAAAAGGGCTTTACATGCCGTACATGACAATGCCATTGATCGTCAGACAGGACACACCCTCAACCCAATTTTCACCTTTCATCTAAGACTGATATTGTGTGCCTTCTTGCAATTGTGGCCAACTTATCACAGGGCCTTTGCGCAGGGGTGCTGCTCTTTTCCAGATAGCTAATTTCTCGACAGTGCCTGGGTCCTGTGGCTGAGCTCAAAGCTGGAAATTTCAATACACTCACGATGGTGACTGTGATGACGCCGCCGTTGTAGGCCGTTGCCATCAGGGTGGTTGCCAGTAGCCGGTCGTGTCTTTGCAGTCTGGGCTTGGCTGTATTTTTAAAAAGGGTAAGTACAAGTCTTCAACATTTTGCTGCTATACCGGCTGTGACACATATTTCAACGTCTGGCGCGATGGCAATGAGGCGAAGCAGAAGTTATTGTTCGCATCGCTTCTTTCTCGGACCGGTAACTGTTTTGTGCTGATACAGTACAACAGAAATGTTCGTCGCTTATATTTTTCTTCGTCTGTGGCTTCTTGGTTTGGCCCGTGTAATAGCTGGAAGAATGCGGTTTCAGCATGGCCCCCAACTTTCAGCAGCTGCGACACTTCTGATTTGCCATTCTCTATTTTCAAGCGCCCATGTAGCGACTGGTAAGTGTGCGGAGTGTGCAAGTTGCTGGGGGTTGGCGGACGTCGGCTAGGTCTCGCTCGTTGTCCATATCACGACATGTCCTGCACTAGCTTACATGTGCGGATTGCCATAATGTTTGCCGTGCTTTTATCTTATGGGTCCAGCCAAACGGCAAGGATGAAGTTGCTTGGCACTTGCGTCTGTCTGGGAGGACCCGTGGGCCTGTATATTGCCTCCTGCCCATGACCCCTGTACCGCACCCGCGTCTTCTCTTCTCAGCTCCGAAAACACGTATCCACACTGTTTGTTTATCAATTTCCCCATTGTTATTATTCCGCTAATACTACCTCTAATCGACGTCCTCGCTCTACCCGGGTTGCAGCAAGCGGAGCCAGCGATCTTAACGATGGCGAGATCGCGGGGGTCGTGGTCGGCAGTGTGGGCGGCGCACTACTTCTGGGCATGCTGACGTTGCTCGTCTGCTGTGTGCACGCATCCCGGGGGCGGCGAACCGGCGACCTGACATGGTGGGTTGCTCACGTGTGTACCACTGCGGCTTGCGTCACGGCGACGGATCTATGCCTACATGGATCTACTGCAGTTGACGCCTAACCAGCAAATAGAAATCGGGTCCATCGCAAAGGGTTGGTTTTTTAGATTTTATACGGGTCCTCGTTCCAGTTGCGGGCTTGCCCCTGCCGTTCCTCGCTTATCTGACGGGCTCCACGTTCTACATGGGAGTCAGATGCTGGGGCCGTTTTCCGGGGTGTCGCCCCTGGTCAAGGAAGAGTGTTTGCCATGTACCAGAAAAACCGGCTTCCGAGTCACAGCCGCCGCTGCCGGTGCGTCCAAAGAGCTCTTACTGCCGCCAGCAAAGCAACCCAAAGGTCGAGGCTGGACATGGCGTCTAGCACATGTTTGACGGGCGACAAGGACAGGAACATGGCATTGCCTTTTCGTTCTTGTTTTTCCCTTTAAAGCATGGATGTACTCCCCTTGGTTCCGGAGTTGTGGGTGTTAACTAGAAGAAGACATGGTCGTCTATACGTGAAAGAAAAGACGAAAATTGAAATCATCAGACGTTTGGCACCGGCACGTTGATGCGTGTGTGTGTGTGTGGGGGGGGTTATGGCGCTCCCTCGTCCGTGTCCCGTTAGGAGCGCATCAGCTGCAACTGCACTTTCGGTCAACCCCACGCCTGGCCTCCACACTTCCCGATGTCATCTCATGCCTAGGTCCAAGACATCGGACGTGGAGGCCGCAGCCATCGGTCAGACCCCGCATCATCCGCTGCCGGGTCCATGCGGGGAGGACCTTGTAATGAATGGCCAAGGTGCCGCAGGTGGCGGCGCCACCATCACCACCGACGGCGTCGCCTCCGCCGATGCCAGCTTTCCTGGCGCTTTTAATCGGACAGACACCACTGTCTCACGGGTGACAGGTCAGAGCATGGCAACACTCGACGGCTACGGTGACTTGCCCCCTCTCCCCGAGCTTGTGCCATCGCCATCGCGCTCGCCACGGCTGCCGCCGGGATCCGGTGGCCGCAAGATCGGGTTATTCCGTGGCCGCAGCCTGGGCAGTGCAGGTGGCGGCGTAGCGCAATTGTTTGTGGCACACAAGGGTGGTTTCCTGCGGCATAGCAGCGGCAACATCAAAGACAAGCACCTTGAGGTTGGTAGAATTTGTAGGATGGTTGGCCGCGCCAAGATTGTAGATCGACTGATGATTGCAGGTGTCTGTTTCAATCGCCTCTCCAAGCCGTTTGCTCATCTTCGTCCCGTCCGTGTCAATCTGCCGCTGCTTACAGGTGTCCCGATCAACCCGTGTGGAGCCCTCTGCTGAGCTCGAGCTCACGGAGCCTTTCCAGCCTGCAGCCACCAACATGGGGCCCCCACTGTCGAAGTCTTCTATGCTACTGCGCTGGCTCAATGGTGCCGATGAGAGCTGCCCAGAGGCCGCGGTAGCGGCTGCGCAGCTAGCAGCGGCGGCTGGGGCCGACAGGCCTTCAGATCGCAGCAGTGGGAAGGGCGATGCAGGGCGCGGCAACAGCGGTGGCGCTGGTGGTGGCGCCGGGTTGGGAACGTCGTTAGACCGCCTGCCGCTACTGTCACTGGCGGCGCAGCAAACGGGAATTGTGTGGAGTAAGATGCCGCCGTCTGTGGCTTCGTCACCGGCAGTCTCCGTGGTGGAAAGCTCTACTATGCATATGCTGCGGGTGAGTGTGTTGGATAGAGTTCAGCGAACAGGTTTGTGCAAGGCAAGCAATAGGCGGTGAGCTCAGGGTTAGGCTGCTCAATAGCCGACGCCTGAGGCTTGACAATGAATAGGGCCTTCCCGCCATCAGGCATCGTTAGGAAGCCTTAAAGCGGGTTCAATTTGCTGCTGCCGCGTTCATCGTTGTAGGGATCACTGAAGCGCTCCGATGCACCGGCGGCGGCCATGGCGACGCACGGCAGCCATACCCTAACTCACGCCGCCGCAGCCCTGGCGGCATGGCACGGAGGCGACGACCCTTACCCTTCCAGCCTCGCACAGGCCTCCCTGGACTCCTTCTCTGAGGGCGGCTCGCATCGCTGGCCCCCCAGCGGCGGTTGCAGTGGAACGAACCGGCCAGGCATTGTTTTCGATTATGTGATGCGGCCAACGCATAGCTCGTCAGGCAGCCGCGCGAACACCGGTGGTGGCATGCTGAGTCGAGCACCGACGGCCGGGGGCGGGGTGGCGGGTACGGTGGCGTCAAACGGTGGCGTTGTGAAGTCAGTGGCGGGCTTCGGCGCGGATGACGCCTTCGCCATGGGCACCACGACGGACGAGCACATGTCGGCACAGGTAGGCGGGAGGATGCTAGGACGAAGAGATTGTTCAGATTGCAAAAGGATGGAAGGATGGAAGGGACTGACGTGCATCGTGCATCATATACGAGTGTGTACTGGTGGGTAAATGTGAACATGTGGATGTGAATTCCAATGTCTCCAGTTACTGGGCTGAACTGTGAAGCGATCCCTTCCTCATTAAGAACCTCTAGGCATTACAAAGCACCTCCGCGCGTTGTTGCTCCATTCAGGACCCTGCCGCCACCGCTTCTGCCAGTGGACGACCCTGGCTTCACCAGATTCCGCCCACGAAGCTCTCAGCGCTGCAGGAAGCAGAGGCGGAAGAGGAGGACGGGGACGGCGCGCTGCCGCCGCTGCCGCTGCCGCAGTCGCCAAGTACGCAGCTGTCGCCAGTGTTGCCGCTGATGCCGCAATCGTTGTCAACGTTGACGTCGGGCCCGGCGTTACCGACGGTATTCCTGCAGCCGCCGCCTTTGCGCGATGGATGCGCGACGGACGGGTCAGCAAATATGACCGGCTCCGGCTGGACGCATTTTGGGAATGGGGATGGGGCAGCATTGGGCAGAATAGTTCAGGGCGCCACCGCATCCAAACCCGACGCAATAAACCGGCTGAGCCAAGATCCTCCACTGCCTATCTCTACGACTGCAGCCTCTTCCGCCACAGGTGACACTCTCGCCCAGGCCGTTACGCCCTTGGTCGCACAGCCCGCACCCATGGACATTGCGGGAGGCCGTTTATCGGCATTTTCGAACATGGCTGCTGCCGTAGACAAAGCCTTTACGGCCCCCAGGGCCGCCGGTGCCGCTGCGGGTGCCGATGGGCCTAAATTCCGGGGCATTGGGGTCGGACGCGTCGCCTCAGAGCGCACCATCGGCGTCGACTGCATTGCTAGGAGTGGTGACACGGACGGCGTTTCGTTTTTCACAATGCCGGGTCGACGGCCGTCAGACTTGGCACTGGCCGGAGCACAGCCCGGAGCCTCAGGCCAGCTAAACCGGCGTGCGGTTGTGCAGCCGCCCCTCCACGCATCCCAGTCCAACAGCAGCTTCCGATCTCAGACGTCGCTCGTTTCCCCATCGCTGAGTGTCCATTACCCTGAGGTACCGGACGCCACGGCAGGATTGGAGTCGGCCGCGGCGGCGGCTCTTGTGCAGGCGCTGCGGTACGGCAGCAGCATCAAGGACAGGGCGTCAGCAGGGCTGACGCAGCAAAATGGTAGACGCGGCGAAAGCGACTTCGCCACTGTCAGTGGCGCGTCACCGGTGATGAGCGGTAGTGCCAGTGCGAGCAGTGGCCTTGAGAGTGCGGGTTCTTCTGACCGTGGCCATGTTGTATCTCGAGATGTTGATGAGGTGGTTGGACTGCAGCCGCTACACCTGCCGCCGCCCATGTCTGCCTCCGTGACTCGGTGATCCAGGGACCAGTTGCTAGCGGACCTACTCGCCTTCCGAAGGTTTGGTGAGCTCGACGGTTAAACAGTTATTTAGCCACACGCCGATCGCAAAGCTTTTGGCTCTTGGATTCCTCGGAGGTGGCCGCGCGCAAGGGGGCGTGATGTGGGAGATGCGTCTTTGCTTGTTGCGGCGTTAGAGCCCCTAGACTAGCCTGGAAATTACGCGTGGTCCATTAGTCCGTTCGTCATCTCTTTGTCTTACCTGTTTTCTTAAGGGCGGGTAGAGCGGCTTCTCATTGGGGTGCAGTTGTGGATGGCCACTGCGTGGCATGGCTTACTGCACGATAGTGCCACATGAGGTTATAGTAGCATGTCGTGGTTTCGTGATGTGGCGAATGTGTGGCGTGGTGTGATGTGCGTTTTGGCAACAGCCGCTGTGGCATGTCTCGGTGTGAGGTCTCCCAATCAACGCGTAATTTGGAGCAGTGAGCAAAATGTGTGTGATTTGTATCTGTTTTACGGCTGTATTGCACCTTGCTATTTCTTCCCGTGGCGGTAAAAATGCTGTCAGCAGGCATCAGTCCGTCGGGCAACACACTTAGCGCCCGCTTGTAGTAGTCGACAGCACGAAGCCTCTTTTGTTATGCGCTCCATTCGCTAAGCGGAAACGGCTTCTTGCGCAGTCTTGTTTCTCAGGTTGGTACCGTTATTGTGTTACCTGGTGGAGGCAGGTATAATCTTTTCACTCAGCACCGTGGCAGGCTGTCCCCCGGAAAGGCAAGCAGAGAGGTACGCAGACACGCGGAAGGGGTTAGGCTGCCGTTGGCGTATGTGGTACTGTGTTGGCGGCATATAAGGGACTGGCAGGTGACGTGTATGGGCTTGTGCGGGGCCCGCATTTGGGAATTCTTGGAACGGGGGACGGGGATGTGGTGCACCCTGTTGACAGCGCGCGGGAAAAGCATCTGCGGGGAGGAAGGTACTTGGTGTGATTGTGTGGGGTTAAATAGTAGGAATGGGGGTTTTGGAAACTCTTGGGAGAAGGGTGCACTTCTGCGTTCATGCTCGGGTCGACATTTCTCCCCATACGAGGGGAAATGTCGAGCATCAAACCAAGCACTCGCAAACTCAAGGATTTGGCTTCCCATTTTTGCTTTGAGTAAACTGGTGTGATCTTATATAGCGCTCGGGTTCTGAAGTAAAGAACGAAATGATGTAGCTCTGAGTCCGGTGCGGAGTCCACGGATCTCGTATGCCGATGTTCAAATATCCACGTCGGCGTGTCCAAGCAGCACTTGGCAGGAGTTGGTTGTCGTGCTGTGTCGCGTCACCTCGTCATCATGTTTCGATTTGGCGGGAGGAGGGAAGGAAACGTCGTCCTTTGGTAGCGTGATATGTGGTGAAAAGTTTACCCTTCTCTCGTATTTCGGGGACTTCGCTAGAATGTAGACAGCAGCGGCATGTTTTGCGTGCTCGCTTGCTGCATCATGCGCTCGTGATGTGCGGAGGCCCTTAAATAAGTTCAATGCGTTAGGATGCGTCGGCCATTCGAATATCCAAAGATTATGTGTGCTGATGCGCAGCTCGGGTGCGGAGGTAGCTGCGCCTTTCTTCTAGTCGTCTTACTTTGCCTATTTAGCTTTGGCCACGCCTTCAGGTTTCGGGAGTGCATGTGCTTTGGGCCGGCGTCGTTAGAGTCTCCTTGTCGGCTTTTGCTCCCATATACATGTCTCTTTTTTCACACTTTTCGCCTCACTTTTTATCAAAATTGCGGTCTTTGAGTTTGAGTTGCACTTCAAATCTGCAAAGTGCGATGTGGATGCGGCATGCTTAGGTTGATGCGAGTACCGGCGGGGTTTGGAAGTCAGATGTGCATAACGGTGACCCGTTTAATATGTGTCGCCAACAGCCGACATGATCGTGATTTCTTTTACATATGAGCCTCGTCGGACAGCTTGCCTTTAGCAACGTTTGAAATACGCAACGTACTTTCCGGAGTGCACGCCATGCACCCAAGTCCCCGGGGGCATCTAAGGGCACCCTATCTTTACCCTAACTTCATTGCCTTGTTTCGTACTGGACTTCTTACGTTTTGTGCTTGGCGGGGACGCAAGGGGTTATTTATACGATGCACCGGAAAGAGGAGCCTGGAAGGGACATGTTAGGATGCGACATGTTTTCAACCATGTAAAAAGGTTGCTATGAAGGTTTAAGATCCATCCATCTGTATTCCGTACATTAAAGGGCGTCCCAAATCTCACCTTGGGGGGGTTGAATGACATAATAAACTTCCTTTTGGAGTGCTCAAGAACCCTATTAAAAGTCCTCCTGCTGAAAGACGGTGAGCCGGCAACGAACCCATTCTACCCTCCAAGACAAAAGCGGTGCGCGTGTGAGGTAGGCGCGGAGATTGCACCGGGGGATGGAGTGTAGATATAGCGACCCCATGTGTTGTGGCAAAGTTTATGGGTGATCGGAGGCCATGTTCGAGCGCTCAGATTAGCGTCGGCTGACCTATCCAATCTTTTGGCGATGTTGTATTACGCGGAGGGGTAAGATGGAATGCGTGATGTGAGTTTGCAGCAACAGAAGGGCTTCAGCACCATTACCAGGAAGCAAGCTGGAGCAATATGTTGTCCGTCCGTCGCTGTCCGTATCCTTAGTCTGCTTTTGTTATATATGGCGTCTTCGTTTTTCCAGCTTTGGTAGAATGAGTGTCACACGCTGCTGCTTACGCAAGCGGATGTTTCGGAGTCACTTGAAAGGCCGCCGGCCATTTCTGAGTACTATGAACCCCGGCGAACGTTGTCTGCATGTGAATTGGAAGGCTGCCGTTCGACGTCACAGCGTTATCTGGACACAAAATCATCCCCAATGTCGGGTCGACGTATTTTTGTTGATGGATGGCAATATATGGCCGCACTGTCCGACCATGTGTACGAAAGTACACGATTCGGTGCTTTGAAATGATTCTTGCCAGAGGAAATACTTCTAGCCAGGATGCATCGCCAATGCAATGCCTGTTGCGAAGGGTGAATGTAAGACACAGCGCGTGAAGGAATTTATGTAGCGCAGCTTCAACTTTATGTTGCGGGGGAGTCGCGGAATTAATATAAGCAAGCAACAATAAGAAGCTTCAAGCCTTAACTATCAGTCCCCTAAACCTACGCCAAAATTGAAAGCAAGGGGAAATCATTGGACTGATGTACGAGTGGCTACCAGAATAGTGCGGTATTGGCCGCCGGTACGGATTCTAACTGGACCATTCAGCTGCGTGTCTCACCACAGTGAAATACCAATGCAGCTTGGTGCACGTCCAACCTACACCCTGGCCTGGCCTGTCGGTTTGGGCCGACGAATAGGGCCGACGGCTTGGCAAAACCTGAAACTAACCTTTGGATGCAACAGTACAAGCAAATGAATCTATTCGTATGCAAATACCGAGATTTTAATAGTTCATTTTTAACTTAAGCTACTTTGGTTCACAGTGTCGGTACCTTCCGATGGCTTTGACGCTGGAGGAGACCCGAACGTTCGGCAAGAAACTTGAAGAATATCAAGAGGCAAAGTAGGGTGATCAGATTTTTAATGGACTATTCTTCATATGTTACTTGTCCCTGAGCTTGACCCGGGCATTTTCAGGCGGAGAATCCTAGAAAAATGGACTTCAAATTGCAAGGTGCTCCTATCTATACAGGCAATGAAAGGTAGGTATTTCTTCCACTTGAACTGGGGCTGCTTCCTCAACTTCCGTCCTGCTAAGCGGGCCCCCAGCTTTCTTCGCCTCCCCTTTCCCCAAAGCCAACTGCGGTCCCCGCCCCAAGCGCGCCACAGATGGTTGGCCGGAGAAGCTGTCGGGGTTGCTGGAGCCAGCATTTGCCTATCTCCAGGAGCGCGGCCTCATCAACTTCGGCGTTGCTTTGCGGCCACCAGGTACAGTTGCCAGCAACGGCGTTGGGCAATCAGGGCGGTTGTAAGATTCATTCTGTAGGGTGCCCCATTTTAGGACTGTACAAGGTGGTCACCACAGCCGCGGCTATTGGTCGGTGGCATTCGAGCCCAAACGGGTGGGGAACGTTGAGGTGGGCCTGGTTTTGCGGCCTGGTCATGCCGTCTCTCCTATACTCGGCTCGCATGGAGCGGTCGCGTGCATAACTTTGTACTGCGTGCGGAATCGGAAGGGCGTACGCTTCGTCTTCCTACTTGTCAGTTTCAACTTCGTTCCCTCCCGCTATCACATGTCTTCGTAACCCGACCTTCTCCCAACCGCCATATTGGTCGATATGTTTCCCAGAACCCGCAGCCACGGCCACCAGAACGGGGGAAGAGCATGGGCCGAGTGGCCCCGAGGACGTTAAAAAACCTAGCACGGCGGACATCGTAGCACGGTTGTACGAGATCCTCCGTACAGCCGATTTCTCGGTAAGGTTATGGTGGGGCCTAAGATACTGGCCTTCGGTTTCGATTGGGTTTTGGCATGGTACAATGGCGGGCCGGCAGGAGGGCATTCTTCTTATCTCCTTTTATTATTACGTGCAGGCAACTAGTCACCTAGACTTCCTACTGAGCTGGATTTGGAATGTAAAGCTGGTTCAATCCAGAATTAGAATTGTACTGGCTCCGATCATATCTTGGATGAAGGTTGCACGATAGGTTGTCTGAAGAGAGTTTTAGTGCCCAAGCCTGCCGTACTGGCTTAGTTTTGTTTCCATGGGTGTAATGGTGCTGTCTAGGTGATGACGGAGAAGAAAATCCGTGCTCAACTTGAGGCGGAGCTGGGCACTGACATGGCGCCGTATAAGGCTCTTTTGCGAAGGCACGTCGAGTACGTCCTGGAGCATGAGCATGAGCGGGAATCTCTGGAGCCGCTGCATGTCAGCGACGATGACGGCGGAAACGCAGGGAAAGCCGACAGGAAGGCCAAGAAGCAATCGCGCCAGGATGCGGCAAGGGAGCCGCCCCACGTGGTCGTAGTCGGCGCAGGACTGGCGGGTCTTGTGACGGCGACTGTACTTCAGGTGGGCTCCCTGACCCGCTTGGCAGCTTGGGTGTGATGGGTGGGATAATATTATATCGCAAAATAGATGTAAAACCGACGAGGATCCCACGGGATCTACTTAATGCTTCATTTGAGAAGTTGTCAGTCAGGAGGTTCTACGCGGTGCACCTAAGGGCCGGTTCGGACATGGGCGTGCATTCCTGGGGAGATATGGTAAGTAACGCATGCAACCGAATAATACAGTGCAAGGCACAACGGGTTGTGAGACGTGGGAGCCGGGCGACGCCCACAAGGTGGGCTTGGGGATTTTACGCCGACATGATTTCCCATCATCCAATTTATTTAGAACACCAACTTGCCTCGTGATATACCTTCGTAATCTCTCCATCGCTTTCCTTCCTCGCCGCGGTCCCGCGGTAAAACCCATATGGCCGACTTGCGACCGGGGCTGCATGCACACATCTTTCCGCCTGCACCTCGCTCAATCTCGCGTGTGCATCTTCACGCGTTGCCACGTGTTACTTATTACTGGTGTACCGGCCCCTGCAATCCCGGGGCCTGCTTCGACACCACAGCGCAATGGCTGCAAGGTGACTGTGCTGGAAGCTCAGAAGCAGCCGGGCGGCCGGCTGACCAAGTTGTTTCCTATGGTGGGCTCTTCTGCAGCGCCTGGGGCAGACGGTGCAGCAGCGGAATCGGCGGCAGCTGCGGCCTTTGGGCCCGTCTCGCTGCGCGTACCACTTCCGGCGGAGGATGAGGAGGGCGAAGCCGGTCAGCAACCCACGGGTCAATCGGCAAGGGAGCGGTGGCCCGGCGGGGCTGTCGCCATCCAGACGCTGTGCAACCAGCTCGACATAAAGCCGCTAATTCTGGGGAACGCAACGTCCAACGGCGGCCGTGGTGTGCTGCTGCATCGTTTGGGTCTTTACAGTAGCAGCCCAGCGGAAGGTGCCGACGCGGCGGAGGCAACGGCGCGGGCGTCACTGGTCGGGGAAGACGTGCAGAACGAGGCAGAGGGGTGAGAGGGGTTCCGTCAGCAGGAAGTTGCTGAGGTTTACAGGCCTGGTTCTGGAAACGGAAATGACGCGGTGCTTGTGTTATGGGAACCGGATAGCTTCTGATCTGATTGAAGGCCTCTATCCATCACTGCTGAACGCAGGATCACCTGTTGCCATCCATCAAAATTCGCTAGACTTGAACGTCTGCATGAAGTCCGGTATTTAAGGGCATGGGGATAATCCCATGCGGATTCTGGATGCACAGCATTGACTCGCTTCTGGAGGTCGATCCTGCTTCAAAATGGCCAGGCATCAGGTTCACAGTCTGAGCGTTCCTATTAAATCCCCCGCGTCGCTCCCACATCCCTGCCCGGTACATAGGCTGTTCAATGATCTGCTCGCAGCTGTATGGCAACGCTGGGACGTGCGGAACGAGGGGGAGAAGCCGAATGGCAACGCCGTGTTGCAGCCTTCATCCACCAACCCGGCAACGTCCCTCGGGGCGGAGCTGGAAGCTGAGCTCATGCGGCGGATAGGGCCCGCGGCCGCCACGTCGCAGGGCGATGAAGTTGGCAGGAGAGACCTGAAGCGCAACTTGTCGGATGCTACGGAAGCTAACCCGGATGCAACCACATCGATGGTACGTACGTAAATGATCGATTGAGCTGAACTGATTTTCGGCGGATTGAACTAAGATCACCCATGAACTCTCACCCTGGAAAGTAGCTGCTGGCGGCCCGAGGAGATAAGCAGTACTGTATTGTCCCGGGTTGGCGACCAACAGACCAAGGGCACACGCGGAACGGATGCTGCTTAGGGTTATATCCTCTAGACACGGGACGGACTGCCGCAGAGGATAGGGACCGCTCAGGGCGAGATAGTGATAGCCTTTATGCACAACCTTATGAGCTACCTATCTCCTCGCGCGGGAAAACTGGTAGGCGGAGCTTGGTGCAGCCGTGACGTGCGGCGACAGAGGACCATGTGCGCAGATTGGGACAGGTATCCGTGGCACGGCCGTGGTCACTGGTTTCCCCCGGCGCATTCTCGACTTTCAGACTAGAACCCAGTTGACACCTGAGTCATCCTCTCCAGCAGGTCCAGCCAGTTGCGCCCTCTTATCTGAAGGTTATCAATACGCCACGCATGCAGGCTGTTGCCACTGACGACGCCCCCGACCGGCCTGTCAAGCGCCACCGTAAGGAAGCGGAGGATAAGGAGCTGGTGCCGCCGGGTGCGGAGGCGAAGGCACCAGCCAGAGCTACGGACAACGGCCAGGCGAGCAGCCCAGTTGTAGGACAGGCGATGGAGATCAACGATACGGCTGCTGGCAGTAGGAATATTTTTGACGTGAAGGCTAGTTCCCCGTGCGCAGCGAGCCTTACCGACGAGGAGATGATGGTGGATGAACCTCCAACGGCTCCGGGTTCAGCGAAGGCATCACAGCCTGGGAGACGCATTCGGGGGGTAGGACCTCAGTACATGTAGAGATATTCCTTTCCCTGCACCTATACCATGCTTAGATTGCAGCTCCCTACTTCCCTTCTTGACTTGACACCCATGTTATCATCTCGTCTATATAAGAAGACATATACTCCGTAAAGCCCGCTTCTATATCCAAATGCCGTGTTCGCCACTTTCGCTACCCGCACCCGAACTCCCAGGAGGTCCTCGACGTGCTCCGAAACCACCTGCTGCCCCTGCTGGAGCTCCAGCTGGGAGCGCCACTCACCGCAGTATCACCCAGTCAGTTGCACCTTACGCCGCCCGGAATGCTTACTGGTCTCCTCAGTCGGCCAGTGCTGAGGCAGGAAGTGAAGTCAGAAACGGTCGAAGCGACGGGGCTGAGACCAGGTCTCTTGCCGTTGTGCGGCGCGCGGCGGCTGGTGGAAGCCCTAGCATCGGAGTTGGACATACGGGCTGGAGTTACGGTAACTGGTGTGACTGTGATGGCGACGGGAGGCGTCAAGGTTTCCACAGACTCAGGTAAGTGGGTGTCTGCTTTGATTGGATGCGGCGTGGGCGCGCGGGTGTACCTGGAAACACTCAGAGGACGAAGCGCTGAGAGATTACAAGGGGTGAACGGCGAGGGATAAAGAAGTCGATAGTTGCATGGGCCGACCAGGGGCAATAGCGCGTGACATGCTGTAAGGCATTAAATTACTCCGCGCCTACTTCCAGATCTGGAACGGGCACATGTGAGTGGTGCTCATAAACCATATGCGCGTTACTGCGCACCATTTCGGTCTAATAACGTGCTGCCTTGTCCTACCTCTCTTTGCCCGTCGAACACAGCTGGCTCCATCAAGGCCACTGCTGCTGTGCTGGCAGTGCCACATGCCATTCTGCAGTCGGGGACCATCACCTTTGATCCGCCGTTGCTGCCGTATCGCACGGCGGCAGCTGCGCGCGTTGGCACCGGTGCCGCCGTGTCCCTGTCATTGAGTCTGCAGCCGGAGGTTGACCTCTCCGGCCTCTGCGGCGGCTCCAGCGGCAATGGTGACCTGCGGCCATTCTTTGTTAGTGCAACAGCTGCAGCTCACCATACATCCCACGGTGACGAAGGAGAAACATCCGGATTAAGCTTTTTATTCTGTCCTTCCGGCATCGCCGCCAACGCGTCGACATCAGCAATGGGAAATTCTTCCGGGGACAAGGTTGACACGGAAGCAGCGGTAGTTGTTGTGGCTCACGTCTTGGGGACGTCGCACGCAAAGTCGGTAAGAGGCACCTCCCGGATGGGACCATGCATCCATCACCATCACCATACCGGCAGATGTTTCGCCAGACGCGGTTAAGCTGATAAAAGCCACAGACTAGTCAGTTTAGATGGTTTTAACTTAAATTCCAGCTAAGCCTTGGAGTTTGTTTGTTTACAGGATATGTACGCTTCGACTAAGTAATGCGTTGTCTGCTCGGCCGTGTGTGTCCCGTCCCGGGCTGGTTCCCCGGTGCTTCCGTGCAGCGCCGTGCCCATCTTGTGGCCTTCTTTTGCTCTTGCTGACAGTCACCTATCCCATCATACCTGTGGTGAAACGCATCACTTATGCCCGACGCAGCCCTTAGAGATGACCGATGAGGAGCTGCAGGGAAGTGCGGTGGCGGCGTTGCACGTGGCGGCAGCGGCAGCAGGGGGAACGCTCCCCCAGGAGCATATAAAGCCCATGTCATGTCACCTTTCTCGCTGGGGCGAGTTGCCGCCCGACGTCCAGACGAAGTCTGCGTCCGGCCAGGGTGCAGCAGCAAAGGTGTCTCGCGGCGGCGGGGCCTGCGCGCACCTTGCAAAAGGAGGTGACCCACGGGACATGATGCTCCTGGCGACGCCCATCAGGGGCCGCGTATTTTTTGCCGGTGAGGGAAGAGAGCTGTTGGCCCTGGGCTTGGTCTCCGCTGTGTGATGTTGCCATTACCCACCTGGCACAGCTATTCCTGGTTAGTAACGGCAAAATGGCACTGTGGACACTATGCCGTGGGACCTTGCTTTTGAAGGGCATTTCGGAAGGGCCAAGCGGCAGGGCCAGATGCTTTGTTGCTTTCTTTTCCTACTTCGCGTGTTTGCACACCCGCTCATCGTCTGTCCGCTCTGCCCCGCTTTAGGTGAGCACACCGCCGCCGACCAGCTGCCATACGGTCTTCTGGCGGCGCTCGCTGGCAGCGGCATCCGAGAGGCCGCGCGTGTATTGAAAGCTATCAAAGGTGGCAGTGGCGATGCAGCTCCTGCCTCTGGAAAAGGCGCTTCAGTCGGCGAGCTGGAGGTGGGTGATGAGCCACCGCTACAGAGGCTGATTGACGCGGCGGAGGCGGAGGCGAAGGCTGCAGCCGCATCCACAAAGGCGAAAGCGGGAGATGCTGGTTCCAAGAGCATCAAGAAAGCTGTTGGCAATGGCACGGAAAAAGGAGAAGACAATGCCAAAGGACGCGCTGCGCGTGCAAATGTAGGTGTCGACTGGCTGGGGTGATATGAAAACGTCTATTTATGCTTTGTCGGCTTTTGTGTATGCATTTGCGCATCTGTAGATGGCTTGCGAGGAGGAGTCTATTATCTTGATTGTCACCCGGCTGCGCTTTCGGACTACAAGTTTACTCTGTTCCTGTCGGCGTTGGCGAACCAGGTCGTCGCCTCGGAACCCGAGAATGAAGAGGAGGGCAAGGAGGAGGCCGTCGCCAAGCGCCGCAAGCAGGATGTGGCTCATGCGTCCAAAGTCGGTAAGGGTAAGGCCATTGTCCGCTCCGGCGGACATGATAAAGCAGGGAAAGGCCACACCAAGCATAAGGACGAGGACGAGCTGGAAGACGAAGAGGAAGCGGGCACGGATAGCAGCAGCGCGTCTGCGGAGGAGGAAGAGGAGGAAGAGGAGGAGGACTACAAGAAGGTCAAGGCAGCCTCGGCCAAGCAGCGCAAACCGGCGGCCAAGGCAAGACAACGCAGCGGGAACGTTGAAAGCGAAGAGGACGATGGGGAAGATACGAAAAGCAAGAAGAAGAAAGGGAAGCACACCAGCCGCGGCGACAGTGATGCTGACGCAAGCGACGGCGAAGGAGCCACCAAGCGGACCAAAGGTGGTCGGCATACTGATCGTGAGAAAGAGCGCAAGGAAGACGCAGCTCAACTCGCGATGCTTGAAAAGTAAGTGTTGGCGGGAAACGAGTGTGGATCCCCTTCGAGACATCAGCCATTTGAAGAAGTACCTTCATGATGCCTTAAGCAGACGTCCTGCCATACGCCCGTGCATACCGTACGCGCATGGTCACCTTGCTGTGCTGGCGTGTGCTATTTTTTTCTGGTTTGCTGTACTTGTCCCGCCTTTGGTTCATACCGCATGAACAGGCCCGAAAATCTTCCTTGCAGGCAGCGGAGGCAACAGGCAGTTGCCAAGCTGCAGGCGGAGCGTAAAGACTTCAAGGTGGCGTACAAGGCCGTGATGACGGCCAGCTGTGGTACGCGGATGGACGCACGATAGGGCAGGCCAGCGAGCTGGTGAAAGGACCCTATGGGGTGGTGTCGTGCTGCTGTTTCCAGGGCCGCTGTGCGCATGTCTGAAGGCGTGAGGCCGTTGGTGGTCGCCTTCATCTGTGGACGCAACCTATCCTATTACGAGCACATTCACCTCGATCCGCAAGTTATATTCCACCAAAAGAGGACCGTTACACACAAGGTGATAAGGTCGCAACACCCTGTGAACTCCTTTCCCTCACCCCCGTCGGCTTTCCTGCCCTCCTTGCTGCAGGCAATCTGGGGCCCCTTCGGGAGCAGATGTCTTCGTGCGCAGGGTTGGACGCAAAACTGGTCATGTTGCAGGCGCTGCAGGTGTGCATTAAGTGGGTAGTCGGGTGCGAGAGCGTTGGTGGCAATTTCGAGGAGGTAACTGTCCGCTTACTTGCATGCAACCAGGCATGGGAGTTTGCCGGTGGCAAACGCATCTTGGCATGCGCACTCACGTTCGGCTGGGTTACGGCTTTACCTTACCAACTTATCGTCTGCTTCCCGTTGCCAATATTTCAAAGGGCGTCCGAACGTTTGTGCACCCATCCGTTCCTGGAGGAAGTAGTGGTTCAACGTTACCGACCACCCCTGAAGCCCTTTTGTATGGTGCTGCATGTTGCACGCACAGAAGTCCAGCACGGAATTGCTGCAGTTGATGGCGCACAACGGGTCTCTGTTGACCTTGCTCAAGGATTGGCTTCTGGTGAGGGAGTGTCCGGAGCAGTCAGTTCAAGCGTGTAGTTGCATTTGTGGGTCTAGGGTGCGCTTGTTGTAGTATCATGCTGATAATGATTAAATGTCTAATCCTTTGCTTAGGGCATAATCAATATTTGTAACGGGGTGAGCGGAGAACTGGGACCATATAAGCAGCGTACGTCTGGGGCCGCATGCACACCTCGCCGCATTGGGAATAACGCAGGCATTCAAGGGTGCAGTCCGTGTGGCAGACTATGTTATCGGCTTGCTAAACTGCCGACCGCCTGCCTTCCCACTCGGCAGGAGTTGTGCAATGACTCAACTGCGGAGCACCTAGTGCTCATGGAGCTGAGGCTACTGGAACGGCTGCCGCTGCACGCAGACGCGCTGGCTGCAGCCATGGAGAAGGCGCCAGAAGCGTTAGAGCCAGGGTCTGGGCCCACTGCCGGTATTACGGCTGCCAGCCAGATCGTGCGGGCGCTGTTCATGGCAGTGAAGGAGTCCTGTGGCGCGCATCGAAGCAAGGATGTGAAGCGAATGGCATCGGTGGTCTCCAGTGTGTGGGAGCGGAGAGGTGCGATTGAAAGTGTGCGATATGGGGGCCGAAGGGAGTTGCAAAAATGTCAAGAAATCGGGACGACAGGATGCTCTGGGCATTGGGAGAGTTTGTGGGAAGGTTGGAGTAAATGTGTTGGGCTTGCAAACTACATGAGTTTCCGCCTTTTTCGCGTTTTCACGGATTCACGTAATACGCCACATTTAGGTGCAACGCAGGCTGGGGTTGGGTGGGTTATGCGGCGGAAAGGCGACGTGGTAGGATCACTCTTTGAAGGCTACGGTGGGCAGGACACCCAAACCATCCCTTTCTGTTTCGTGGTTGATTGAGCATACCTGATGTAGTCCGTTGGCTCGGATGCCTTGGCACGTGGGGCCATGGACTTGAGCCATGGCTAAGAGCTGTCCGGGTCAGCAGAGCAATCCGTGTTTCCGCAATTTAGGACATAACGTTCAGGAAAATAAATATCCTCGCAACTTTGATGGCAACTGTCCATTAAACTCAAACGCAGTTACATCCGCCGCTGCCGCGGCCAGTCGGCATGCACCGGGCATGGGTGCCGGACCCATTTCCCCGCACACAAGTGGACTTCCGGCCTTCCTGCGGCCGTCCACCTCGCCTGCCTTCAATCCCAAGAACCTGGTTTCTCTCCGTATGACGCCTCCGCCACCGACGGCGACGACATCAGGCACTGCCAGGCCATTAGGCGGTGCCATGGCGCATCTCTCGAGGCCATCGACAGCAGCACCGCCGCCGGGGGGGGCATTGCGACAGTCCGGCAGCAACAGTGATGCGGTAACGGCTTCCCACCTGACGCCGCCGCCGGCTGTAACGAATGGTACGTTCCTATGACCGTTGTACGTGGTCTTGGGTCTTGGCTGTTCGTCCTGGATATGCGTCCTGTCCTGTTGCATTTTGTGCACGTGGGGCAGGGCACGCGTCTGTGGCATACATCAACGTTGATGATATCAGGTCTATAAAGCTGAACTGCTGGAATCTTTCTGTACTTGGGGAAATTTCAGTTTGCAGGTAGAGAACTATTGTAAAAATATTATTGCTACCTGTACCCAAAAGTTGAGTCTTCTACCATGCTGAAGAGAGGCGTTAGCTCAAATGTGCTGACACTCTTCTACCACGCTGATGTTGGTGATGTTGCTGCTGCTACAGGGGGCAGTGAAGCGGCGAGTGGGCCCAGTGCCGTGGCCGAAACCGCTACGGTGCCTTCTGGGCTGCTGCGACCCCATTTGAATCCGGACATTGAGGCTAAGCTGCTGGCCGCCAAGGCAACGGCGGAGGCAGCGAGGCACGAGGCAGCGCTGGCGGCACAGCGGCGCGTTGAACTGCAGCAGGTAAGCTCGGTGGGCGTCAGGTTGGGGCTCTGAGCCTTCGGTTATACGTGGGTTTGTAAACTTACGTTCCCGAGTGTCTGTGTCCATTGCTAACTCACAGGAGGTGCAGGCTGCCACCAACCCTCGGGCGGCCGCGCTCCCCACGATTGACTCGTTCGAGGACTTCAAACGCATAGAACGAGGCGGCGGTGGTGGAAGTGGTAACGGCAAGAATAAGGACGGAGGCAGCGGCATGGATGGCGGCAGCAGCAGCAGCAGTAAGCATAAAAACCATGGAGGTATGTTGTTGGTTGAAGAGGCGGGTAGTAGGGAAAGATTTCTAAGCTCGCGGGATGGATGGTATGCGCTTACGACTTCCTTCGGATAGCGGGTGCGTATCTACAGACCGGTCCCATTGGCGCGTGATGGAGGTGGCCTCAAGCGCTGGGGCGCCGGTGAATCCAAACGCAAAAAGTCAAGCCTATTTGTAGTACCGTTCAGTATGGACACCAGCACCTCCATATAACATATGCCGCTTCGTATCTTTCCAATGTCAGGCGGCAGTGGGGGCGGCGTCAGCCTGGAGGAGCTGAAGGCAGCCGTCGTGGATCACATTAAGCAAGTTCTTAAGGTGAGTGATGGCAGTGGCCCAGGCACTATTCGGTTGTAATTAGGGAACTTGAGGCCTTATGGGAAGCCATGGCGCTTCCGCGCCAACCCGTCCATGCCGTTTCCGAGTCCGCGCCTTTGCTCCCTGCGCCATCAGCCGCGCTGAGCTGATCTTGCGGCGGATTTTCTTTCTGCACCCTTGGTGGCAAGCCTCAAATTTCGCTCCTGAGCTCGCCGCCGTGTCTTGCCATCTTATTGAATGTCCCTGAATCGAAAGCTTCAAAGCCCCCATTTGCCAGTCGTGTATTCGCCTTGCCCCTCCGCTCTCTTCTCTGCCGTTTCCTCTCCACAGCGGCACCATAAGGCTGGCACAATTAGCTCATCGGACTTCCGCTTGATCCAGGAGAAGGCTTCTCACAAGGTCTTTGAGACATTATCGGAGTCTTCAGCCTCGCACGTTCACAGCGACGGGCGACGGGACCTATTGGGCTCAAAGAGGCGTGAGAAGATTGGCAACCTAGTAGAGCAGTACGTAAAAAAGCATTCCGCGCAGCGCACGGGTGGCGGCCCGAGTGGCCTTGTAGGCCTGTCGCCAGGCCTTCCGCCGCCCCCGCCGCCGCCGGAGTAAGGGCGGCTTGCCGTGGCACGGATTTGTGCTTTGAACATCCTGATCCCCTCCTTGCGTGATCGACTGATTTCATGCTTGGAGGAGTGGGGCGGTGGAGAAAGCTTGGTGGGTGATGCTTCGGTATTTGTATGAAGGACGAACACGCAGAAATTGGTTGTAACGCAACTTGTCGGAACGGGTAGGAAAGGGTGTCCTGAAGAGCGCTCGTAGATAGGTAAATGGATAGCGACGCAGCACAGGCTCTTCCTCGGGCCTCCTGGTGACACAATGTGGCGAGGGGATGGACGGCGAACGGATAGGAAGGAGCAGGCGCCAGTGGAGTCTAGGGCAACGTTGGGCCCGGTGACCGGTGCCGTCTAGAGGGTGGGCCTCGCTTGGGCAGCATACCTGGGGACATGGGGCTTATTTCATTTCGTGTTGGTTCATCATGTGCAGCGTCGAGTCCACGGACGTAAAGTAAGTACATAGCACGTTAACATTAATGCTTGTGAGGAACCTCCTCTAGGTCTCGACGTGGCTCAGTTCCAATAAGGCAGCAGTCTACCGTCTGTTGCTTGATACACTAAAATTTTCCAAGAGCCTAAACGCGGCTGTCTGGCTGGGATGGCTACATTGAGAACTTGTGTGCAGCTCGTTATCCTGCTTGCATGTGGTCTGCCACTGGTGTCCTATTCCCCTAGCATATGGAGCCGTTATGAAATTGCAGATGCTACGCCATGGGGCTCGGGACTCGCTTCTGAGCACGCGCCGTCATAGAAACAAACGGGTAAATGTAGCGGACATTCTCGGCAATCTGCAGAGCTGTGTCTCGAACCCAGATGAGCGACGCACCCGAGAGGTACGGAGGATGGACGGCATGTGCGGGTTGTGGGTATGCGGTTGAGGACAGGAAGCAGCTATGTGCGTGGGATCGGGGGGCCCCATTGGATTTAGGAGGCTTGCTTGCTGTGGGAGCATGGTCGCGGGTGACTCGTATTCGCTTTGTTTGTATGGCCTCATTTCGGCTACTAGAAGTTAAGGCGTCAACCAGGGCTGGAGATGATGGGCAGTGGTCTCTTTTCGTGGTAATGGTGGGCAGTGATGTTGCACAGGTCTGACCTTCAGATGTTGGATTACTTTTCAACTGCGTCAGAGCTGTAGGACAAAGCTTGGTGGGGGCCAGGGGATCCTGGAATCGCTGAGGATTGGCCCTAAACCGGTCGAATCTGGTATTTGACTCTTGAGCCCAAGCTGGCCGGTTACTCTTATGGCTGATGAAGTCGTTCGGGGGATATGGGATGGCGTCGGCGTCTTACCGCCGCGGCTCTGTCTTAGAGCTGGCAAGCAATCGGGACGCAGATTGATAATATAACCGGTGCTTCTTTTCTGCTGTCCTGGCTTTGTCCTGAACTTGTAATTCCTCTACTGCTGTGATGGCACCGCAGCACCGTGCATGGCTGCATGCCAGGATATCAGGTGTCCTCCGAACAGAAAGCGATGGGGGATGCTGTCTCGGTGCACACGTGAAGCCAGCATATTTGACTCCCAACCCAGCAAGGAGATAGTGGGGCCGGCGTGTTGTCCCCAAAGCAACAATTCAAGGGGGTGTGATACTTTGTGATAAGAACCGGAGCAGGATGACATTTTTGGGTAATATAGAAGTTGCAATGCAAGCTACATGGCCCCGTGCACTGTTTGCAACGGAAAGAGTCTAGCTGAGCTAGGTGAGGTTGTGCACACAGGTGCACACAGGTGCCCAGGGCGGTCGTGGAGCTGAACGAACCGGAGCCCAGGCGGATCTGCCAACATAATTATTCTCTGATTTATGTGTATAATGAATGTACCGTTTCATTGTCTCCAGCATCGTTGGTGGGCTGGCGGGGCGGTGCGACGCACCCCGTCCGCGGTTCAGCCCTGCGGAGAATGCCATTGATCATGAACACTACATTTACAAGTTACACAATCTAGAGGTATCCACGTACGAAGGAATTCACCCACTCACAAAGGTGTGGGTCGTTTTGTTGGACAACAATTTGGCGCCTGCGGCACCGTAAAATACACTTGCACGCAGTCCTGGGTACCAAGCAGGCAGTCCTTTTTCAGAAGGGTGCGCGAGCAGTACCAACGGGAAATTGCGAGCTAGATTGCCTCATGTACCATTGGATAAGGCGGTGGAAATGTGGTGCGGATGAAATTTGTATGTTGTATGCAGATTGCGATACCGTTGCGAAAAGATTGCGCGCCGTACACTGCCAGATTGGCACTTTAATACAAGCAAACAAACGCCCACGAAACATGATTTAACTATGAATTGCGTTTCTCTGATTACCCTGATGAAAAGGCACGTGAGATAGCCTATTTCACGCAAGATACTGTGTGAAATCACGGGATGGACGACAAAGACTTGTTAAGCTGGTAGAATGTAAATTATTGCAATGAGAAGAATGCTTCTGTGGAGACAGTGGACGTCATACAGCTTACTGTACTTTCTGAGCTGGAAATACTGACTGTCGTACGGGTCACAATCGGGCCAAATCGGGCTGAGAGCAAATTTCCGTTGCAAATCTACTGAGCACGACACAAGCCAATTTTCCACTGCAAGCTTAGCAACATATTTTATAGACTCAAGGCTCATAGCGCCAGCAACTTTGTAGCGTTTGGGCCCCAATTGCTTCGGTGCGCGGGCCCTGCGCGATGGCCTACGACGCGGTCCAGGCCCTACAAGGCTTCTATGGTATAAAGGAGGATGCGTCTTTCGACCCGGCTGCGGGGCTGGTCCCCCTGACGTCGTCTCTTATTCCCCCTTTGGTGGCTCAAGCCTTTGGGCTTCCAACACTTGGGGGAGCCCCGACGCCACAACCACAACCGACTCTTGCACAACCACAGCATGCCCAGAGCGTTTATGGCACGATGATGAACCCGGCTCTCATGGGCGCCTTCGGTTTCGGTGGTGCACAATATGCAGCGACTATGCATCCACAATCGCACGTGGCAGGACTGCCGATGGGCTATCTACAAGCTTTAGCAGCAGCCAGTCAACATCGTCAACAGCAGCAACAACAGCAACAACAGTCGACGGCTGCTTTATTAGCTCAAACTGCTGGAGCACTTCATGCTCACACTGCAGCTTTAGCTGCTGCAGCTCGAGCTGCACCAGCAACCTCTTCAGCAATATCGCATCCGTTGATGCCGACAGCTTCACAAGACGGGACAACAGGGCGCACGTCGTCCGAACAGGACCGGACAACGACGAATGCGACGGCACGGACGTCGTCTGGGCCCCCAACCAGCCTTGGGGCGGCCGTCAGGCCGACTCCCTCACTGCCTTTTCAGAATCCTCTTATGATGCAAAACTTGTACGCAGCCTTCGCGCAGCCGCATTCCGCCTATGTTCAAAGCCCAGCGACGAGTTTCACATCCACGTTGGCACCCTACGCGGTCCATTCGGCATACTACGCTCGGCCGCCTGACGCGAACGCCGCTGCCATGGCTGCAGCAGCAGCAGCTGCTGCAGCTGCGACGAGTGCTTACGGGTATCCTCAAGCGCCATCTTCAGGTGAGAACAATTCCCGGCCCGCAATTGGCCTCCGATATGCTTGAGCCGAAACAACCCTTCATCCTCATCAGCCTCGGGGACATGGACCGTTTGTGATTATTTCCACCTTTTGTAATGTTATGGATAGGCATCTTGGGGTAACTTATTGATTGTGTCCTGTATCTCTCTACAACAGCCTGCAACGGCGCTTTCCATCCGGGTTACGGAGCCGCCCCGGTCGACTACTCGGCGGCGCTGGCCGCAGCGTACCGGCCTGTGGCGGCGCCCGTAATGCCCGCGCCCTCCTCGGGCCAGCAGCAGTGCCAGTCCGTGGGCGAGGAGGAGTACGCGGACGACGGCTCGACGCGCGCCATCAAGAGGCCACGGCTCGTGTGGACACCGCAGCTCCATAAAAAGTTTGAGACGGCAGTCCACAAGCTAGGCGTCGAAAAGGCGGTGCCCAAGAACATCATGCAGGTGAGCAGAAAGGGCGTGTGCGTTTGGTGTGATGGGTCTTGTGTTTCGGCGCGCGGGGTTCGCTGTTCAGTATTTATGTGGAACGGATGGCCTGTCTAACCTGGCAACATGGAGGGAAACGGTGCTGGGGCGGCCCGGATTGGGGAGGGCAAAAATGCTCCTTCGGTTTCCCGGCAGTGTTCATACCTCGGCATATGTCAATGCTTACGAATACTCGCCAAATCAAATTTTGTCACTGCCTTCTACTCTGCCGGCACTTAAGGAGATGAATATCGACGGCCTTACGCGCGAAAATGTGGCCAGCCATCTCCAGAAGTATCGGATGCTCAGGCGCAGGGACGCGACCTCAAGTGAAGGTCGCGACTCGGACAGCCGCACCGCTGGTACCAAGCGCAGCGAGCCAGAGAGCACAAGACCGGCGCCAGCCGCTACGACGCAGACCACCTCTACGCTCGGTGGCGGCGGTGGTGCCGCGTCGGTGATGACTGGCCCCGCACCCGTATCGTCCCCAGCGGTGCTTCTGGCACCTGCACCCAGCAGCAGCACGGCAGCTGTCGCGATGTAATGATGATGATGATGATCGCGATGAGGAGGAACAGGTCTTCTTCGTTATGCTGATAAAACAACGAATGTGGGACTTAAAAACAGCTAATGTCCTAAGCACCATGCATTGCGACTCGGGTGTTCCAATGTTGGAAGTCCCGTCGTAATTGTCGCATTTGGGCCCCAGCGAACATTGGGAGATGCAGGGAACGGTGGCTTTCGTGAAGATCGTGGGCCCGTATGCGCGTGCGCGAGCTCGCTCTTGGGATAGTACCGGCTATGGTGGACAAAGTTGAGCAACAGGAGGGTGGCAACACTGCGGCGCTCGTGCGAATAGCACTGCCAAGCAGCCTGCATAGTCCACCGTGGCCGGATACGCTACGGTCTGGTGCGGCAGTTAATGGCGTCTTAATGAATTATTTGCCTTTGTGCAAGGAGGGACGTAACCGGGCATCAGCCGTTACTCCCAGGCTCCTGGAGAACAGCTGATTGTAGTGCACAAGTTCTGTGTGAAGCACCGTGTTATACAGTCGTGGTTCTCACGGCGGAACAGGCTGTGATAATAGATGAGAGGGTACAGGATGCCCGATTCCCCATTTTGCATCCTAATGCATGGCGCGCGTGTGTGTGTTTTTGAAGTGTACAAGGGTGTATGTGTGTGAGGCTTTCACCTTTTTCCTCAACAGTGTTCTCTCTTAATCATGTTGATTGATGTGTTTGAAAGCACACGGCGTATGTTTTACCGTCCCCGATAAACTGGTGTTGTAGAACCTAATACAGTGCCTTTGGTCCCGGATGGCTTGCCATACCATATGGAAGAAGCCCCTCTTCCGGCGGCAAGGGCCATTGGAAGCCGTAAGCCAGGCAGGATCTGGCTGAAAGATACACAGATACGCCGTCGTCCGGCCACGGGAGCGCTAAGCAACGGGAAAAAATTGTCTCCAGGCGAATGGCGAATGGCATGGCATCAATACTTACTTTCTTGCTCCACATTTTGTCGTACGGTCCAGGCCAGCTGCAGATAGGGATAGGCGCCAAGGCAGTGAAGTCAGGTTCTAAGGAGTTGCCTGTGGCACCGCCATGGACGGGCGGAAGATGCTCGGACCAGGGTCCTTTCGGCCTACCCGGAGGTTACTCTTTACCTCGGTCGGTGGGTTGTTTACCTTTTTTCGTTCAATCTGGTTCATTCCGTTGCTTGGTTTCATCAGGAACATCGCTTGGTGTTGTTCAATGTGTTTCGCTGTCACGTCTGTGGCGCTGAGCTTGCTGAGGCACTTGAGGGCCTTCCCTCCCTGCCGAGTTCACCAAATTGGTCTGGCGGTGGGGAGGTCGGCAAAGAGGCGGGACTAAGGCGTGCCACGTATGGATGGCTGTTTGCATAGCGTTGTTTATCAGCCGTAAATGGGCCAGGATCAATATATCCCTTTGGCGCCTAGGTAGCGCCTCACTCGGGGTCCGCGTAAAATGGCAGGGTTTAAAGCTGACAGCAGTGCGGTAGCGCAGCCGGGACGGAAGGCGCATGCTGAATGTTGACTGTCAATATGAGCATTGTTGATTAACGTGTCCCTGCATCGGGCAGTTTGGCGTCGCTGTGGGAGGTGACTTGCCGAAACGTCTCGTAAGGCCCTGCCCCCAAGCAAATCCGCCGCTGATGCCCAGAGGAGACCATTCAACCATTGTGGTGTGAAGGGTAGTATGTACCTTATGGCGTTAGGTGTTAAGTTGAAGCTTTTCTCCGCACCAGCCGTTCTGCCTGTTGTGTCCCGCTGCTCTTGCTGTACCCGGGAAAGCTGGGCGTGGGGGATGTAATATCCACCGGCGTCGTCGTGGGCCCCCAGTTTTAGTTGCACCTTAGCATTAAAGAGAGGTCTCACCCAACCTTAAGAAAGAGCACTTACTGCGTCTTTCTGGGTCGCACTGAAAGTAGGAAGCCCGGTGTGTACGTATTTTACTTCATGTGTGCAAGTGCGAGTGTGTTCCATAAATTAGACCGGTAGTGCCCCTGTCTGATGGCCTGCGCTGCGGTGGCGAGGGATCGCTGGTCGTTGTTGTTTCCGTATTATGGAGGGGTATGTTGTCATCGGGTGAGAGGGGCTCACCCGCGTTGCTGTTCGACAATCTTTGCCGTGACTGTTATCATGTCCGCTCACTGGCTGAGAGGGTTCTGGTGCGGCAGGTGTTCACATCGCTGCTTGGTTGCGCTGCTGCCAACGGTCAACGTCGTGAAACCACTGAGCCCAGCGGTTCACTTTAACGGAAAGGCGCATGTGCATGTGGCCGTGCAGCTGCCCGATATGAACTCACCCGTTGACTTGTATGTTTGTACGCCACGTGTCTTTGTACGAACGTTTCCAGCCTTCCGGTTCATCCTGGCCTCCAAACTACCGCATCACCTGCGGAGAGGGCTGGCCGCATCTATTTATACGTTATGTCCTTTTGCACTCGCGCGCCTTGTTGATTAGTCATGCGCGGTGGCCGAGACCGAAGACCTAAAAGGAATTTCCGTATTACTGCTCCCCGCGCCGGGGGACAAGACGGATGGAGCGTTTCATTGCTTGTTAAAGTGCAGCGAACACGACGCTCGATTTCTCTCTCATTTCTCTCGGTGGGTTGCGCCCTTCTCCTTGAAGGGGTTGACGATCCTCACGCCCTGACAAAGCAAGACATGCTAAACGCGCCGTGGGGAAGGGCGTTTACGTTTGGGCAGGGGGCGGGACTCACGCCGTTGCAATGAGAGATGTCATCCTTCCACGAAAAGAAAGCTTCCCTAGAACCCGGCTAACCTTCTGTTGCTCCTGTCTGGGAGGTATCAAAATACCTGCAGGCGAGCGAATGTAGTTTGCGGTACAATGATGTACGCGCGACTCGGGAATGGCACCCAATGCAGAATGCGCCATCGTGAAATACAGAACAGGGACCACGGCAGGCCTTTCTGTGTCCATGTGTCCAATCGCCTCCGGTGGGGCCCTACATGTGCCACTAATCCTCCCCACAACACTAAGTCACTTTGGACTGGTGGCTTGTTTCCCCTGATTACCGTACTCCTCGTCCGTACCATTGACTCGTTGCCGTGCAGCGCAATGCATCAACGGCAAGGACGGCAAAAATTCGATTTAATGCACAGACTTTCCGCATAACCACATTTCTGGGAAATGATGTCAAATTTCCAGCACCTGAGACCCTGAGCAGGCATCATCGTTCAACACACAATACGCTTCACACGACGTGAACACTCCAAGCTGCCCTGAACACTCGCAAAAGGTAGCGTCCGGATGCACATGCATAAAACGCCGTACATTCACGGAGTATAGGGGACTAAAGCAAAGGCCGACCAAGGAGGAGTCTAGGCGTTGGCCCAATCCGTACTAACCGAACTCAAATTAAGACAGCATCCACGCAGCCAGCACAAGCGCGACTGTGAATGCGGATGACCAATATCTTGCTCACAGCGTTAACTCCGATATATCATATACCGCACCGAGCTCCAGCAAGACATCATGTCACATATGTCACATACATAGTTTCTTAGGCCCTCCGGACATGCAGACCATTCCGCATTCCCTTCAACGCAAAGAAGAAATCACCAGTTTTGCTCGTGCGGATAGTGCCGAACATGAAAAGAACTGCCCCACGGAATAGGATAAGATATGAGATGACATCGCAATCACGTCAGGTGCGATAAAGAGGAGAGGCTGTCCAGCGTCCCTTCCCCAGCCTTTGCAACCACCTGAACACATGTCGCGTATGGCAGACCGTACAATCATTCAATATACCCAGAAAACAGAATGCAATTTGCAGCATTCCGAGTAGCAATCCCACGTAGACCCCACTTGCAAATTCTGCCCTCCCTATCGGGGATGCCTGACCAGCCCCGCCCTGCGGGGCGTCCATAGTAATCCCTTCTGCTCATCACGCAGGCAGGCAAGTACCGGGTTCTGCGCAGGTCGTGCCGGGTCCCGAAAGTCACTGTTTGGGCACGGAGCAGTGACTTGCACCTTTATCGAGTCAACGGACGCGCTCACATGAACCCCCTCCACAGCCGCAATCCTTACCGCATTCCTGGGGCTTCTGCAGGGCACTCAACCCTTAGCCATTCACCACTGCCGCAACTGAGGAGCGCCAGAATGCGTTCCCTCTGCCTTCGCTTACCGCAGCTTTACTCACAGAACCATGAGCCTGGTGGTTCCTGTACTCGTCCATCCGCCCACATGCCTGCATGTCCGTTCGTCTGTGCGTCCATCCGCCAACGGCACATTTTGGCAGGCGAATATTGCAAGGTCATTGCACGGCATCGCAAAGAAAGTCAAGATCACAGCGGCTGCGCCACCGTCCCCTGCCCATTTGCAAATCCATCTGTAGCACGTGTGGAAAGAAAAATCACGCTTTTCAACGCTCGCCAAACTGTCATAGGGGTAGGTGCCAGGGCGAAGCCGGGCAGGGCGCGATTTAGAAGCAGAAATACGATAGTTGGGATCCGGAACAAAGGTACGGTCATTAAGAACGTCACTTGATAGGTGCCGATATTCCGGCGCCGAAGGCGTGCGCCATTGAAACACGCCGATAGATATGCAAAATACGTACTTCGTCGGAAGTAATACGACCACGACAGACAACGACGGCACTGCAGTTCCCAAAGTGTGGTTTCGACATCAAAAGAATGGCCACGGGCGGGCCGTTCCCCGCAGCCGCAGCTCCAGCTCCCTCAGCAAAAAAGATAGCGGCTGAAAGCACCATCTGAACGTTGCATTGAAAGGGCGTCACATGGGCTGGCAGGCCATGTTGATACTGCCCTTCAGCAGTCTTCGTTCCGTGCGCACCCATGCGTCCGCTATCCATAATCAGCACGCCGAGCGTCGCGCCACTTGAGCGCAGAGTCTTGTACTTGCCTCCGCGATCCTCACCAAAGGTATCGCCGCCGCGAATACAACGCACGGGTCAAGCAAATAGGAGGAGATGCGCCGCCGGGCCCATTTATAGCCATGCAGCGGCCAATACCGGTACGGTAAAAGTACGGTAAAAGTAAATACATTACGAGTCTCGCCACGCCACAGTATTTCCTGAAGCTGCTGTTAACGATATCACAGCGCGCTTTCCGCTCCGACTGCCGACCGAGACTGAACTTCAGAGGTATCAACGTGCGACCTTGCTAGCTCCAACCTAACGCATCTCCCGAAAGTCCGCGATGAGGACAAAAGCTGTTACCCATAACTTATTATGCATTTGACCTGCCAAACCTACATGGCCAACTCATATTGATTGACATAAGCTAGACAATAAGCCAGCCAACGAACCAACCAATGAAGCACTCACGAAGGTGACCTCTATGGTCGATTTGTTTATCATGTGCACCCAAGCCGTCTTTCATACCAGGACCCGCTTGCGTGTCATCCCCACGCTACGCTGCCGCGCCAAACGCACCCGCATCATCGACGTCGATGCCGTGCCCAGCCACGTGGACCCATGGGCCACTGTGGGTCCATGGGCCAGCCGGCCCTCTAAATCAAGCCAATCCACCGTGGTGGAACCTTGGAGCGCCTCCAGCCGGACCTGCTGATCCGGGCCTTGTTCCAACGGTAGCTGCTGCAGTGATCGGTGAAAGGCGCCATCCCCGTCGGTGGCATAGCCGCTGTAGGTAGGGGGGGCGGGGTGCCTGCCGGATCCGCTCACGACGGCACAGCCGAGCAGCTCGCTGTCCCAGCCACTTTCAGATGCGCTGCGATGCCGGCCAGTCTGCTGCTGTTGCTGCAGCTGCTGCAGACTTTCCAGATGCTGCAGTGCATCCTGGTTCACCTCCTGTTGCTGTTGAAGACGGCTGCCTTGAGGATGATACGAGTAATGCAGCTGCGGCGGAGTCCCATAGTGTAGTGCCGGTGGCGGCCGGCGAGCTTTAACATCTTCAGTGATACTGCCCTCACATTCCCCTTCCCTCTCTCGGTCCTCCACCCTGTCTTCAGCCACTGTGAGCATAGATGCCAGGGTTAAAAACCCCGACTGCGCACGTGGTCCAGCCGCGAATGCGGAGCTGGAGCCTGTGTCGACATCACCAACCCTAGGGACGAAGCTCCAGCTGCACTGCCCTGGCCGCCCCACATTCTGCATCATCGTATCGGAACATGAAGGAGAAGAAAACGAGAAGCTGCCGAGCTCACCGCCATAGCCTGCCGCCATTTGTGTCATTGTGTTGCCAGAGGCGCATCCCGGCGACTCGCCCCAAGAGCCCGGTGGACAGTATCCGGGTGCCGCGGCATTGGGGCATGGGCGGACACGGCGAAGCGTCTCCCCAGCTGATGGCGGCTGAGGTTCGACAGGTACGGGTGAAGGGCTGCCTGGGAATACCGTCCGAATGCTTTTTTCCTCCCGATATTGCTCGTTCAAGCGTTGTACGATAGCACAACGATGGGGAATGATGCCTCCGGGCGCCTGAATCTGATGTGAGTTCGCGATAGAAGAGCGCTGATCGAAAGAGCGGCTAAGCTGTAGGATGCGTGGCGTATGGCTGTGTAGTGGGCCGGAGGTTAGTTGATTTGCGGCATCGTACACCAGAGAGGCCGCGTGGCTCTGATGCAATGCAAGTAGGTTAGGAGGTAGTGGGGGCTTAGAGATCCCGAGTAGCCTGAGCAGCGCCGCAGGCTTGCCAGTCAGGCAGGGGGCGGAGCTGCTCCGGTGCAGCGCCTGCTGCACCTCGGCAGATGCGCCATATCCCTCTGGCTCCGTTGTCGCTGTGTTTTGTTACAGTTGACGCAAAACCTCGGAAGCGTCGGAGTCCAGTAACGTTACAGGTTATCGGCCATGTCCAAATGTATATATTGTCTATAATTTGCGTGCAGATGCCTGGCCGTTACTGCAATCTCCTTCTGCAAGCAATGTGAAAAATTATGGGTACCAAGACGGCGCGTAAGACCTTTCCGCAACGAGGAATCTCCTTAGAGGGCAACAGATAGGCGGCAGTCCTGGCAGCAGAGTAGTGTACACTGGCTGAGATGCTATCCCCCCGTCTGTGAAGCCAAGATAGATCTATACCATTGGGGATCGTAAGAGCCTTGAAGGCCGAGGACCCACCTCAGGATATGTCGCCGGAGGTCTCTCCTCGACACCAAAACGTTAATCCGCTGTGCCTCCGCACCAGCTATGATATAAACAGTATTATATATTTTGATGAGAACCTGCCAGAGACGTCTCCAATCTAGTGGTTGCAGCCAGAACTTGGCTTAACAGTCCTTTCTGTAGACGACGTTTTATTGTCAAAAAACTAGAATTTAAACTACGCAAATATTTGAAACACACTATGTTTAGCTAGGGAACGATTGTGTGCGTGCTAAATACAAGGGTTCTTTGCGAAGATGGGGCAAAAAGCCTTCGTAAGTACGTAGGCGTCTTGCGACAGTTGATGCGAACTGCCACTCGGGGCCAATCTTTCGTTTGGAAATCGGCTTTGTAATTTTATTTTTTAGCTTGTTAAAGGTGTTGCGGGTCTGGTAATGTGCACCTGGGTTTCGGGCTTACCACTCAGCTGACCTGCCGGTTGGCTTCCCTTGGATTGTTGCCACTGATCTTATGCTATTAAAAATGATTTATGTCTTCGGCTTGTAATCAAGGCTAAGGGTTGCGATGGCTTGACAGGTGTACGTTTACCTGGGTACATTCTATGGCAGTCTCCTGAAAATTTGGATGTTGCCGCTGTTAGTCAAGCATTATATTTGGGCATTGACAACTGTATCTTATGACATCTTGATTAGGATTCCTGAGGTATTCACCGACAAGTACTCTTTAGGAACTTGGCGGCCGTCTGAATTTTGGGCCCTCGCCTCCCAAAGAAACCGGCTATTTGTGGGCGAGGCACTTAATACTATTTCATGGATGCTGTGATCGGAGCCCCTGTCGCACACGGTGGCTTCTCCGATAAATGCCGCCGGTTTATCCGTCCGCGACACCTTGGATACCAGCACCGCATTCTCAGGCCGAGTTACAACTTGCTACATGCAGCCATACCAACGCCATCAGCAGCATCCGTGTCGGCCTCATCTGTTGATGCATCGTGCTCCAGTCAAAATGGCGGCATTGCAAGGCGCCCCCTGGCACCTTCATGGCATGCACCCCAGCTGCCATCCAGGATTGTGACCGAAACCATGAGCAATGGCACTAACAGCCGAAACATATCAGTGAGTAGCAACAGAAGCAGTGGCACTGAGCCCCACCAAGGTAGCGACAGCCTGGCGTACGAACAGAGCAATAGCGGCGGCGGGGACAGTGGTGGTGGTAGTAACAACGGGGGCAGCAGCGGCAGCAACGCAGGTGACGGCGACAGGCCGTACGTGCTCAGGTTGGTACTGGTGTTCATCGGCGGCGCCGCGGTGGCGGTGGGGACCTTTCTCGCGCTGGCAGCGACTGGCCCCGTCCCTTCTTCCAATCCGCCATCGGGATCTCCTCTGGATGCTGAGGCTGGTCCAACGGCAATCAGCGGAGTGGCTGTTGCAGAGGCCGCCGTTGGCGGTAGCGAGAGCGTGGGTGCCAGCGACGACGTATCCGGGATGCCGGACAACGGCGTCTTGGGTAACGGACCTGAGCAGCGTCTGAAACGGCTGTTGCGGGAGGCGTTTGCGGATCTGGCGGAGGTGCGACTGCGACTGGATGCACTGGAAGCACGAGGCGCGGCCTCGATGGAGGCGGCGGCGGCGGGCGAGGCACTCGTGGTGCCCTTGGAGGGATTTGCGGTTCGGCCAATGTCCCGGGCGCTAGCTCCAGGGGTGCGGCTGAGGGGCAATGCGCAAGTGAGTGGGTGAGTCAGCGGCATGTTTGTATGTGCGCGCGCGTGTGTGTGTATTTTCTGCTTTCTGCTGCGATTAGGTGGCTGGGTCGGTTGGGGTTCGGAAACGGGCAGGGGAGGGACTAGTGCGCGTAAGAACCGACCAGCAATTCATACCGCTTTGGTGATTCGCTCAAATGCGGACACTAAAGACAGAGAGCGATACGTGGCTCCTTGGGTGGGGTGTGCATTCTGCACGCCAGTAAGGGCCCCTGCTGAATTCATGCATCTGGCTGTTGCTCACTGCGACACCGACACTCCTCCGTCCATCCATCCAACTCCTCTTCCCATCTCATGTATTTGCTGCTACCTCCTTAACCCTAGCAGCTGCCCCGGTATCGGACTTAAGCCTCAACCCAACACCCGCACCCGCTCAGGTTAGCGGCACGATGGAGGTCCCCTTCCTCGCACAGCTAGCAGCCGGCGAGCGGAGGTCATCGCACTCAGGATTGGAAGCCGCCCGAAGAGGCGGCTTCTCGCCCGAGCTCACAGAGGCGGCAGACGCATTGGGAGCGGCCGCGACGGCAGTCACAGCATCCGTTGCTGCAGACGGCAGCGACAGCTCCCAGCCGGACCTCTTTTCTTGGGACGCACTTGTCGCGGCGGCGGGCCTGTGCCCCTCTCCTCAGCTGCGGCTTCGGATTCAGTCTGTTTGGGGGCAACATCACGAAAGCGACACAACAGCAGGGGCGACAGCGGCAGCTGCACTTGCCCCGTTGAGTCGGCGGGGTGGTGAGGGTGCGGGGTCGGCGGCGGCTGGGGAGGAGGGGCGGCCCGTGGCGGCACATTTGCAGCTGGTGACGGAACCGGGCGGCCGGCACCTGGAGGTGGATAAGGTACGACACGCCATATAAGGGTTTCCGTGTGCTTAGTACATATTAGCCTGCGAGATACGCGATGCGCTTTTAGGTGACTCGTATTTCCGGTTACACGTGTGGGTACTGTACTGCGGTTTGTTTCGTAAGCTGACAGCGCGACGCGGGGCGGCTTGGTGGTCAAACCCTATTATTCTGTTGGTCTCCCGGCGCGTAAGAGCCGCCCGACAGAAGCTCCCTGACGCGCCCGCGGTATACATACTTCACCACTTGCTTGAGTCGTTTGTCGCTAGCCTCTGTGGCCACCCGCTGCCGGCTTGGCTTGGTTTGTTCACTCCACTCGCCCTCACCCTCTCTGCAGCTACTGCTCAAGGCAGAAGCACACCCACGGCTGCGTCTGTTGCTTGCGAGTCGGGGCTCCTTAGAGAATATCGGCAAGAATGTCAATCCCTTTGCGGGTAAGTTCGGTCACGTTCGAATTATTATTATTATTATTATTCCTCCCGTGCCTCTTGCGCTCAAGGCATCTTGTCACGGCATATCAACGGCAAGCAAACACATTGCACATATTAGGTACGCGTGTGGGTTTTCCGGTCTTGACACTCATTCCCGTTGGGCTCTTTAGCACGCGGTTTTAGCCATAAGTGTAGCTTTGGAATTTGGTTACAAGGGGCTTCATCTGCCTTCCTGCTTGCATCCAGGACAGTTCCACAGTTCTACGGCACTTTTAGAGACCTTCCCTTTATCCAATGAATCCCTAAGTTCAAATCATTTGCGCCTGACGGCTCTCTCTAATGCCTGGTTTCGTTCCTCGACCTAACCCCACCGCACCTTACATATACGCACACTGGTCCAGCCGGCCTAGGTCAACAGCGCGGCCTGACGGCTGCCATGCGGCGGGGCCACGACCTGACGCTGCTGAGCCAGGGCGGTTCCGGAGCGGCGATGACGGCCGCTGCCGGGGATCTATCCCTGGCGGTGGGCGCCTTCTCCGGCGACCTCCCCGCCCTTGCGACTGCAGGTGCGGACCGCGTCTCCGGGAGAGATTGCTGGACAAGGAGGTGTTGTTTGCCTTGGGCCTATCAGGCGGCGGGTGAAGTCGGGGGGGAGGGGGATCCCCGGTATACACGGGGAAGCCACGGGGATTCAAGCGGTGCAGTGTGAGATGGCGTTATCTGACGGGGTCCTTGGGGGTGCCGGTGCGACCCGCAGGGGCTGGCGATGAAGCAATGGCCTCCACGGCTTATATACCCGCCACCACCACCATCGCACAACTTTCCCTGCACCGCTCCCGGCGGCTGGCGCTGTCGGCGATCTGGTCCAACAGTGCAGCAGTATGGGCTCCCGCCGCTGCTGCTGCGTCATCGACGCCGCAGGAGCCATTCGGCTTTGGTGCCGAGGCCGCGGAGGGTCTGGACGGAGGAATCGGTGGCTGCCCCGGGCGGCGGGTGGTGCAACGAGGCCTTGTTGGTGAGTGAAAGGTTGGGAACGGTGCTATGTGCTGTGCGGCACAAAGTTGGACTGGGTGATTTCTCGAAGCCGAGAAAAAAATCCGGCTTTCCAACTCCCACAGTGTAAAAAGCGGGCAAAGAGGGTTTTCATGCATCTTTGGCGGGAAAAGGGACGGGATGGCATAACGTCATGTTCTCGCACATGATTCCGCCTCATCTCTGAAGCGCGCAGCCTTTGGCTTCGCACCTCCGTCCCATCTTCTCAATCGGCTTTTCGTACCTTCATCCCCCCCCAACACACACCCTTGGGCCTCGCTCCCTGCCATTTCGACGCCTCCCCCAGCCGCTGCACAGCTCACCGAGCAGCTCACCGCAGCCGCCTGGGTAGGGGACTCGTTAGTACCATTCTGCACGTCCGGCTCAGGCGTGGGGACCATCAATGCTCTAATACCCGGCAGCATAGAAGGCGGCAGCTGTAGGCCGTCAGGCTATCCATGGGCATCCGCTACACCGCAGGCAACACAACAACAAGAGCAGGAGCATAGGGTGCGGTGTCGAGAGCGTCGTATTGGGCTTCGCTTGGCCACATTGCCTGATGCGGAAACGGGCAGAAGTATTGCGCTGTGCGTCAGCCATCGGCGCCATGGGGAGAAGCCTGGGGCCGGAACCGGGTAAGCCATCTTGCTCGCGATGCTGATGATAGGTAGGGTCTTGCTCAGGTTCAGTGATCGGTTTATGCATTTTGCAAATGGAGGGCAAGTATCCGGACGAGATGTTTTGGCTGAGCGGCCAGTGTGTTTTGGGCAGCAATATAATCGCTTGCTCTGCAACCGCCAAATACCCGAGATGCTCCCGGGAACCAAAGTAGTGATCCCCAAACCCTAAGATCCCATGTGCCAGGCTGCCGTGCTGCTAACTGCTTCGCATTAGAAAGCAACGCAAGAATGTGATCTTGGAGACGTGTGGCCTCGTCTGGCCTTTGGGACGCAAGCCGTTGTTAAGATCTTGATCGTGCCCTGGGACGCTGATTTGAAGACAGAGAGCTCAGCAACAAGACAATCCTCTTTTAATTCAGTGTACCAGTATATGGTTGCAATTGTCCTGCACACCTGCAGGTTGGAGTACGGAGTGGAATCTGGATCCATGTTAATGGCGGAGCTTTCTGCAGCGGTGCCACTTTCGCACGGGGTGATGCTGACGCCAGGGTTGATGCTGATGCGGCAACACGCCGGCAGTACCAGCGGCGTCGGCGGGGGCCCCAGCAGTGGCGCCCGCCGAACAATGCTGCTGGCGGCGGCACAAACGACATGGAGCTTCTAATTAGAACGTGGCTTGGGGTTGAACGTTAAAGCAATCCAGTTTTCAAATTGGCTCGTGCATTTCCCCAACGCGGGCGCCCATAGTTTTGTTGCACCGCAAGATATTCGACGGGCACCTTACGGCGTCTCTTCCAGTGCGACTAATGTGGGGGCTCGGGCTCAAGGATAGTGTGCCTCGCAGTTCGCTAGCTGGCTAATTGGCTGCAGCGGATCACTGGTTGACGGCATGGGCGCAGCATGTCCCAGTCCAGGACATAGCAGCAGGTGTGTTTGGTGCCATGTCATATCCGTTTGGGGCCAGTGCTTAATTCCATGTGTATAGTTGTCAAGGCAGATAACGGTATGGATACGAAGGGCGGCGCCGGTGAGCACCAAGGCGCCATCGTGTCGTATGATAGGTTCATGTAGAGTGGCGAGCAACCTATGTCGATGTATTGCTCGCTTGAGCGTCGCCCGGTGGCCCACGGAGCATTATGGCAGGCAGTAGAGGTGCCTCATTAAAACATAATGCCTTGTGAAATGGATATCTCTGACACAAATCGATTTGGAAGGGAAAATCGCCCCGGCAGGCGTTCTGGGAGACAGCATGAGTGCATAACACTACGTCTTGTAAGATACAGTGGATACAGAGTTACGACCTCTCCACCTCCTTTTGAGATCATCCTGGTTAGAACTTATGCCAGACAAGCGATACCTCTGATGGCCTTGTGAACCGGCGGAAGAGGCCCACCCCCTCCGAGCAAGTGGCGCTCGCCGAGGCTACCCACTTCCTGGAAACCTGTTTGCAGTGTCCGGCAGATCTTAGGCCGAACACAGGGAGGCCCTGTTATAACATTCTCCCACATAGTCGAGTCCGCAGCACCTTGCTTCTTGGGCATAGCTGCAACTGCCATCGCTCCAGTCCGCTACTTCGAAACATCACCGCTACAGCAGCAGCCATGATGGAAAACCGGCCCGGAGACTGACGCGGTCCCACATCAGCTGCATGCATTCCCCGCTACTCCTGCAGCTGCATCCGCTTTAATGCCTGATAGGTCGCCCTCAGTTCCCCCGTGACGCTGCTGCTTCCTCCGCTGCTGCTGTTGCGGCCACCGCCGCCGCTACTGTTTCCTATGCTTCCAGCACGAAGCCTTGGCGCGCTGCCTGTCCGCCGCAGCCCGCCACTCCTGCCTATACCCAGCGCCGCGGCCGCTGAAGCGACAATTGCAGCCGCAGCCGCAGCCGCAGGCGAGGGATCAGTGCGACGGACACGGGCTTGTTTCGGCGGCGACGGTGCCGCTGTCTCATCACCCCCTGCCTCTGCTGCTGCCGCTATCGCCGTTCTGCTGCGGCTGCCACCCGTCGCCGCCCTGCTACCGCTACCAGAAGCAGCAGCATGAGCCGACTTCTCCGGGCCAGGAGGCCCCCTTGCGGACATGGGCCGAGCGGCGGACCCGGGTGGGTTGGACTGGGACTGAGAGCCGGCAGCGGCCTTTCTCGGGTGAGACGCCACCTGCTGGGCGCAAACGGAGCCCCTCTGTTGCCTCAGCCGTGCGGCGACCAGGGCACTGGCAGCAGCAGCGATGCTTGTGGCTTCTGGGCTTGTACGTGCGACCGGGCTGGACCCTGATACGGGTCCAGATCCAATGAGCCCAGACCCAGGCGCCGGTCTGGATCCAGATCCGAATCCAAGGCCGGATTTAGGGTGCGAGATGTGAGTACTCTGGTGTTGCACCTGGGCTACAGGGGCGCCATTGCTGGTGTTGCGCCGTGCTGAACCAGAGCTACTGCCACGTGCTGTGCTGGTCTTACCACGTGCGTCGCTGGGCATCTTGGCAGCTGCAGTTGCATTCGGGTGGGGACGACCGCCTCCCGCCACCAGCGCTACCGCGATCGGAACCCGCGTTGTAACCATAGCTGAGCCTGTTCCTCGGCATGCTGGGGGCGTTACGCTCGGCGCTGCACTAGAGGGAGTGGCAGCGCTAGTGCCGACTGACGAAGGAGCTGGCGAGTAGCCAACTCCTTGACTGCGTTGCCCAGCGTCCACGCCACGATCGCTACCCCTCAAATAACCATTAATATCCTCCCCCTCTTCATCCTCCCTTATTCCATCCTCCTCTCTATCCTTGTCGTCGTCGTCGTCATCATCATCATCATCATCATTATCATCATCATCATCATCATCATCATCATCATCATCATCATCATCATCTCTGCCGTCACCGTCGCGTCTGGTACCCCTTAATAAGTCTTCTGTACTACTAATCCCGCCGTGGATGCCCCTACCGCCGTCATCCTGTGTGCTTTGCCCAATGCCGCTGAGCCCTTCATCTTCCGTGACGTCGAAGCCGCTGCTGCCATATGGCATCGTCGTCCCACCATCGCCGCCGCCGCCGCCCTCGTCGCTGCTAGCTAAGCAGGCGGCCACTTGTCGCCATACCGAGGAGCTTGGGCTTCCAGATGGCCGGCCACGTTCCGCTTCAAGGATCTCCGTACCGCCGCCGCTGCCGTAGCCGCTAAACCAGCTCTCATTGTACACGCCAAAGGATTCTCTTTCAACTATAGGCTTGCTGGCATGGCTGGCGCCTGCGGCCATCGGCCCCGTAGCGGCGCCTGTGCTATGGCACCCGTATTTGGCGGATCCTTGTGCTAACGCCGCTGCGGCAGGATTGACTGAGCACTGCATTGGCGGCGGTAGGTGTGGGGAACGTCCTAAACTGAAATGCAGGCCCCCGGCTGCTGAGAAATCTCCTAGGAGGGCGGTCCTTAGCCTCTCTAAGTCCTCAGGACTGACAGCTCGCCGACTGCTGCAAGCCCCAGATCTCATCATGCTCTCTCCTGCAGCTGCTGCCGCTGCTGCTGCAGCTGCCGCTCTGTTTCCTCCTCCTCTGTTGTCTGTCCCGGCTGTAATCCGCCCATCACCTGTTTCGTGGCCCCTTCGATGTCCCCTCTCAACGAGACTCTCTGTATTCATCTCTTTGCTCCGACATCCGCCATCCACTTGCCCCGCATCTTCGACGCTGCAGTCATCGACGTCATCTGTGTCGTCTTCTTCCCTAGGCCATAAGGAGGCCGGGGCAGATGCACGACACGGCCATGCGAAATGGCCCGCTCTGCTCTCCGATCTGCGCCGCGCCGCGCCATCGACACCGGCCCCGCCCCCGGCCCGAGTCCTTCTGCCAACATCCGATGCCCCATCTCTTCTGTTACCCATCCTCTCCAGCGATGACGATGGCGGCGATGGCTCCACTGAGGACCCTCCCTCCCGCTCTGGATCTAGCTGACCTCCCAGCTGCTTATGGCTTTGCATGGCCACCTTTGCCATCCCAGTCGTACGCATCGTCTTCACCGCTGCCGTTGCCTCAACGGCTGCGGCCTTTAGACGTGCCGCCACGACGGCGCCGAGGCTAGGTACCTCTGAAGCTGCCGCGGAGGGCGGACAGGAGTCGCAAAGAAAGCTGCGGTGGCTATCAACAAATGCATGGCGGATGCCTCCCGGGGTTTCAGCGGGACTGTCATTATCTGAGTTGTCGGACTGACGGCGATGGCCGTATCCCACGTCAGACGGTGGGAGATCCGAGTCAATGCCGCTACACTGCCGCCGCGGCTGCGGCCACGGTGCGCCTGTCGCCGGTGTTGTCATGGGTGTGGTGTCGAGCGCAGTGGCAAAGGTCCGTGAACCGCTGATGCAGACGCGATTGCCGGCAGCTGCGGCGGCAGAAGCACCGCCACCGCTAAAGCGACCGAGGCGACGGCGAGGCCGCCCTTGCTGCTTTTGCCGTCCTGATGGGGGCCCTCCGCCACTGTCGCTACCACACCTGCTGTCACCTTGATCGCTGTCGTCGTCGTCGTCCTCAGAATCACCTTCACTGCTGATCTTCCCATCCCGGAGGCTCTCATAACTAGGTTCGTAGCTTATGACGTCACGGCTTCCTCCGTTGCCTGCTGCAGCAACGGCAGCCGCACCACCGCCCGCAGACGACCGCCGCCTGCCGGCGGCTAGCGCTCCCTCAGTCGCGACTCCACCCCAGCTAAAACCACCTCCACTGGTGCTCCCTGCAGCCCCCGGCCCGCTTTGCCGCTTCTGCTCCGCCAAGCGCTTCGTGAGCTCGTCAATACCTTCTTGTGCACGCCGCTTCTCCGCCGCCAACCTTGCGCTAATGGATGCCGCCCGCGCGCCGGCACGGCGCAGCCGGCGCGCCAGCCCGGCACCGCTATCGCCCAAAGCCACTGTAGCTGCCGCCATGCCATCGGGAGCGCGCGCCGTGCGGCGGCACGAGCGACGCGGTCCATTGGACGTGGTTGAGGCTACCTGTACAAGGCCACGCCGCGCGGCAGCCGCAGCGTTGGCGGCTACTGTGATTGAATGCCTGCGGGCTGCGGCGGCACGACCCATGAGGCGTTCCGCCAGGATAGCCTCATATACGCGGCCACTGCCCGCATCGCCGTCGCCACTGCCATTTTTGCCGCCGTTGCCGTCCTCATTGTCATCGTCTTCGTCATCACTGTCGCCATCGCCCGTGAGCCTAGGTGAGGGAACGACCGCTGGAATGACAATTTCATGAGCTGCCCTTTTTATCAGATTATCGCCACGGGGTACCCGGACCGGAGCCGTCGCTGAGACTGTCATGGCCTGAGCCCGGCGGACCCGAACGGGTGCCGGACTTTGCAGGCGAACACACCGAGGACCGCCAGTTTTGGCCCCAGCAGCGGCAGCGGCGTTGGCGGCGCCATTGCACCGAAGCTGCTGTAAACGCATGCCGGCTGCGACGGGACGGGGCCGATCAGTATTCGTCTTCATGGAAGTTCGAAGAGAGTTGCATTCTTGCGAAGGTATGGCGGCGGAGATGATGGAGCCAGTGGGACTGTAAGAGGAGTCACAGCCACGGCCGCGAGCCTGGTTACCATCCTTATGGAAATCGCCGCCGCCGCCACCGCTACTGCTGACGCATGGTGAAGTGGTTGAAGACACAATACGTCCGAGCAACGGGTCTGCCAACGCCCCGGCGGCACCACTGTCGCCACCGATCCGTGTGTCGCCAATCAGCGCCGCGCGCGCCTGCAGCCTGCGTTGCAGGCGCCGGAACGCCAGCGGTGTCGTATTCTCCGTGCCCTGCTTCATATCACTTGCCTGAGCACCATCTCTCACCGCCGTTTTGCAAGTTTCCTTACGCGGGCCGTCACCGTTGTGGGCCCCAGATGCAGCCAGAATCGCCGCTACGGCCGCCGCCAGACTCTCCAGGACCTGGTTGCCATCTGTCTGTGGCGGCATTTCATGCCTTTCCGCGCCGGCTGTGCCTGCCGCCGCCGTAGGCGCCGCAGCCGTCCCCGTCGCCAAGGGCTGAGGTGGCGGCCCCTCCGCTGCCGGCCTTGCCGCCGGCTCCGCACCCAGTCCCTGCCGCAGCGCTTGAGTATCTTGGACAGGACCCACAGGGGGGATTTCAGCCGCCAGGGTGGGGATGGCAACATCACCGGTCGGGTCGCTCATGTACGTAGCGGATCTTGGGGTACCAGCGCTCGATGCTGGGGTGGGCGCGAAGGCAAAGGAGCTGCCGCTGGAGTCGTGAGCGCCAAGGTTTCCCAGGGGTTCGGCAGCAGGGGCGGCAGAAGCAGCACCCACCTCCGCGGCTCGTTGTTGTTGTTGTTGTTGCTGCTGCTGCTGCTGCTGTTGCTGTTGAGGCCGTCGTTGTTGAGACTCCTGTTGCTGTTGGTGCTGATAAGTTTCTTGAGGTGACTGTTGCTGTTGCTGATGTTGCAGGTGTAGCAAGGCCTTCAGCTTGTCCTGTGCAATGGTCCCAAGAAGTGATACGAAGCGTGCAGTACGTAGGAAAGTGAGCTAAATTATCCGTTCTCGAGATCAGTCGCCTGCGAACCCGCCCCTACACCAACCTGAAGGGCCTGCTCCAGTTGCCCCGATGCCCGGGACATGTACAGCTCCTCCACTAGACGCCGCATACCGGCAACCGTCGCCTCAGCTCGCTCCCGTGCTAATCGCGCCACTGCCGCCTCTTGGCGTGCACCGGTCAGGGCAGCGCCGTTGCGGCGGAGGCGGTCCTGGAGGCGGGAGGCGCGCTCCACTGCCTGTAGAAGGCGGCGAATCAAGGCAAATTGTGGTTTAGCCGCAAGGATTACGAAGCCGTAATTGAAGTGGGGGCTGCAGGTAGAGAGGCACACGGACGGAGGAGGGTGCGACGCAAGAGCGCATGTGGGAGCATCGCAGGAGAGAAGGGACGCTCTCGGAAGCGCATGCCAAATCATTTGGCAGTCGCTGTGCGGGCTCCTCCTAAGGGAGAATGAAATCACCACTGCGTGATCCTTTGCCGCACACATACACAGCGCTCACCTACTTTGCGACTTCCTCATACATATATCCACACAGGTAGAGACGCACGTCCCCACTCTTACCTGCTTATTGATGTCCAGGAAATGACGATATTGCTGCCGGGCTTCATCTAGTAGATCCTACACATGGACGGAGCCATGCAGACGTCATCAAAGGGTTTCCACAACCAGTAAGTTCACGCCACCTACCTCACCTCACCTCACGCCACTGCTACGCCCCGTGCTCTGTCATCCCTAACCCTTACCTGCATGTGCCTCATCTGCTGCTGAGCGCCCGCCAGCTGCACACCCAGGGCGCTGCTGCGCTGCTTCTCTGCAGCTAGATCCCGCTCTACCAACTAGGGTGGGGAGCGGGACGAGAACGGAAATGAGTAGGCGTGGGCAGGAACCATGCATGTCCATGCGGGTCCATAACGATATCCTGGCAGCTGTGGCAAGGTTTAAGTCCTTCGGCAGCTGGGCTGCTTCCTTTATCTCTCGTAGCTGCCCGCTTCCTTCACCTTACACCGCGTATAGCCCAACCCGCCCCCCATAAGCCCCCCAGCATGCGTCTTGGCGCTGGAGCATACAAACATTTTCCCCCTGCCCCCTCCCTACCTCTCGCGCGTCCTTCTCTTTCCGCAAGAAGGCGGACAGGTTCTCGGCCCGCCGCTGCAGCGCCCGCCGCTCCTCCTCTGTATACGATCAGGAGGGCCGCGGGCATTTTAACTCGACGGAACGACATCCCAAGGCAATGCGGCACGACGGACTTAGAAATTACCCTAATGAAACACAGGGTGATAGATATAAGACACTGGGAATGGATGCCATGGCATTGAGATAGTTCTTCGACCCAGAACTTCATGGCCCCTATCAGGCCAGCCATGCACGGAAACGAAGGGTGAGGGAAACGGAGCGAGGCGGCCAGGGTGGCTGGTTGGTGTGTATGCGTGTGTGCTCACGTCCGTCCTGCCGTACCGTGCTGTGCTGTCAGCTTGCGGGCCGCCTCCTTCTGTCGCGCCGCGGCCCCACGGTCGCTACGGCCCGCCCGAATACCTTCCGCCAGGTATTCACAACGCTTGCCAGACGGAAAACAGATGGGGAACGGAGGCGAGGGGAAGGGGCCGAGGATAATGGAATGGGTGGGACGGGGATGGAGGGAAGCTAAGGAAAAGGATAGAGAGTGGGTCAGGAAAGGTTAGGAGCAGCACCCAGCCAGATGGTGCAATGGCCACTGGCGCCTGAAATAGTCACGAAGCTACGGTGATAAATGATTTGGCGAAAATTTTATAAAATTGGATACCGCTAACTAGGAGATCAGGTGCTCCGCCATCCTTAATCGCGTGACCAGCTAACAAAGCAAGTACTCCCGGAGTCCGTTCCGTTCAAGCATTTCGACAACCGCACTGCCGATTATTGTGCGCACCTGTCTGGCCAGGGCTTCGGAGCGCCGCAGTGCCGCCACCTGCGTGCATGTGCCCAGCGCACGCGTGTGTTTATAGCGGAGGATGCCGAAGTCTATGTTGTGTGTGCCATTTTATCATAATAAGAAAACAGGTGGTATGTGCTCCCAACAGCTCTCAGAGGCTCTCCCTGGGATACCGGACACAACCCCCAACTCTTCAACATGTTCACAAAGATCAAATTCCCGCCCTGTACGCATGCCCACCTGCGCTTCCGCCTCCCGCAGCCGAGCCGCCAACGCGCCCCGGGGCAAACCCGCCAAGGGATCTACCTGCGGCGCACCGCAGGGCCCCGATGCTGCTAGACCTTGCCGGGCACACACCGGCACTGCTATGGAGTCTGGAGGACCAGTTTGCCAGGCTGCGTAGGGCCCACCGCAAGGGGCGACTGCGGCAGTAACCGCTGGACAAGCTGATTTGCACTGCGGATGATGGTGGCAGTGATGAGCGGGCATGGCGAGGCGAGGCCCAGCGGCGATGGCCGCAGCAGCAGCGCGGCAGCAGCGGGAGCAAGGGGCCCCGGACTGAGGCCGGTTGGGGCACCTGGCCAGAGTCAGTGGGAAAAAGGGGAAGAAAGCCGCTGATGAGACATTCGGCAACGGAGTGACGGCTTAACCCTAAGAAATGTGCTCTGACGCGAGGATAGGGTAGCGGACGCGTCTTTTAAGTTTCAGGACGGCCGCCCGAAGCATCCACCTAAGCTTAATGATGCGAAAATAAGAAGACATGCGCCGTACAAGAGGTCAGATACGTATGGAGTCTGCTGTGCACCTTCACACTGGCTGATCATCTGGCCTGCTTTCCCTTCTCCTCACCTGCACCCTGCCCCCGGCAGGCTGCGACCAACGGAGCAGGATCGAATTGGTGGCGCGCGGGGCGCTGTCGTCCCCGGTGCAGCCACCCCCAGCCGCTGCCCAGTGCCTCCTCCCCCTCGCCGTACGCCGCCGGTCCCTGTTGCGGTGCCCTGTCCCGTCGCCACAGGCGGTCCCAGAGCTGCTGCAGGACCTCCCCAGGTGTGGCCCGAGGCCTGGGCCTGTCTCTCCGCTGTTACTGGAAATCCGCATTGCCCCGTTCCCGCTGCTGCTGCTGCTGCTGCTGCTGCTGCTGCTGCAGCCAAGACTGGGGATGTAGTGTAACCGGTGGATGAAGGCGCTTGGTCCGATTTTGCCTGTATGGAAGGAGTGCCCAAGGGAACCCCGTAGGTGCTTCTAAGGAATGATCGGGCGCGGGAATGTAAGGGCGTAGGGAGGCGAGGTCTGGCGTGGATGCAGTTGGTTTAACCTATATATGGTAGGCAGGCCAGTGTTGGCACCGCCGCATTCCGCTTATATTGTCAGTGTAGTGTGGTTGCTGTGTAACCTACACTTTTTAAGAAATGTCATGGCAAGAAACGTTCGCATCTGCAAAGCCGAAACTACATGCCACTGTTTCCAAATCCAGATCTCTGGGCTTGTGCGTTGTGGGCGGAAGATAACGGACCTCCAGGGCTTGGAGTATGGCTCTGAGTGCGGCCTCATTTGGGACAGAAGCCCCAAGCCTGTCAAGGATGCTGCTGCCAGGGTTTGGTGCCGCGCCTCCGTTTCCTGTCGCCCAGCACGGGAGAGAGGCTTTGCCCCGGATCCATGCAGGGGCTAAGTGCGAGTCCGGGGCTCCCCTGCCGCCTGGAGGTAAATCCGCGTGTGAGCTTGGAAATCCCCCCTGATGTTGTGCAGAAGTTGGTACGACAAATATCAGAGCTATTGCCAAGGGGCCGGCGGTGCTGAAATGGTCAGGCTTACTGTAGAGGCCGATTGCTTCACACGCCTCGCCTTATCGCCTTGCGAGGGTAGATAAAGCTGTGCGTCATCATTTTTATTTAGGATATCAAGGAGGTCTAAATCATCCGAGAACTTATCATCGCGCAGCAATATGGTGTCGTCGGGCGACATTTCACATCACTCTTAAGAGATAAGCTTTCGACATAATACTCATAATTAAGTACTTTCCTGTAAATTATAAATAAATTATTTCATATCTGCTGTAAATTACAATCAGCATGTAACGCTGTCACCGTCTGTCGCAATACGCAAACACGCCTAAGGTGGGATATGAATATGCAAATGAACCTGATCAAAAACCTTGATAATGTGTCCAAAGAAGAAGCCTCCAGCGTACAACTGCCCGCTTACCGGCCCCACACCCAGGATTCCGAGCGCAGTACGGCACCGACCAAACTTACCAAATCGGCTCTGGACCAAGTAACGTTACCCGTATGCCTCTCGAGATATTGACGTACATGTGGGATAAACGAATGCTTTCTCTTGTAAAGACTGACAACCATCAATATTTTGCACATGCATGACGGCAGCGGCCGACCGCAGCTCCAGCAAATGCGGATTACTCTCTTTAAAGGAGACGTTAAGCATGCATTTGCGTTAAAATGTATTCAGCAGCATAGCTGTACCGGTACTGTGCTGCTATGGCCACCCGCCAGCACAGACAGCTCCGTTCCGCATGCGCAAATTACAGGTTTGCACATGGCTGAGGTGAGCCACCCCTGGCTGCAGCGGGCCACAGATACGCGGTACCATAACTACTTGTATTAAGTACACACACTGCATACACAAGTGCGCAGGACACAGAATGGCTTGGTACGCAGTGGCCTGCATGGCCTGAATGGTGCCATTTGCTGCCCACTCAAGTGCACCACTGCAGGCCGTTGCTTACGCTCCAAAAGGAACCTTTCCAAACCTCCCTAGGGGCTGCTACCGTTGTAAACCATAAATCCGCACTTGCTCCTAGCCCGCCAATTTGCCAGGCCCAGCCTCTTAATTGCTGTACGAACAGTTACTGCCGGCGTGGCACAGCTCAATCCAGTGTGTCAAGCGGAGGGCGCCTTCCACCAGCCGCAAGATGAAGCCTCGCGACGACGCCATAACCGTGATCGCGGAAGGGCTGTCATGTCCAAAGGGTCAGGAACCGAGGGGAAGGAGGCCACAACATTCTTAACTTCCTCTCAGCGGCCATCAATTCGTGATCCGCCGCCATGGCTGCTCCGATAGGACCATAACTTGTGAGCTTCGAAGCCCTACCTGCTGCAACCAGTTCCGTGACACTGCATCGTAGCCTCCATCACAGCGATGCTTTTAGGTGCTCTACATACACGGGCCTGATTGCCACCGCCTGGCACCGCAGCACCAACAGCGCTCGGATTGAATGATATTTGAACGCCGTTAGCGCTGTAGCGGTTCAAGTAATTGACCGGCTTATTCGGCATTGTTTGATGGGTGTTTGACTACGTAGAGCACGGGACCCTTTGCGATCCAACCTGCAGCTGCTTCCCCTCTTTCATGACCTCGACACGTGGCGAGCTGATGGTCTCACAAAGTTGAAGGTAAGTTGATATTTGAGTGTGCGATGCTGGTTGCAGCGGCAGATGGTGCCGACGGAGTTTCGATGTGCAGGCTTCACCCATCATAACGAGCGTCAGATGTAGTTCGCGAGGCAACGCAAAACGCAGCAACAGAACACGGCATGCCATGCATGTCATGCACCAGCAGCCACAGAATTAAGAAAGAGATCCGCATTTGCCTGATTCCCCATGCGTATCTGTGGCCGGGTCCGTTGTTTCCATTATCTCCACCCCCACAAGTAGACCCACTGCCATCACTCGATACCGCTATAGCTTCCTGCCACTGAGTACCAGCTATGTGGCTTTTGATTGAGGCAACGAATGGGAAAGTTTCTACAAATAAGCATATGATGCACAATGCTCAAATTACACGAACTCCGAAAAGGTGAACCCCTCGGGGTCGTGTCCTCTCTGTGACAACACTCAGCGAACCTGAACCTGCTTGAAGGTCGCCTCCTAATACCCAGCATCAGGTTGGGATCTTGCGACAACCGAGTAAGCAGAGAGCAGCATCATAGACCCGCCATGGCCCTGGCGGTGAGCTACCGACTGTGTCCTCACCCTCATCCCCGCAGTGCTAGTCACACTCAGCAAGACAACCCCCGCAAGTTGACCAACACCATATGCCTAAGAGATTTAACTGCGGGTTAGCTTCATAAAGGAGGACCCCAGCCAGCCAGCCAATGCAGCAGAGCGGTCATAACACAGCGAAGAATACATTATGGCACCAACCGTTCCCTGTCTACCGGCCTGTGCGAAATTTGAGTACAAGCTCCCACATTAGCATTATTTTACGCCTGCCGTGCAGCCTGCCGTGTCTAGCCTTCCATTCAACACGGTCGATTTCAGAAGACCCCTGCGTGTGTGCAACACAGGCTCCTTCTTCATACTGCGATTCTTAACTACACGCCATCTGATTGACTTCCATACATAGATGTATCCACTACTCTGTACAGCAGTGCATTCTTGGTTCTACCTATAATCCCAACGTTGTTCTATGTGAAGCCCACAGCCACGCGAGCATAATCTGCGTAAGATTGCGTCGGCACAGAGGCATGGAGGGAAGCGTGTATGTTGTATGGTAGCATCCGAAAATGCAGTACTTGCGGCTTGATCGTGTCAACCCGGGTTTGCAGCAGCTCACAGCCGCATTGCAAGTCCGTAGCTCAACATTCGATAACCCTGCCTGGGCAGCACAGGACCAGATGCGCCGCCCCAAAGCAAGTATGCTTGCGCACACACAGGAGTCATTTTGGAGGATGGAAAACATATGGATCCAATACACAAACGCACAGCAGTCATCACATTAAGTCAGTTTACTGGGGGCATTCACAACTTCGCGTGAATGCTGCCGTGATCCCATCCGCTTAGGCTTGGAAAACCTCCATCCTCGTTGCTCCGAAACCCATCATCCTCGAATTTTATGTCCCCAGCGCCGGTAGTGCCGCCCTTTCTTTATCCCATCAGTAGACCAAGCTGCACAGCTGCCCCATCCGACAGCGAAGACTGATTCCCCGCCCTGCCCTTCTCCAGCTCGCTCCATATTCACCGAGCTGCTAACGTCGCAACCTCAATGACTGACCCATGGGGGCATGTCCCCGTTCACTCCGAGCGACATCCTACCCGTGTGATGGTGTTGCACCCAGGCGTGCACACGCTCGTGCGTCACCGGTGCCTTCGGTAGTCCCTCCCGTCCCAGTGCTCGAATGCGTTGTTGTTATACGGCCCAGCGCCCGTGATAATATTGTATCCTGCTGCCTGGGTTGCAGAGCATCCCGACGGCCGTAGCGACTGTGCCTCCCGAAACGACCGGCCCTGGAAGTGCGTGCGATGTTGCGTCACAAACTGCGAGTTGGGTGGGACGTCAGATGGCAGCAGCGACCCCGAGGTGGGGGCCTTGAAGGGCGGTGGTGGCGGTGGCGCCCCGGTGGCTAGCTCAGGGCGGAAATCCACCTGCTTCAACGTCCTGCGGTGCGCGTGAAGAAACAGGAAGCGGCTCAGTCGCGCCCAGTCGATAGCGCCATCGAGTATAGACCGCAATAAGTAAGCTGCCTCCTGGTTCCAGGACATGTTGATGCCAATCAAGTTTGCCACACACACACACACACACACACACACACACACACATACACACACACACACCTACGCATATATGTATGTGCTTATTCAGGTTTTCTAAAGATTGTCAAGGCGCAGTGAGCCTGAGGTCGCATCTTCGGGGTGTATCTGCTGCAACGGCCAATCCCCGGTCAGAAATCTCTCCACCTTGATCTACACACACCACCACCAAAACCATCAATAATAATGATAATAATAATAATGATAATGATAATGATGATAATAATAATAATAAATAATAATAATAATAATAATAATAACAACAGGAATATATCTGCGCCGGCCCCCAGAACCCTTCCCCGTCCCAGAACCCTAGGTATGCATGCGGCTGACACTCACTTCCAGTCGTTGGGCTGATCAGGTTTGGGGAACTGTGAGGCACCCGGCCCCGCACTCCGCTGGGGAAAGGGGCAAAAGGGCAAGCACACACGAAGTAATGTCGAGGGATGGGAACCGAGGACAGCGCGATGGAGACGTGCCCAGAACAAACTCCTCGGTCTGGTTGCTTTGTGTTGACCCATTACGATCGACACCCAAACATCACTCTGTTCCGGAGGGCATTGCCCAGCAATCTCCGCGAATCGTCCGAATGGTACCGTAACTTCCGATAAATGTCAACAACTTCCGCGTGACTTGTCCCATACATAATACGACGCGTAGAGGCAAACTCTTCCGGCCCCAAACCCCTTTCAAAATCCCCGGCTATGGCACAGAGGTACCTGCAATGCAATGCACTGCACCCTGACTCCCCCTTTTTCTATCCGCAATCCAGTCGGGTTCGATGATCTCGTCTCGTTGGCCCTATCGTCATCTCCTTCCTGTTTTGCCACTGCTGTCCTGTGAGATGCTGCAGTTCAACACACGTACCGTTCTTCGAAAATCCGACGGAGGCGGTCCGAAGTTTGACTTGGTTTCTGTGTTGTATGTCCGTGGAGGCAGACCCGCCGTCAAGGGACCTCCCCCTGCTGCCGCCGAGACGGCAGCCCAACGCGATGTAGGCGCCGGCTGTGCGGCCGCCGCAGCTGCCGCTGAGGACGGCCCTAGGCCAGCACTGTCACCTCCACCCCCTCTGCCGCTGCTGCTGCTGCTGCTGCTGCTGCGGCCGCTGTGCACCGCTGCCGCTGTGCCACAAGGTGGCACACCAAGGCTCCAGTTGGACTGTGTTGGCATAAGGGTGACGAATAGGGCATGATGTGGTAAAGAAGTCACGAAAACAAAAAATGAGGCATCTTAACTTTTGTATTTGGCTAACGGCCAGAAGTTATACAAAGTGAACAGTGCTGCGGGTGGCAGAGATTATATGGATATATATGGATTGTCTGGGTTGTTTGGCCTTCGGCTGATGAGCGCAGCCGCAGGCTCACCATCTGCCTAAACGAGGCCGGAAGACGGTTTGGCCATGTGAGGTGAACTGTCAGGTGTGGAGACGATGAGCTCCGAAGTCCCCACCGTATTCACTGCGCACGTTAACCCGTTTTTCCCCCTTTCCGATTTTCCATTTGGCAAGCCGCTTCAGGACCCTGATATACCCGCACCAGGGCGCCTTGCCCACAACAGCGCCAGCTGCATGGGGTGATGTGTTGGTTCACATAGTACGGCAAGTATCTTACCTGAAGGACGAATGAGCCCACGCCCTTGTGTGGCTTTAGTGATGGTACGCCTGCCGGTTTTGTATCACGCGCTTCTGCAAGGGAGGCTGGGGATACGGGCGGCAGACGTCTAGGCGCCACATCTTGTGCGCGCTCGATTGACGTACTTGTCCCCGATAGCTCTGCATAAGAGGCGCCATGTTTCTTCCAAATGTTTGGATTGCCCCTCGGCATTTGAAGGCGGCTTATACTTCTACGCCTCGCTGCTGCTGCTGGTACTAATAGCGCGCGGATAGGGCTGCAAACGCAAGCAGAACTGGCGACGAGAAATGGAAACAAATAGTGTATTATGCGTTAATATGTGGTGAAAAGCTGTCAATTGCGAACAACTGGGAAGCCTAGTTTCTATCGCGTGTAACTGTGGAAAGTTGTGCAACATGCGGTAGGTTTGCTTTGAACGATGAACCGTGCTTTAAAATGTATAAAACATGCTACTGACAGAAAATTGACACTGGTTGGCAAAAATAGTTATTTTGGCGCACTGTCACCCTGCAGATAGAACGTACGTCGATACTCCATAGAAGGTACAATCAGTGGCGCTACAAGCTATGCAGACAGTTCAATATTGATGCGTAAACCTTATCGGTTGCTGATGGCTTCAGGCAGACACCCGTTGTGTTGATGCAGTCGTATCAGTCGTCCGCTGCCAGTTATGGCAAGCTGACGAAGGTGCACTTATAGTCTTTGGGCATGACCAGGTATATTTCCCGCATGAGAACGATTATAATGCACGTGCTTTCCGCTGCCTACACTATATCTTTGGGGTTGGCGCGTTAGGACGAACGTAACCAGAACGCCAGGACCTGCCAGGAATGCGTCCCTTGCATCCAGCTTGCACCCGGAGCACCAACATCTGACATTTCAGATGCTGGCCCCTTATATTTCGAGTACAACTGCTGCTGTCCTTATGAAACAGCACACAATGTAAAACATGCAGCGATGGAGAGTAGCCAGGCTGTGCGACTGTGCACTATATGGCAGAGGATACTCCAGCATGTAGACACTGGGGGCGAGATATGACTTGGGCCCATCAATAAGGATGCTTCCGTGGTATCCGTCACGGTGGCGTTGAGAGACGATGGGCGTGAACGACGTCGCGTGGCGTACAGGAGAATGCGCCACTTACACGGGATGTCATGGAGAGCACAGTCCGCACAGCGCGCTCAAAAGTCCACATACAGGATGCATTCTCACTCTGGGTAGAGGTTAGAAAAGTTAGGCGCCGATAACCTTCACGGGAGTCGTGAGGGAGCTTCTTCTGGGAGAGTGTCACCTCTCCGTCACCTCTCAGGAGACTGTCACCTCTCGCAACCTTATGCGCGATGGTTAAGATCTTAAGAACATCATGGTATCTCAAGGGGGCCCGAGAAAGGGACTTCATGTTAGGTTACTACATGCTTGGTGGGTCCTCGACTGTTCCTGTCTGTTGTCCCGACCTGGCGTCCCCATGGGTCTTAGGTGCCCTCACTCTTTTATGTAGACTCACTAGTGGGTCCGAGTGGCCGTGCAAATCTCATACAAGTGCAAATCATAGAAATACATATTAGCCTGCTACTCCAATAGTTTATTCATTTGATAGCCACACAAAGTGTGCAGGTTACGGTCTTACGGATTAAATGACCCCAATCGTCAATCTGGAAGTAATTCAAAATCTCATCAAGAGGCGCATGAAAGTGATATTAATGATTAAATGCTACAATTAGTCAAAATGTTGAAGAAAGCAGTACGGTCTTACAGGTCAGCAGATTTTCGGAGCACCTAACTTATATTAATTACCTAGGTTGCCTTGCCATATAAAAGGAAATAGTTTTGCAATTATCATCTTGCACCTGTTGCTTGACGTTGAGAATATATATCAAAATGAGTGCGACCAGCGGTCTCGGCGTCGACACGAACATTGACGTCGAGGCCATCAGCGAGCCTGTCTGCTATATTTGTCTTCAGGAAGGGATGGATGTGAAGCCTCTTTTGACTCCTTGTGCCTGCAAGGGACGCCCTGTGCATCGAGAATGCCTGGCACGGTGGCAACTCCATTCCTCAGGAAAAAGGTTGGTGCTCTTCAAACCGTTCCTGGGTGCAAACGCGCCTAATGTTGGTAATGATTCTTATGCTTTCGCCATTCAGTGAGGAGCGTCAGTGTCGCTTTTGCTTCGAGCAGCTTCCGGACTGGCAAGCGACGCTCCTTGGGGGTTCAGACGGTTCAAATGAGGACGCACCAAAGCCGCTAATGGCAGCTGTAGTTTTTAACAACACAGGTGAGTCCAACTGTAGTGCGTATATGCCTACTTGTGGCCGTCCACCACTTCCGGAATTGATGGCGTTTCGCAGTGTATAAGATCCCGATCTTGCCGGGCCCTTCGGGCAAGGCGGCCTTCAAGCGGAAGGTTAACGAGCTTTTTGGGCTCAGCAACCGAATGTTCGAGGTCGCATTCGAGGTTAAGCTTGCCCAGGGTAAGACCCCGACTAGGGCTTATCAGCTATTCCTTTCCTTCTTACCAACGCCAGACTACGCAACGCCTTAAATGTCTATAGCTTTTTATTTAAAAGTAGGGACGTGGTTATGTGGAACACTGGTAAAAATGCTTCTATGCTTGCATGTTTCGTCGCGATGCAGAGGACAAGGTTAACCTTCGTGGCCTGAATGCCTACGAAGCTGCAACGCGTTGCGCTGCGATGTCAGCAAGGCGAGCGGCGTCGGGCAACACCGATGCGGGCCTTGGCGCACCTTCGCAGACATCTTCGGCCCAGGCTGCTGATCTGGTGCATCAGTAACCTGATGCATCAGTCTTGGGTCCTTCCAGATAACACATGGGGACATGACGTACGTTATTATCGTACCTTTTTTAGCGGATGATGATGTCCCCCATGAGAACAGCCAGTTTACAGTTTTGCTTCATTCCGCATGAATTCCGTGGAAGAAAGTGTTCAGTGTCTTATTAGTAACGTTTCTGTACAATACGTCGCGTACGATACGCCGTGTACTTTGTCACCCTGTGTTATCGTCCACACAAATTGAGTTTGGTTTTCATGTGTGCACTCACTTATGTGTGTTGGATCGTGTGTGTTTGTTCTCCCAAGCTAACTGGGTCTCACGCGGTGTGTATTCTTTGTACGTATGTTCATCCGTACGGGGAAGGTGGCCCAAGCGCGAGGAGGTTCGTTTCCCCCCTCATCATTTGGTGAGAGATCGTGCGGGCACGTGACCAGCAGCGCAAGGGCAGGGTGCGGTACCGTGAGACGTGCTTAGCGGACATCTTCGCTATTAGCTTGAGGTTCCGGAGCAGAGCATGGCTCTGCTTTGGGTTTCACGCTGCTGGCCGCGTCGGCATCGTCAGTCCGCGGACCTGTTTGGGGGAAAAGGGCAGAAGGGGCATGGACCTCAGGAACACATGACCGGATAAACAAATGGAAGGCTCACATCACAGTGCGCATACGGTTCACGATACATGAGGGAACTATTGAAGTGACACATGGGTCTTGGTGTGTCACGATGTGTTGTTTGTGGGTGTCACCCAGCACCGATTCTCATGTATTTTCTGACACCGGAGGCCTCGCACCTTACACTGCACGAGGTCGTTTGCGGCCCAATGTCGGACAAGCCTCTCACACTTTTGACGGACTCTCGGACCCGGCGTTGTCAGACAGGGTGATGCGAGCCATATGTCTATACGCGCACGCATGTGCTTTTCTCTGTGTATGTGTAAATATATATGTGTGTGTGAATGCTTGTTTGTGTATGTGGTTTACACGTCGGTGTGTGTGTGTGTGTATGTGTGGTGTACACGTCTTACCAGCTGTCGTGGTGCGTCACAGCATCGCGTGGTGAGTACCGTGAAGGTTTAAATCCTTTAATGTTCTGTCAGGCTGGGGGCCGTGGGCTCGGCAACGATGCGAACAATTGCATCGTTGCGGTGGTGCTTTGTGGCCTGCCTCACTTCCGGGCCACCTACCGGACGAGCGGTATCGTTCGATGCGGCTGTATTGACTGAGGCCGGAGCTTGTACGTACCGTCCTTAGACAGCAAGGAGATGTTTACTTACTTTTGTGGGGCGGTGTCGCATGCATCAGCGGCAGTGCTGTTTCAGCTGCGATATGTTTCAGCTTTTGCTTGGCGACTTGTTTGCTGTTAATTTGCGCACGTTTATAAGTTTAAACACGCGGATGGATGATGGGGGATGACAGGGACTCTGATGGGAAGGAGGTATGCGGCGATATAATCATAATTATCATGCGTGGGAAGGAGAGAGACGTTTAGACCTTCGAAGATACTCAGGGACGAGAATGATCGGACAAATTGCTGACACCCTGCTCCTTCCTCACTGCGTGTGCATGTCGTATTCGTACAAGTTGTGCTGTATGGTTGATTGGTGCTGTGGCGGCCGTTGAGTCGAAAAGCTATTGGATTATGCCATAACGAAAATCTTAAAAAACTTCGTTCCATCAAACTGTGCTTTTGATTGCGATATCGCAACTTTTGGCTACAACCTCCGATACCGTTATTCAGCTTATACGGATGGCATCCGCCCAAGCGGCCATGCCATCCGCGGTTTCCGTCTTCGCTTGCCTGCGTTGTGTGACAATGCTGGTCCGACGATTTACCAGAGGTTTCAATGTAAAGGCCTCAGGCGTGTCGATAAGCGCTGTGTGAAGGTCTGGTGGCTTTAGAAGTCGTCACCCTGCAGCGGAATTTGTGATTCATACCTTAGCAGTGCAGAGGTGGCAGGGTTTTTCTGGCGACTTCGTCAGGACAGGCATGTAGGTGCAGTGCACGGATGCTCATACGTACGTTCCGCAGATGCCTAACTCCTTACTCTGGGCCTTCCATGTTGCCCGGTTGACCGTGTGCATTTTTCCGGCGCAGTACAGCTGCCGTATATGCACACGTGTGTGTCTTAATTTTCTGATCGGACGGCGGAGAATGATTCGGCCTCTGCACCCACGTGTTCAGGAGAACATGTGGCTAACACACTGTTTCTGCTCAGCCTTTGTTCCTCTCTTTGTACCTCTCCTGTTCCGTGTGACCTGGGGTCAAGGGTACAATCTCCTCGATGCACTCTTTCCTGACAGTCACCTTTTTCAGCAGCAATGGCAACGGAGTCCCCCAGTCCAGCTGATGTGTATGGTATGCATCTCATCGGACAAACATGCACAGGGATAACACAACTGAATAGTAACTGGAGGTAACTGCGATTATATGCAGGCATAGTTCATCCGGGATCCGGGTGTACACTATCTATACCTCTCAGTTTGGGGTAAAGGCTGACAATTAAAACATAACGGTAATCTTACAGCTAGCACTGTCATCGTGGAAGCACGCAGCGGGCCCGACATGAACCTTACAAGATGACAAATACGTCATCATTTTGGTGCATCCTACCTCTAATGCTGTTATGCAGTTTTGCTAAGAAGACCGCCAGAAGAACCCTTGATAACCTTTCATTATCACAAACACAGACAGACACACACACACACAACGTATATGCGGGTATGTGCGTGACATGATGTCACGCTTTCGGAGCTAAATAGTCAGAACAGTTTATCCGTCTGGAGGTCTGCTGACATGTAACTATGTGCCAAGGCCAGCTTTCTGACCAACGGGCATGTAAACCGCAGCAGAGTCCTCACCACTGATAACGTCTGAACACCCATCTTTACCTTTACTCCACGCTCCGAGGTGCGGCCGTGGTGTTATAGCTTTACAACACCTTGGTGGTCAAACCGTAACGGCCTTAAAAATGACAGAATGGTCAAAATGATATTGCGGCTAGGAGGGCGCAGATGGAGAGAATCTAGCCTGTTGCGCTCCCAAAGCGTTCCCCGAGAAGGAGAAGCAGCGCCGCGCAGTCAGCGTGAACGCATGAACGCATAAGCATCCGTCCTTCACCTGTGCACATGAAACAGCCTGCCACGACGCCTGAACACCCCTAAACAACCCCCCTAAACACACACACTGCTAAAAGGCTAGATGGCTACATTGAGACGGGTGACTAACCAGAATCCTAACAACGGCATCCTATGAAGATCTGTCACCTGCCGAACCAACGGCTAGGTTACCCCTCCGACACCGGTCCGGCTACAAAGAACTGACGAATCCGGAGGAGCTCTGCACAACCAACAGCTCTGCCTGTCCCCCGTAACAGCCCTGGGTTCCTGTGCCCCGGTCCGCCTACCTTCACCCCAAGGATGGTTAAAAATATCTTAGTGCAGGTCCTCGCGTGATCACAGACCTGCGGGTTCGAAGCCCTCGTGCATTGCCGCATGCGGCATGGAAACCGCCGAGATGACTTAAACCTCATTCGCTGCGTCCTCCTCCTCATCATCACCATCCTGCTCCTCCTCCTCCTCCTCTCCATCGGACTTCATATCCTCCTCCCCACCCTTCCCACTCCCCGTCATATCCTGCAGCCACAAGAACCGATAATACAGGGCATCAAGGGCAGGGATTCCGCTCACAGAGAAATTTGGCGGTCCCACAAGGTGGTAGAAATGGCATCCTTACGTGCCTCTTATATGATGAAGCCGCAGCTTTCGGTGCGTCCCGACCTGTGGCACTAGACTGTGCGCGGCATGTAGAACTGATGCGCACATTGGCCACACGCAAACAAGAAGTTAAACCCCAAGTTAAACTTCATCCGTCAGAACTCCGCTAAAATATCCACTGTGGCCCAGCCGAGAAGCATTAACAGGGGCTTAGATGAATTGAACGCAGAATACGAATCCAGGAAGATCAACAAGGAGCGCACGCGTGCTATTAAACACATACACACATAAAATGAACACACCTGACGCTTGCAGTGCATCTGTTTCGCCCTCTCCAGCGCAGCCAGTAGTGCGAGGACCTTCTCCTCGCCTTTGGTGCGGAAGGCCCAAGTCCGGCTCAGATCAACCCCTGCCTTGCTGCTACCGCCAGCCGCTTCGTCGCCCTCCGCCTTGGCATCTGCCGGCGCTGCCTGCTGCTGGCTGGCGTCAGTCGCGGCGGCAGTATTAACGCAGCTGAACGTGACGCCATTTGCACCTTGCATCCGCTGCAGGGCATCAATCAATTGTCGGGGCGACGTAAGCTCTCTATTAACAACAACTCAGATAACATTAACATACCGCCCTGTCACACCGACTGCAACTCAAAGAAGAAACCGCAAGGAACGCAACGGAACCTCATTTATGGATCGCCGCCACCATCCGCATCACAGCGGGATTAGTTCGCTAGAACAAACAAGCTCCCCCAAAATGAGCAAACAAACTGGAAGCCCATGGCAGATAACTGCTGAGCAGTCAGACATGGCCAGACATGGCTATCGTGGCATTGCTACATTACTAAGGCATGGCCGAGGTACCTGCATGCCTGTCACGCACGTACCTGAACAGGCATAGTTGCCGTAACCCGCGCGTTGAGCTTCAGATGAAGGTTGCCAGACTGCCGCACACAGACACACACATCGACACCCGGGAGGGACAAGGGCAGTCATTCATAATAAGAAGGCGTTTTCGCTGGACACAGGAACGGACGGATGAGGATGGGTGCGGTACGGCTGGGCACCTGGTGGTAGAAGGACAGCGTGATGATTGACGAGATAACTAGCGATTTCGACACACCTGTCTCATCAACATGCGGCTCCACGACCCGTCCTTTGAGACGTTGACGCGTAATTCGCCATTGCCGCGCTCTAGCCATTTGGAGGCAGCGCTGTCGTACTCGTACAATTTTCCTTGCTCTGCATAACCCAAAATAGCAAAAGAGATGTCAGAAATGAGCTTTGACTGACAAATCAAGCCTTTTAAAATCGCCATCCGTCTTGCTGTAGGCCCTGGAGCAGGCACAGAGGCATACCACAGATCGCGTCCGTACCTGCATAGATCGTGTCCTCGTTCTCCTCGCCAGTAACCTTTTGAATGGGCGGCAGTTGAACCACCGGCTTGATGGACGGGTCCTCTGAGGGCTCAAACGGTTCCGCCCCTTCCTCGCCCTCTCCTCCTTCCTCTGCGCCGCCACCTGTACCCCCAAATAACCGTTGGCCGAGCGAGGCACCTGCTGTCTCCAATTTGGGAAAACTGAATCCGCCTCCGAAACCGCCTGTGCCAGTAGTGGACCCAAACAGGCTGCCACCACCTAGAATCCCTTGGCCGAAAATGCCACCAGATGTGCTACTGCCGAACAATCCACCAGTTGTGCTACCGCCAGCAATTGCACCGCCTCCGAAACCACCGAAGCTGGTCCCCCCGGCGGCGAGGGACGCGAAACCCGATGTCGTGCCAGCACTACCGCCGAATATGCTAGGTGTGGGCGTTGTCGTGGCACACGGGGCAGAAGTGGATGCCACAGGGTGCTCCCCACCCTGTTGATCCAGCGGCGTGGCGTGGCGTGCAGAAAGCAAGTTAAGTTCGCACGTCCACGAGAGACCGTAACATGTGCATTTATAAGACGCAAGACAAAAGCGAACCACGGCGCCAGGTCTGCTATGAGTGTCAGGTTCATCGGACCCGACCCATGTACTCAGCCGACGAATCAAAACGTCAGGGTGCAAATCCTTCCATGCGTCGGACGATCAATCGCCTGAACCCAGCCCAGCCCATCACACTTCCAAACACCTCGCCACTGTGAGTAAATTATCAGCCATTCCAGCTAGCGTATGCACGCCCACGTGGTAAGAATCGCTTGACCCATGGATAGAGGGGTCATATTCCACATCCGACGAGCGTGCGGAACTTAAAGCCGACATAAGAAGCATGACGGTCATGCGAAATTGCGCTGGATAAGGAGGCCCAGGGCGCGTGTGTAGGCCATGATTTAAGCGCCATATTCACAGGAAGTTTTAAGGCAGTCATACCTCGGCAGTCGTATCGGCAGCCTTCACCTCAGCGGCTTGTACACCTTCCGCAGCTTCTTTATCGGCATCCGCTGGAGCACTAGCAACCTCCGCTGGCGTAGGCGCCTGCGCTTGCTCCGGCGGTGGCTGATTGGCAGTTGCCGCCGCTGACAGCGAAAGAGCTATTCCGGCGAAAGGGTTAGCGGAGGCCGCCTGCTCCCCTTGCGTCGCCTGTGTCGCTGCTACCCCAGCGCCGCGACGTACATGAACCTTCCGTCTCTCACGGGTGGCGCTTGCGTCCGCAATCCACGAGCCGGGGTCAACGCTCTGGCCAAATCGAGGACCGTGGGGAAACAACTACCGCTGAGCGCGCCGAAGACGTGAACAATATTCAATCGGAATAAGTCTTGATACTAGCAACAACTGCTGCCTAACATGACGCAAAAGCCCGTTTGAGACGCAGATCTTTCCCAGAGTTGCGTATTGAATCTTGCACAAAACGGAAGACACAGTCATCTAAATTTGTATCGTATGCACATTAGAATCTCAAACAGCCAGCTTAATCGTTCCGCGGTAAGCCCGCCGCAGATCTACGAGCAGGCAAATAGTTCGCCAAAAGATTCGACAGCCACACATAAAGCCTTACCGACTATTTCGACTCAGTTCCGTGGCTCACCGGTGTGTCATCGTCTAGGTCATCACGGTCCCTCGCGCCTCCAGCCCGCTTTTTCGCTGCTGGCTGCAATGCGTCAGAGGGACGTTCGTCACCCATATCGATACTCAATAAAGTAAGTGAAGTACGACGACTAATATGAAAGTAAAGAAACAGCTCCGTCCTTCGGTCCCTTAAAAGGCAACCTGTCGTACACCAAAGGAAGGAAAGAAACAATGTCCTGTCTTACCTTGACAATATCATCTTGATCCTTGTCGAAACGAATACATCTTTTGCGCACCGAACCGTTTTAGGAGCTGTGAAGCTATTATGAAATGGGATGCGGTTTTATGGGTGGGCAAGCGAGGGAACTGGGACTCATATGAAGTACATGTGTATATGCGAACCCTGTTCCAGGCCCTGGTGTGCAGAATTTGATTTCCTCAATCGTCTCATCGCTGCAAGTGTGTTGATATGGCTCTGCTGCGCCCTCAATATATTTCCTGTAGACGCCAAAGAAGATGCAAAGCGGTTTGTGATGACGTCGTGTGGGCCTGAAAGGAACAGCACCTGAAAGTGTAGGCCATGTAAACAGACATGAAAGCGGATGGCCAATATAGGATGCTTAACACGTTTATCCACTCAAGACGCTATTGCTAAATATGCCATGTCTTGAGGGCCGCAAATAAGGCTCTGGCTCCATGTGTGCAGAGAACCTTAGATCCTCCTCAACCGAACCGTTTCAAAGCACCTCCTTCAAATACACTTTATCGTCTGTAAGTAATCTCAACGCACGCCCGTTCAGTAGTCAACGACATTGGCGTCGCCGATGGGCGGAAAGCGCCTAAGCTGTGCACACACGAACCGTAGACGAACCGCAAATTTTCCAGATACAGCTTAACCAACCTGCGACTCACGGCATCCTGCACATGTCTGGTCGAAGACAACCAAGCAGAATTATTAACGTTGCGGATGACGCTGGTCCAAACCCAAACAACAAAGCTCACACCTGCAACCCTCTGCCGGTTGCAGGTTTATATGACCCAGTCCGATTTCAATTTAACACCACCGACCCTTTCATCCTCGGGCATCAACCGCCTGCGGTCATCCTGCTGTCAGCTGACCTGCGAGTGGGGCCTGGTGCTTCATAGCCATGGTGCTATTCCACGATGGCACTACGGGTCAAGTTTCATTCGCGGCCAATCCGCCAACCCAACTCTCCGCGGTTCAACCTGTATCCGATCACCTTCCCTTCCTCGCGCGCCTCTCCGCTCCAATACCATGCTCCACAAATTACAGTTGGGATGCTGGTTCATCCGTATGCAATCCTCCTCGCCAACTACGTCCACCTGCCTGTCTGCCGTCCTGCAGCATCTGCATACCCGCTGACAAAATCGCTGGAGCCCTTTCGGATGGACATGTATGGGTAATGAGGCCCGCGTAATGGTGCGTGGCTCACACGCCGTCCCTGCTTCCAAACGAGACTTGCCAGGCGGCTCAGCGTCACGTATCCGTTCACATATCCTGAAAGAGCGATATGGATGAGCGTGGCCGCTTAGTGCGGCCCCCCGTTCCCACCGTCACGTCGGGGTCTATCCGTGGCATTGCGGCGGAGCCGCAGGGCGTTGACCGCGTTGGGGTTCCACCACAGTTGCCGTCAATCATAGGCATGCCACCACTCCCCACATCCGCGGCACCCGTGCCGCCGATACTGCCAGCAGCCGCGGCAGGGCCGCTGCGGCCTGGACCAGCAACTGAGCCTGCAATGCCTCCATTTGGAGCTCGGCTTCCAGCTGCGATGCTCCCACCACTGCGACCGACCCCGAAGCTGATGTTTTGGCGGCCGCTGATGGTACCAGTGGCAGAACTGGGGCCTACCTGCCACCGAGCCGCCGCCCGCCGAGGATCCGCATCACGCATGGCCGTCTGCAGATTAGGAAAGAACGAATAGACCAACGACGGTCAAGAACAGCCCGTGGGAAGTTAGCAGAATTTCTCCTTCTACCCGCCAACACTCTCTTGCATCGGCATGTTCACACGAAAATACTCCCATCCATCCAAGGCGCTGATGGCTCCCCCCCAATATGAGCACGGCCCAGCCCCTCCCTCCCACGCAAACAAGAGCAGGCCACGCAGAGATCTGTATACTGTGCATCGCGTTCTTCAATAATCACTCACCTCCCGCGGCAGTGTGTTTCCGGTGGGGTCTCGCCTCCGGGCTGGTGTCGCCATCTGCACGTTGGACCCAAACCTCCGTCGGCACCACTCTCCCAGCGCGTCGCTGATGGCTTGCTGGTATCGCTCGTCTGCGTTGGGAGTATAGACTCGGAGGAGCACTTCCTACGGGCCAGAGAACATGCGTGACCACCGTAAGATAGAGAGGGAAGGCACGCTGCCGGGGATGATTGCTTAAGATGGTGTTTGGGGCGGAAGAACGGGTGGAAACTGTCAACTGCAAGCACGTGAAGATTGGAGCACACGGCAAGCCATTGAAACAGGCGACTCCAACAACCCCAAGCACAAGAAGTCCGAGCCATCATAGCAGAGAATCGAAAGAATGACTCAACAATTTGAGTCAAGCGCACGACCTAAACGAGCTGCGAAGGGCACCAATTGGGACCTTGGGCAGGACGGTCTAGCGGCCCTCAACGAGATGATGGGTCATGAGCTAATAAGTTGGCAACACAAGTGTCTGCAACAAGCCCCTGTCCGCCTGCCGCAAAGATTACCTGGTGGTATCTTGGCAAAATACCCACCACCTGGTAGGGGTCCGTGTAGTGCCCGACGTCATCGTCGGATCCGTCGAAGAACAAAACCTGCAGAAAATCATTTGCACGGAGAACAGCCTGTACTCACACGACAGACACCGTTAGTACACTATAGAACGATAGTACACGACGTCTAGGGCTCTCCTGCTGGAGCCCAATCCTGAAGAATCGTCCGCACAATTCACCGCTGCGCCTCGGCGTCATACAGTGGACCAACCCTGGTCGACGATCTTTTCACAAATTCATTAGGCGTGTTAACGCCAAGCCCGTTATTCCGCTTCTAGTAGCAATCTCCTTCCTCATCCACCCCTCACGTTATCCAACGGGTTGCGGCCCCCCTGCGTGAAGTCAATCTTAGTCTTGGACACGATGATGTCCGCAGGCTTGAGGGCCACGTCGGAGCCTCGGTACGACGACGCCACCTCTTCGGCGGTGAACTGGCGGCTCATGTCCTGTGTGAGACCACCAGTGGGACGGCACGGAAACAGAATATGCTTCGCATGCTGTCACTCTTTGGAGACAGCCGCCATATAACAACCAGGATAACGCAGGACGCATTCCTAAGGTTATAGAATCAATCATAAAAAGAGTTACGCCCGCATACCTCCCCGTTATTCCCACATGCTCCAGCACCTCACCTCCCACCGCCGGTCCTCAAGGTACTCGTATGGCACAAGGAACTGGTTACCGTACCGGTACAGGTCGCGGCAGCGCAAGCGCTTGATAATGGCTTGCGCTTTGGTGAGGCACGTTTCCGCGTCCACGTCAAGTCGAGCAGCCAGTCGGCGGTGTAAATTGTAGCTTTCGATCGTCTGTGTGGATTAGGAGGCGAGCATGCAAGGATGTAGTAACACCAATATGCAGTGATTGGAGGCAGCATGGTTAGGTGAGGTGTACACAACGATACACCAAGCCACTGACCTAAACCCGCGCCCTTGTACGTATGAACCAAAATCACTACTAGCAACAGTAACAGATACAGCAGAGGCGACGGTGAGATAACTCACATTCAGCAGCGAATCATTTAGCATGCAGAAATCCTGCAAGCAGGAACATGGCAGCGGGAGGGCTAAGAAAAGATGTCGTGGTACAACCAGCATTAAATGAGATGTGAGAGAGGGACGAATATTAACTAGCTCATAGGAAGAGAAGAGAGCGCAGGAGCCACATGATCACGTAGACGCACGCCTATACGCAATATCTGGTCACCGCTCTACCCAAGACCGTGCTCGTATAATCATGCCAGCCTTCATGCAACATCAACGATTTATTGGGCATCAAAGTCTTCTTAATTCGCCCCTCCCTCCCAACTCTCTAACCCTGCTGGTACCGGATCCGCACCTCGGCAGTGTGAATATTCTCCGAGAATTTGAGCGCCTGATCCGCCTCCAGCAGTGCGTCGACCACCATAAACTCTACCGCTTTGGTTTTCCTGAGGTTGAGGCACAGGATCGACCCGGGGCAGGATCCAAAGACGGGGTAACTGAAAAACGCGAGGAATACTTATATTTTGACTCAGATGCGGTAAGGACAGACGAAACTGGCAGCTCACGGGGTGTCCTAACCAAATCAGCGGCTGCGGAGAGTGCAACTTGGCGGGGAGATAGCTAAAGGGGTATCGGGTGCAGGGTTTGAGTCCACCTTGCCAGCAGCTGAAGAATCAGCGGTTAAAATCTTAACTTTAGTCTAGGGCAATTCACCTATGTGTGTACACCTTGCGGTGCATAGACTCCCGAGCGTGGAACAGATCCCAGATGTTCGAGTACTCGGTCCATTTGTACGCGATCTGGTTCCGGATCACCTTCAGACCACAGTATGCGGCATTGACAACGATACAGCGTCAGTACAAGTGGTGGAACCAACCGATGGCTTGGTTACCCAGGCACAGGTGAACGCCAAGAAAACGGATGGCTCTGAGAGGTAGGCAGCGCAACATGGCTTGATGCCGTAACAGGAATGGAATAACATTTACGGCTGTCGTGCGGCATAAGGGTCAAGACAAAAGTCCAATGAAAACATGTGAGAAGCGACGGATGTGTTTGGTTCCCTGGGCCCTTGTCTTGCTGACCCCCCCATGCTACCGCCGCTCTCTATGCACTCCGAGAGTACGATAGCGCCGATTATTCCGTGGATCTTTGCGATAATTCCATGTGGGTACGCACTTTCGTGAGGGTGAGCAGGCGTTTGAAGTCGCAGCCAATGTTGACGCCGCACAGCTGGGCATCCCGTTGCAAGTAATCCACTTTGTCCACATCCACACTGAGCGGAAGACAGGAGGACACACGTACGATAGAAAAGAATGAGCAGTGCAACTGAATTGAAGTTTATGTAACAAGCCCTACGGGCTCGAAGAAGTACCCAACTCAACCCGAACTCAGTGCGAATGTTAAGACTGTCATAACCCTGAAGCCAACAAACGAAGGTTCATGGAATTCGGTAGTCCAACCGCCACATGCCTCATGTCGAATGGTGCTGTTCTCGTCCGTCCCAACGAACAGTCGCGTGATTCCAGCAGTCGGGATCTGGTCGCAGCTATTGCGGAGCTGAATGAGAGCAAACAACTCGAAGGGGCGTCGGATGTACGGGACGATAGTGATCGCACGGGTGTACAGGTGGTGGTGGATGTGAAGAAGGGCCACAGTGGTGAGGTAGGTTAATTAATCCGGGGGGCCCTACTTCGCTCTGGTCGATATCGTACATTTGTATTTGCACCTCCACCGCTCTGGTCTTTTCTTCTGTGTCGTTTATTTCATGTGTTTAATTTCTGTCATACCTCCTTACTGACCTCCCTCTCTTCCCCAATTCCGAACCTAACCCTCGTTGGACCCCTCAAGCCGTACGCGTCCAGCTGTACATAAGTACAAAACTACAGGTACGGACATGCACATTAGGCAAAAGACATTGCGCTATTGTGCAATATAATGTTTTGGCCGTTTTTCACAAGGTCATCACCATCTTCATGGGTGAGCTGTTGGCAAACCCAGTCCCCACGCTTGTTGAGCCCACCACGCTGGTGGACCCGACCCAGCACCAACTGACCGGCCCCCCTTCTCCCTATTTCCCCCTCCTCCTCCCCCAACCTCATCTCCCAGCCCATTCTCAACCTTTCCCCGAAGAGCTCTCAGGCCGTGCCTGGTGGCGCCAGATCACAATATTCCGCCTCCCTACCCGCATCGTTTATTGTTGACAATATCGAACAGATAGCCCCGGTCCTCATGGGAGTCGCCCCTGATTAAGTCGCTGATGCGGCGAATGTCTTCTCTGGAGCGCAAAAGGAGCACCCAAACAGATCAAATGGAGTGCGTCAGGGGGTGGGACAGGGGACACCATTCACCAGTATGGAATGAAGACTTCGAGCGGAAGGTGCCGGACAGGACGGAGATGTGGTGAAGCAAGTAATTGGTGTCGGGGAAAGGACATTACTCGAAACGTATCAGACGAGGGTGCATCTCTATCTGAAATAATTAGGTAAAGAAGCAGCCGTTGCCGCACTGTCCTCGCTGAGGTGCTGCCACCAAGCACCTTGCTTCTCCTTTCTCAATGCCTGCTCACACAACGCTCGCTACATGGCGGTGCCCAGCACTGCACTGGCACATTGATCCCAGAGCCATGTCGCCCGTGCTCTGACTTCAAAGCGCACACCCCCATGGCTTCACAACCTTCAATTTCTGGGCGCCTGACCTGAGCTGCCAAACCATCACAACTCACAACAGACTTAAGAGAATTGAAGAAAAATCTTTCAATGCTTCCTGGATAGATCACTATCACTCACTGCTCGATTCCTTCGATGTTGTTGTCGTCTACCAGGTACTCCAGAATGCGAGTCGACATGGCTTCGTGGTGCCTGAGGAGCAGCAGGGCACACATGGCCAAGCCAACAAGCCCCGTGAACGGGATCAACTTTTCAGTTAAGAGCTGATGCCAATGCGTCTGAGTGTAGTTAGCTAGCGGTACATATATGATAACGTCCCGGGGGACGTGGAGAAGACAAAGGAGGATCGGCCGTTAGCAAGAAGTCCTACAAGTGCATTAGCGTGTCACTAATAACAGAAGATGTTCATATGTGCACGCACGGAGTTTCAACACCCGTAAGTATGAGGTTGGGTGAATTCCAGCGCATGTTTTGTTTAGTCATTACCCGATAACTGCAATATTTCCCCAAAGTTCCCTGTTCCATGCACGAACCTGTGCCATCGGGACGGAGCTCGGCTCTAAATTTGTGTGCTCCCATTTTCCCGAAGGACATCAGCAACAGAATGCCCAGAGAAGATCCTAGCCCCACCTCCATATTCACCATGTAACACAACGTAGATGAAGCGGCAAACCACCTTCCCCAGGATTTCCCCATACCCAGTGCCTTACCAATTTTGCAGCCGGACGTGCTCCTCGCTACCAGGTGTCTCATTCAGCAGCTTACGTCTTAAGAATTCATACTCGAAAACATGGGAAAAGGGCCCGTGACCCAAGTCATGGCACAGCCCTATCAGGGCGGTATGGAAAATGGAGCGATCCCATACCGGAACGGAGTGTTAGAAAAGCCACGGGTTCGGTAATTGGGAGCCCCGACAACAAGCTACCGCAGCCGAGACAAGAACCGTGTGCAGCGATACCATCATGCTGGCCGATCTCATGGCACTGATTTCAAAACACATTGGATTCCCAAATGCCAGCATCCGTGGTTTTCCTTCAGACACCTACCGGCTAGGGACACGAGGCGGATATCATCCTGCTCCATGCCGAGGTGGTGCCCCTGTGTACGGTAGATGCGGTCTGCCACCTCGAACGCCTGGAGAAAATAAGCTATCAGCCAGTTAATAAAATGGTAGTGGTGGCCGCAGTAGTGGTTGCGAGGACGAAAGGAAATTTAGTCAAGCTGACATGACACTGGCAGCATACAGATGAACCGTGCGCAGGGTCAAACATCCGCATCTTTAGATGCCAAATTCCTCCATTTCACGTCCCTTGATGGCATACAACGCATGACGCGTGTGGTACCACGCCTTTCAAGCACACCGGCCGCATGCCAAAGTTCAGGGTGGATCTTCACCTGCTCACCCCTCGCGAGAAGCTAATCGATGTCGTGGGGGCCGTTATCAGCTTGGGTTGCCCTTCACATGACCGTGACCGGTTATTACTGTTCCGAGAGAGTGTCCTAAATGCAGAAAGTCTGTTCGTGTGGGACGTCGTTCAAGACATGAGTCTAGATAGCATCCCCAATGATGTTGACATGGAAGCATGGATAGGATGACATTGTTAGGAACCCTCATCCGGCCACCCACACACACACCTTGAAAGAGGTCCCCAGCGAGTGCTCAAACCGCTTGTGTACGGCAGTTGGAAATACCATATGAGTAACGCCCAGCTGATGCAGGTCGCGCAGCCGCTGAAATTGTGGCGTGTCGATGATCTTTACATTTAATGGGTCCATCCTTGCAGGTCGCGTGGCATATGCAAGTGGGTGACTAGTTCAAAAACATTGGGAAAATTCCAAATTGACAATATAAGACGCCCCCGTGGGGTTGGGGGGTGGGATGCGTGAAGCATGCACGATGCCGTTAGGTTATCAGGCGGCGAAGGACACCAAATAGGTGTTGAATGGCGTGTAGATGTTCTGCAGTGGGGAAGCTTCCCAATGACATTCGCACCCCGTTCTGGCCTGCCGCGTCGTTGCCCTAGTTTAATTACCCGACTTCGTCCAAAGACAGCATCGGCTTGCTGAAAGGACAGGGACCTCGCATTCAAACCAGAAATAGCTTTCATCCAGACCTGAATGTTCCATGGATAGAGTCGCTAAAAATTTTTCCCTTCAGCTCCCGACGACCTGCCGCCAGCCGAGTCACGGTCCCTGAGCGCCTGCTGCCAGCGGCCGCTGAGGCTACCCAGCCGCAGCCGCTAACAGCTCCAGCGCCATTTTGGCTGTCGTCCAGGCGGAATTGAGGCTGTCGAGCTTGGTGAGTGTGCTGCGGTTCTGAACCGAAATTATACGAGGGAAAGAGAAGGTCCTCCTGCTGGCGCATAGCCTCTTGTGAGAAGATAATGCCATCGTGATCGTCGTCCATACTGGAATCGGCATGCGGTATCAATCTTCCGAGAAAGTTGGTAAGGAGCTGTCCGTGCGTTACTGCGTGGTCAAGCATCCACACCAGCTATTCCAATAATCAGCTGCACGGAAGTGATCCATCTGTGCAAGCTGAATGCATGATTCCCATACCGCGGCGATTTTCCAGGGGTCTGTCGTGCAGAGTACGGTAATTCAAAAATCCCGCGCACATTGCGCGCTACACAATTTTTAGCCTTACGTGCTCTTTGTAGATGTAAGCACCTGGATTACAGTCCTGTTCTTATTTTCACAGCATTCACTGAGGGAGGCAGTGTCCTAGTCTATAAATAATGGGCAAGAAGAAGGGCAAGACGGGGTCTAAGTCATCAGCAGCTGCTGAGAGTAGTAGCCCAACCGATCCGCCACAGGGGCCGGAGAGCCCACCTGCTCTCGTCGCAGAGGCTTCAGACGCTCAATCGCAGGAGGCATCAACGCAGGAGCCAACAACGAGCAATGACACCCACAAAGATGTTTCGAGCAGATCTCCTGTAAATGCCAGCAGCAGTAACTTAGAGATCGATGAACTTCGGCGGGAGCTCGATGCTTGCAAGCAGCAGATCTCTGAGCTACAGGCAAGGAATGCGTCCCTTGTCGAGGAAAACCATCGACTCATGTCAGCTCAGAGCACGCTCGTGGCTTCTCAAGCACCGGTCGCAACTGCCGTTCCAGACTTTGAGGCGCTGACGCAGCGGATTGCGGCCGTAAGTATCGTTGAAGCGGGGGTATAGTGTGGCTAGCTGTTCCACCCGCTCTGCGTATAATTCTTCAGAAGACCCATTGGATTCTGTCATGGTTCTAGTCGCCTCCCTCGAACCACAGCTGCGTGCGTAAGGTTTTACGCTTCCCATAAAGCTTCAGAATTACGTAGCGTATATTACGAAGCACAACAATTCTAAAACATGTCAAGCACTAAGCCCCGTGAATGTTTCTCTCACCCTTGCCTTCTTTACGTTTAGCTCAAGGCGGAGCAAGCGGAGGCAGACGCCGCCCGCGAAGCTGCCTGGTCCCAGCTTAAATCTGTCGTAGCGGACATTGCGCGCCTTGCCGCTCCGGACGGTGTCACCAAGGCTGGAACGCCTACAGCAACTTCTGCGGCTGGTTTCGGCGCAGCCTGAAGCATTCACCTGATGTGGCTGGCTGTTCGAAACAGGTGAAATGTTTACGTGGGAAGTGTGCAGAGACAGTTGTGTGTTATTTTGCATGTCTCTGCATGCTTACAAGCTTCTGTCGCATCATATCATGTTAGTCATGGTTTGTCATGGATCAGGTTGCCCACAGTGCTCTTGATGTCCACTTGCGTATTAATACGCACTGCAAGACGAGGATTTCCAAAGTAGAGGCGCAACAGCATAGCTGCGCTCTCCGAGTCCAGCTTGCGCGTCTGTGTAGTAGGCGAGGATTTTCGGCATCTGTTAGATCTGGGCTTACGCGTAAGCTGATATGTGCCTCATTAGGTTAAAGTGGACGATGATTGTGAGTCACACGTCTAGAGTCAAGACAGCCATGTAGCAAAGCCATAGTAATTAGGTGATGTAGGGGCGCAGCCAAAGATGATTATGGCACACACATCTGCGGACCTGTTTTTCATGAGCCGACAGGCGATCGGTCCAGTTGTAGCCCATAGTTTTCATGGTAGCACGAGTAGTATCCTTCTCATCTGTATCCACGCAGGGTATACGCTTAGAATCGTTTTAGCATTGACAACTATACACATTCTGGCAGATGTACAAGGTGAAGTGTGTAAAGAAGTCAATGGCCCTGCCACATACAGCGGAGTTGCAATATGAAAGAAAACGGTCGTGTCCGTGGCTTCTAGACATGCAGGTTGCATACAAACTATTTCAGAATTGGGATTGTGATGTGCTGATGAGGCTGGAAGATATACAAAAGAGGTAAGAATGATGCATTGATTGACGACTTAGCAGAACTTCCTAAAGGTAGCGTTTAACTTGAAGTACTCACTGTACAGATACACGGGGATGCCATGTTCCTTGGCTATCAGTGCCAGACTGTGAGCAAGGTTACGGCATCGGGACCCCTGCAGCCGAAGAGGACCATAACAGCCAGCCACGCCAGCGCCCAAGATTGTAGTAGGCCACAGCATGTACAGTAATAGTCAATGCCAATCATCACCGCCGTGAGCAGAGCGTTTCCGAATTTCATTCTCCCGACACGCGAATAGCAGATCGAAGTTGATCAGTCCCGGCTACTGTGGTGTGTCCCGTCCTGACGTACAAACATGTTCTTGCACACCCTGCCCCGCGAAATTTAAGACAAAGATCATAGTTGCTATGGGCATCGGGTGCAAGCTCCACGTGTGTACTAATGTGTGAGGACGCACAGCTCACCATTCGGGAATCTGTTTCTGGTTTGACGATGCTGCCCCCTGGTTGCACGGGAATACCCACGACCATTCCACCCACTCCCTGCTGCAATGCCGTGTCCAGCACCTGACGAGCCACATCCGACAGCTTGGAGGTTCGGGGCGATGGTATCGACTGCGGCAGCCATACCCATCATGGACGCACAGGTCTGTCGACGGCAACTTATGCTTTCAATATGCCAAATGCATAAGAGGGCGGCAAAGAATGAGACGCAGCCGGGCGTAGTATTTTGTGAATGGTGGACCATAGCTTCGCGAGCTGCCATCTCGGGTGATCTAAAAGGGCCCACTCTGCAGGACGGTAAAATAATATTGCAGTAGGCGACATCACTGAGTGGACGCATGCTCTCCCAGAAGGCGACATCATTGAGTAGACGCATTGTGCTGAGCCGTCGAACACGTTATGGGAAACGTTGCAGCACGAACTGATAGCCCCAGAGAAATCCGAGCCCCGCTCAATGTGTACATACGCAGTACAACGTGACACCGCACGAATTGAAGGCGCCAGGAGGCGAGGCGAATTTGTAACGAAAACATGTGGGGACGCATAGGACGGGTTCTCGCCAGGGATCCCTGCTGCGCTTGTCACCTTCAGGGGGCTGCACCAGCCATTTCGCCCGAGAGCAAGGCCCGTGATCGATGTGCCATAATCGATGCCAAGAACGTGCAGCGGCGGCCCTGCACGGGTTGCATTTGGAGAACGCGGTCATCGCGCAGGTATTAAATAGCCATGGTATCCAGCCTTAAGGGTGCGAGGTCTGCAGCTGGCTAACAGCATTGCTCTGACTGGAACAAGACGGCGCCTTGCGAGCAGCCAGAGCTCGGGTAAGTATCAGTCTGCCCATCTCTGTTGCGGTTTGTTGAACGGTTATTCGATACATTTCCCGTTCTCCTTCCTCGCATGAAGGCAAGTCCCCAACTTCAACTCCCGCCCCGTCTGTACACGGAAGACACGGCGACGCAAGCATCACACCCCACCGCTCATGGGTCGAGCAGCACTTGGAGTCGTTTCTTGCTCGGCATTCATCGAGCTGGGGTATGAGGTTTGCGAGGGGCTTATGCTGCCGGAAAGTGTGGCATGTAACTGGTGTACGGAAGGACGTTCATTCACTCTGTTCACGGCTGTGCGCCCACTCGTAAAGTGCCAAGAGTGAAGGTTGCGGCATCCTGGATATGGAAATCCTCTTTTCACCCTAGCAGAAAGTGTGCGCATTTTTGCGTGGGCATCACTCGCCGCGTTGGAACTCTGAGCGCACAGGAGAACAGTGAAAAAATACAAATAGCATAGTCGAATAATGACAACAGTTAGCTTTTAGGCTGCGTAGCTATATGCATGGTATTATCGCGCTCCGAAGCTCACACATAAGTCACTTCAACCAAAACAGTTTAACCCAACCTGTTTACAATATGTGATCACCTTTTGAAACCGATTTTATACAAGTTCTTTGGCGGGAATTTCCGGGAGTCCTTCAAGCTGCGTGGACGTCATAGGCTCATAGCAGGCGATAAGTTGGGTCATGGCGTTTGCGAGGGCTAAGGAATTAAACCCAGGGTAAAGCGGTGAGGCCCCAAAATCTTGGAGCAAGAATCAGCTGCAAGGGAACGCGCAAAACTGCCCAGAGTGCCGTACCGGAACCTGTAGCTTGACCATCTTTCATGAATCCGCCGGAGGCAGATTTGTTGGCATCTAGGCCTGCTTCTCAAACTAACTATACGTTGGTCACCCGGCTTCAACGGCTTGGCTTTGTAACTTTCGTGAACAGCTGCACCGTCAAACATAGTGGACTTTTTCCCTTAAAGGGATTCTGGGCAATCTACATAGGAAAGCTTATTCAATTTATCCTTGTGGCATATTAAGTCACATACCAGAGGACGCTGACGTCCTTGCAGGTGCGCTGCAATAGGCAGCAGCAGCAATACACTGGTGGCAAATAGGACCACCGTTATGGGGATCCCAGATCCTTATATCATAATATACTACGTGCAATAAATACATGGGGTCTCTTCTATCATTTTGGGATTGGTACCTAAGGCCCTTGAGCGTGGTGACAGCTCTGTATGTGCTGCCAAAAGGCATACAAACAGCGAGCAGTGGTTTCCCAACGCAATAAAGTGGAGGATTGTGTATCTTATATTGCCATGAGGCGTAGAAGTAGTGTCTCCTTCTTTTACTTCCCGATGTGACGGACTGCATCGTCTGAACGCAGGTCCGACGTGATGATGGGGCAAACGCCCCTGCAGCTGCTGAAGCGCAGCGTGGCACAGCTGATATTAGCTCTTGTGTTTGGGTGGACGGGTAAGCATTGTCGCAGCGCATCAAGCTGCGTATAGGAATAGGGATATCCGCTGTTTTGTTTGTCCCGACCTACAATTTCCATCATGTTACTGTCTTCTCGGCCCCTATTCCGGCTTTTTTTTCACCACCTTGTTTTCCTCGCGCAGTTTTGGCACAGATAGATCCGGAAGCTGAGATAGTGGCCACACTGCCAGGGGCCACGGATGTGGAGGCGCTCAATCGCTTCCCCTTCTGCCAGTGTCAGGATTACCGGTGCACGTCGGCGCCCTACCGCCTAACCTCGACTGCTTCGCCCACCAAGCGAACTGATGAAGTTTGCTATCGGATAGAGCGTGTAGGCTGCAACCAAGCAAACCCATGTTGCAAAATTCTATTAGACAGCCTTGGAAAGGTCGAGTTCGCTGTCAGTAAGTTGCGCTTAAGAAGTACCAAATGGGTTTCATAATGTCCCGGCGTTACTTTACAACCCACGATGATTTACTCCTGGGCTTTTACTTGGGTCCTTGCAAATCGGCAATTACAACAAGAGCATGATGAATTGCATGCCAGCCAGCCGGCTCCCAACGGCCGTCGAATGTTTGAGAATTGTCCCCTGAACTTCTTGCAACTGCCTATTGCCCATGCAGACAAGACATGCCGGAGTGACTACTTGGCAGCGTTTGTCAACGGTGTCCGCTCCAACTCGCTGTACGACACCACTTTCCCCCAGGGAAAAATCCGCGTCACGCCACTTTCATTGAATGTGACATCAGCTACTGACGCGATCATTTGCCTGCGGTTTAAAGCTGGCGCCGTCTGCGCTTCACGACAGACCCTATGTGGCACTGCTGATGGTGCATGCACTTACGCGGTTTTCGAGAGCAGCACCCACCAATGCTGTCCTGTTTGTTCGCAGTCGCTTCCTCCTCCACCGCCGAACGCTCCCCCACCTTCACCACCGATGGCACCGGGCTTCCCATCCGCGCCGTCTGCGCCGCCTCCGCCTCCACCACCGCCACCCCCTCCGCCACCGCCTTCGCCGCCTCCACCACCGCCTCCTCCTCCACCGCCGCCACCCCCCCCACCGCCACCGTCACCTCCACCGCCGCCTCCACCACCACCGCCGCCACCACCACCGCCACCGCCGCCACCATTGCCGCCACCGCCCCCTCCACCACCGCCGCCCCCTCCTCCTCCTCCTCCTCCTCCCTCACCGCCGCCGCCACCGCCGCCACCACCACCGCCGCCGCCACCACCGCCGCCGCCGCCACCGCCGCCGCCTTTCCCAGATGCCGTTCGTGCTGAGGCCCAGAAGTGTGATTGCATCTCATCGCTGATCGTAACATCATCTCGCTTCCGCCTTGACTATGTCCGCTCAATCCCCACTCCAAATCAAGTAATCTATCACTTCAACTTGTATGTTGTCCGGCCGGAGGACTGCTGGAACCTAGGATACCGGTATGGCAGCTGCTGCAATCAAACCCTCGTCAACATCGGCCTGAGCCTGGTCAATTCTATTCAGGCAGACAAGGATGTTGGTAACGTGACCCTAACCACGGACCTTGGCTTTGAAATGACTGTGTCAAAGCAGCGAACTGATTGGGGCATCAAGCTCTATCCCAATGATGTTACCCAGGGCCGCAATTACACGCCATCGCTCTTTGTAACCAATTTCACCTCGGGCAAGCCATGGCTACTGTCTGTGCCCATCCGCGTGGACTCCACGCCTGCACCCAAACCCGGCATGTGGCCATGTAAGAGGTCTACCTTCCTGCCCAACGATGACCACGTCTGCGACATCGAGATTAACGGCTACCAGACCCTTGAGGGTGAACCAACGGTATTCCTGGGCATCGGTACCTTTGGTGTGCCAAACTGTTGCCCTGAAGGCATAGTGCGATTTGGCCGGGATGACACGTGCTGCGTGGACAACTTATCAGAGAACCCATACAGCCTCTCATACAATGGTTCTCGCGCGCCCACTCAGGGCGACACAGTGTTTACATTTCAGGTGTCGTACGCGGGTGCGAATTCAGGGGTCGTGCCGGGCGTCAGCAATGGCACGCGACCCAATTGCTCAGCATCGGAAGTGGACCAGGTCACATTGTTTGTGGCACCCGACATACTGGATGCGGTCTACAAGGTAACTGTGGATGATGCGGTTGTGGATTTTACGCGCTCAAGCAACGATTACCAGAGCTGGATTCGCGCAATTAACCTGTACAAGGTTGGTCGCACGCCCTCGTTCATGTCGCTGTATGTGGCGGCGGACCTAACGGCAGAGCAGCTGTGCCCAACGCGCGTATCAGGCGCGCCACTGTGCGAATACGTGTTTAAAGGAGCGTATGATGACACGGCGCGGGAATTCATGTGCTGTCCATATGGAGCCACGCTAGTTAGTGCTGCGAGCTGCCCAGCATGATAAGAGGAGGAGCCAGCCATAACTTGGTGTCTGTGCGCACATGACTGTAGGGCGTGGATTGGGTTGGTTGGCAATGTTTTCTTTGAGTAGTGACTACAGATTGATGGGTGGGCTTTGCATGGGGTAACAAAATAGGCAATGAAGGGCAGGGTTTGCGTGCGGCAAGGTAGCCTTTCTACTTCATCGAAACACGGTCGGGAAGGAGATCGGTTGCCTGCAGCATCATGCGACATTAAGGTGTTACCACACGCAGTAGTAGATGCTCTGGATTAAAGCAGATGTGGTGCGGATTAACTGGCGTACATTGATGGCAGGAGCCAAGATTTAGCGAAATTATAGTTAACAAATGTATGCCGCGTGGCGTCGGGCTCTGGAAATCGGCTGTTTAGGACTTCAATGCAAATGCGGTGTGGCTCTAGTAGTAAGTTCTGTGGCGCTATCCCTAGTTAGATGGCACCTGACTAGCGTGGTTGCCATGGGTAATGGTTGGTTACGCGCACATCCATCCATGTGGGTAGTTCAACCGATTGCTAACTTTGTGACGGTGATAGCAATGCTAAGTCATAGAGTCGTGCGGTCAGGGATGCCCCCCGCGTGCAGCAGTAAAACCTGTGAAGACTAACTGCTGCTAAGGGCGCGCCCGGTTAGTAGAGCGCACGTACAGTAGGATATTTAGTCGCGGTATTCCTGAACGAGTGTGTGGAAACAAGAGGAAACAAGGCTGGGTGCGGTGCGCTCCACTCGAGGGACCCTTTTGCAAATCCTTGCTACACGATAAATAAACAGAGGTTACAAACGCTAAGGAACCACGGAGATCTCTGTGCGCAATTATCCTGACGTCCGGTATTCCGCGTACGATATTACCATAGACTTTCATTTGCAGCTCGAATAACTTACCTTAATTGCTCATCGTGGACGGTATAGTATCATCGACGGTTGAGCAGGTACATAGCTAATATACTGAAAAGTAAATAATTGCACGATAAAGGGAATGCAGCAACCCCGGTTTTGGCTGTTATGTGAGCTTCCAGGGAATTCTCAATATGCTGACAGAATGGCGTAAGAGTTGTGCGTGAACGACAGGAGTTTTCGTTCCTTTCGAATGTATTACAGCAGCTTTTAGCACAATTAATTTTGGCAGGGAAAGCGGCTTCACCTTCCATGCATGGAATGGCCGAGCTACCTGCCAAACCTGTGCCAAACAACAGGCACGCCTCAAAGCTCCCTCACAAACTCATCCGGCTTGTGGCAACTAGCACTGTCAATAAGCGTATTTCGCCACATGCCTCCACTTAATCACAGTAGGCTCTGATCCTCCCATGGTCGACCCATTAGGACCGTGTTCTGCCGGTCCACGGGCGGTTGGGCGGGCGTTTAGATGCCGTCCTGGCCATTTCCCATTTTATTTAGAACGATAGCATTTAAGGAGGGAGGGTATCAACGGACCTCAGATGCGGCAAAAAGGGGGTCCCAAATATCTAGATGCGGCAAGGATATCTAGATGTGAAGAGGGGGCCTTAAGGTATCTAGATATGACTGGAACAGTATCTAGATGCGGCTGCAAGCTAGATGCCGGCCAGGTACCCCCCCTACAGATGAGATGCGGCGAGTTTGTAATACCCTCCGTTAGTGAGCAGAAGTACCGCCGATTACCAAAGAATTGCGCTGTACCTAGGTTGCGCGCTAATCCCAAGCATCCCAAGCACAATGACACCAGGATCCACGGCGCTGCGGTCCAGCGCCCAGCCCCGGGACCGCCTTCCGATCCCGGGACCGCGGAGGGGAACCCCGGGCCCGGAGGAGAAGCCCGCCTCTCTGCATTTAAAGGCCCGCAAGGATAATCATGTCGGCATTCATGCCCAATGCGCGGCCTACTTCACTGAAGTTGTTCCATGGGTAGCCATAAAAAGTACGCAATTATTACAGGGGCCCGGGAGGTTCCAACCGGTTCGCGATCCGCAAATACGATAAGTAAAACTCAAAGGCGTCAAATGAATACAGCCTCATATTCTCGGATATATAAACTCTTTCACATAATGGCACGTGTATCGTGATTCACGAAGAACACAGTTAGCGTGTCAGTTGTACGGGGCCAAGGTTCGTTGGCGACCCCGTAACAGAACAGGCAATGCCCAATTTTATTGACAGTATTACACAAATCCGGGTACTGGAGCTTTGTCGAAGATTTTTTGGTACACAGCAAGGCACACGGGGTTTTGCTTGAAGACACTGTTCTCCGAACCTTTCTATTACTCTGTTCGCATTTCGCGGCATTCGGTTATCGTTTATGTAACAATATAATGTGCGGTCGCGCACGATGCAGCTTAACACGGGAGGCCGTGCTTACGGCTGCAGGCGTTCCTGAGCCTAAATGGCGCGACCAGGCGCAGTATCGACCGTCCTACAACTGCAGCCCTGGATCCTGGATACCTGTTCTAAAGCTGGGGCCAGATGGCGCTAGAGAGCTGCAGACTATGAAGTAAGATCGCGAAAAAGCCCTTGGCTGCCGTACTAATACGTCAAGTCGACAGTTTTCCATTCGCACAGCGCCGTTATCCTAACATTCCAAGTCCTAAGGAGGTCTTGGGACAGAAGCCGATATCAATAAAGCACCGAGTAGCACCCATCGGATCCGTGACATCACCAACACATCACCGCACATAGCTCAACCCCCGTCTAATCGCACCAGGGCCGCGCAATACAATCAACGTCTGGCGACGGGATTCTTAACATAGCCAAAGTACAATCCAATCCTGTGGCTCTCCCCGCTGGCTATAGTGAACGTCACCCGGTCGTTCCGTACAAAGTTCGCACATGCAAAAAGTGGGCTTGCACGTTGCATTTCTCCGATGCGGACTTACGCAAGGAACCTGACAGCATAACCCAGCCCCGTGCTCTTCCGTCAAGTGTCCGCAGCAGCGTTCTTTCAAGTGAAATGTTCCATCACCACCATTCCAATTATTCGGTCTTAACTAGAACCTCCGCATGTCCTGTACTGTCAACCCCGACCTCCACATGCACGGCGTATGTATCGGGCGGCAGATGGGGTTTGGTCCCCGCCTTCACGCGGCTCGGACCCGGGGAGCGCCCGGACCATTTCCGTATGTTCAATGCGCGCAGTGAGAGCCTTACGCAGAAGTCCGTCTTCAGCCGCCTGCTGCCCGGCAAGAGGTCAGTTCATATCCCCTCGCCAGGAGGAAATGCTTAGCGGACAGCAGACAGTGCAGCGGAAGGGTATTATCGCGATGAAGATTCAACTTCAGCCAACTTAAGCTAATGAAAAGGACTAATGGAAACGAGAAACCCTAGGAATTTATGTTTTAACAAGTCAGCCCTGGTTTCTGGCCTTCATGTCGCATCACATTTGTCGCTCGTTACACCTGTTAAAAAAAGCCGTGGATTTCGTGCCTTTGCGCTTCTCGACGGCCCTCTTCGTTCGGGACCAGACGCCAACCTTATCTTCACGACTTTGGCCGCTACTTGGCCGCTACCTTAGGTGCATAGTGCTGCTTGATGGATTTTACGAGTGGCTCACCCCTGGTGGGGGGGCCGGCGGTGGCGGTGCCGCCAGCCGCAAGCAGCCGTATCACATTACTACCGCTGACGCGCCGAAGAAGCCGGCGATGTATCTGGCGGGGCTGTACGATGTGTATTTGGGTGAGTAAGCCGCCGGTTAGTTAATTGCTGCCGGCAGAATCCGTGTGTTGATCAGTGCGGCGCGATGTGTAGATGATCCTGATATGTTGGGTTGTTCCAGGTTGTGATAACGTGCTGTTCTCTGTTGGGAGTACTGTGCTGTGATTTCTTAAGCCCGGCGGAAGCACACATCAAATCATACAGAGGTTGAAGGGGGAATGTGCCGGGTTGGTCATCCCACTGCATCCCTCCCCCCCTCTGTCCTTCCCCCCTCGAAAAAAGGGTTAAAAGGTACACTTCCATGAGCTGCTCCTCCTCGTCCTGCATGCCTGTGTCGTACTTCTCCTTCCTATTATAATTCCATCCCTTGTTTTTCCAGTCCCTCTTCCTCAGCCGCATGTCACCACTTCTTAGTTCTCTTAACTCTCGCAGCTGCACGGCTTCCTTAGGAGCATGGACTCCTCTTGTCTCGTGCTTTTCGCTGTGATGCATAGCCTCCATTTCCTTGCACTGACTCTCTTTCCTTTTTGACTGCATGTGCACGTCCTTGCTGCTTGCACTGGTACGGCCGCCGCCTCCGCCACCATAGGTGAGTTCGTGTGGGACCATATGCTTCGTTCAGTTGGTTCACGTGCACGCGATCATCGGGCTTGCCCGGGTTGGTGGGTGGGTGGGTCCGTTCAAGCCTCGTTCTTATGTAAAAACAACAGGGGGCTCGGGAGGAACACGCGCATGGTCAGCTCAGTTTCTCTCCTTTGGTCGCAATTTATCGAATCTTTCATTACATGACGATATTGTTTTGCCACGAGCAGCAAGGCCGATAGTAAACTGATGTTTACTATCACGGCTTCTATTGTTTTCCTTTATGCTTCTTCTATTCGCGGCCTTAGTGGCGGCGGCTACCTTGTTTACATTCAAACGTTTTTCCACCTTGCCTACCTTGGACGAGGCCAGCGCGCCAGCCGCCATCATCCAACCATTCCGGTCAGTAATTGTTCTCCCCTTAGCAGCCTCTCTATATCAGTAGCACCATCAGGTCTCGTGTATTCGCCCTCCCTTCCTCTTTCCTTCTCATCCTCTCTCCCTGCCCTCAGACAGCAATGGTGTGCCCGTGCACACCTTCACTATTATCACCACCGACAGCAGTGAACCTCTGGTGCGTGAGAGGTGGACGCTCGGGAACAAGTCCTGTCAGGTTACGCCGCACCTTGTAGAACGTCAGCCATATCCCAAAGTCCGCAGGGGGAGTTATATGTGCGGTAACGAACCGGGTGCTACCCTGCTTCCTCCGGATGGCTCTCCAGGCCGGACTCCAGGGGGTCAAGGATGCTGTCCTTTCACCGAAGATGCCTTTTGTGATTCCCGAACTCCCTGCAGGCCTGGCTGCACGACCGTATGCCGGTCATCCTGACTACTGAGGAGGTATGGACTGATGAAATGAGACGGCCCACGTGCACGTGCAGGGGGGGACCAGATGAGATAAACGTGACAAATGGGCGTCGAAATCGGGCCCAGGTCTGTTAGCCCAGGTCTATTAGCCCAGGGAGGGCTAACAGACGAGACCTGGTACTGCTGTTGCGGAGCACAAAAGAGGTTAAGGTGAATACGCAAGCAGGGCACACTGGGCAGGAAGTCTTGGGAGGGCAAGTGTCCGCAGGCCTACGCGCGGGAAAGCGCTATCGTTTGTTCTCGTCTTGTGTTGTGAGGTCCTCGTCTGGCAGCTTGTTCTCGTGTGGCTTCACGTCGCCCATTCCACATTATGAGATTCTGCAATACGCTAATTGCCACGTGCAATATGCTGCATGATGTATATGTATGCTTGCAGGAGATTTCTGCGTGGCTTGGAGAGGTGGAGTCTAAGGGCACGGCCGGATTGGAAGCTTCACTTAAGGCCGATGCTTACGCAAACCAGAAGGGAAGGGAGGAAGGACTGATCGCTGCCGCTGCCACTCCCGGTGCCGCGCCCACTGATCGTGAGTGTCTTGAGTCTCCACATTCGCAAGGCACTGCAGCGGCAGCGGCACCAGGGGCAAAGGCAGATGCCGCGGCGGCGGCGGCGGCGGTGGGGCCCGAAGGCGGAGGCGGAGTCGGGGTTTCTCATAAACCTAACACTCCATTGAGTGCAGGCGTGAAGCGGCGGCGGCCCTCCCTCAGTGGCGAGATCTTGCTGGAAGCTGGCGTTATGAGTCCGATGGTGCTCTCTGACCTGGATGACGGCGATAAAGCTGGCAAGGGCAGCGGAGAAGGGGAGTCGGAGGATGAGGATCGGTGTTCTAAGAGGGAGAGAGCTCAAAGTTGTACTGAGGTGCGGGCAATTGGAGCCCGACGAGAGTGCGGCGGCTCCGGAACCAAGCGCTCTTTGCGTCTGGAGGCTGTTAAGCAGCGTTGCGAGGTGTTGGTGGAGGAGGTGAGATCATCCGGATCATCATAAGGAATGCCGGAAGGCAATTGATTTTGTGTGAGCTGTGATGCCTTGTTGTACGAAGGGGAGAAGAGGGCAGGTGGGGGGGAGAGGGGCCAGAGCCCGATCCCAGGCGTAAAAGGAAACAGCGGCTTTCCTTCCCAATCTCTTCCATCGTCCCATCCCAACAGTGTCCCTTATCGCCTTTCCAATCCGTCGTTCCTCATACCAGATCTGCCGACCGTACGGCGGCCCATTGCTGCGCTGGCACCCGGTGACACCAGAGATGGGCAAGCCCGGGTACGATAAGCCTGACTGCTGCAAGGTGAGACAAGCTGACGTGGGTTCAGTAGAGAGACGTATATGTGCATGTGCATGTGCATGTGTGTGTGTGTGCGGGTATAGATGGGGGGGATAGGGTATGAGCAGGTGCAGACGCAGAGGAGATTTCCCACGGCAAACTCCAGGCGGACCACGAACCACGTCCCATCTGGACGCACATCTTGCGGGTCATGTTGCGTGTTTTGTGTCAGAGCTGTTTGTGCGGGGGCCCAGGCTTCTCGTACTTAGCAGGCTGACAGCGAGGAATCCTGACACTGCTGCTTGTATCACTTAATTCCCCCCCCCCGCCTTCGTTTTGTATCACCTCCATCTCACCGTGAGACGGGACACCTGCAGCGGCGGCGCCCTGTTGCGCCCATCCAGAGTTTCGCCCCTCGATGGGTGGTTCATTGCCCACCCGTCACGCACATCGTGCGTAAGACCGCACCTTCCCCCCTTTGAAAGAATAACATCGCAACCTGCAATATAAAAAACAATAAAAATAATATTCATTAATAATAACATCACAACCCAATGCTGCCTCGTCGGAAGCCGAGGGAGTCCATGCGGCCACGGTACAGGGTTGACCCCCTCATGTCTGTGTCATGGATACGTTCCGCAAACACACTCGGTAAACTTCGCCCTAAACAATATATCCGCAGGATGTGCGCACGAAGAAGGGCTCCATAGCGTCGTTTTTTAAGCCAGCAGCGATGGCCAGATCCACGAGCACTGCAGCGACCACCTCACCCATGGTCACCCCAACAGTGAAGATGGAAGCGCAGCCGCAACCGCAGCCCGTGCTGCAGGGGCAGATGCACATCAAGGCGAAGGAGGCAAAAGAGGCAAAAGAGGAGGCGGAGGGGAGGGTGGGTTGGGTAATGGATACGGCCGTGGCTGCGGCGATGGCACTTAGTAAGGATGAGTGTGCGGGCGTGCAGGGGAGTGTCGGCGCGGCACAGAAACGGCCGGCGGAGGGAGAAGCAGCCAGGCCGCCGGCGGCACGGATGCGATGAACGGCATCCGGGCACATGCTTGCTGCTCGTTGGGTGCATGCCTGTTGGATAACTTTTGGCACGACAACGTCGCCGCCACCGTCGGTGCTTATGGATATGGAGTATTGATGCTTTTGGTGCACGTTTCGCTGCGTGGCGCCACCGCATTACCTTCGTTGGTCATTGGTATTGTTGGTTATGCTTTTTTTAATATCGTAACAATGGGGCTGCGGAGAAGGGTTTGCAGAGGAGGGAGTACGGAGGAGGCTGTAGGGAGGTGCATTCGCCACGCTATGTACATCCAACAGTGCGAGTACTAAAATGTAGTAAACTGTTACAGCATGAAGGTCGGTTAGCTGAATGGCACCTGAAGACCTGGTGGCACGGTGTTTTCCTGAGTGCTGATGAAATGCAAATATAAATAAAAATGTCTGTCTGCCTGACATGCTTTTGAAAGAACTGTCAATTTTAACCAACCGTTGATTAGTGGATCTGAACAGATACGTGGTTATCAAACGTTAGTTGTTGCTCGCTGAATTGCCATCTCTGTTACACGTATGCTGTGCTAATCCAGGCCTGGGTTACGGGGACCCAAGGCCTAACGAACCGAAGAAAGGAACCAGCAACACCGCGGGCGACGCAAGTGGGGACGGGACACGGGATGGCGGCCTTGTGATACACGCGATTAAGTACAGTCCTGATGAGGATACGGGTTGCGGTAACATCTGTACGACTGCCTAACCAATGGCCTTAAGCCCAACTGACCCGGCTTCCTAATGCTAGCCTTGCTAGTCCGCATTTATTAATGCATCCAAATAAATTGCAACGCAATGCCCTTATTGGCTGGGAGTTGTTGGTGTCATGAGGCGCCACGAAGAGATGGTATATAATCACTTTCTTTGCAAGGAATTCCACAGGGCTGTATATGCCTGTGACAGGGTGATTGGACATGACCATCTGGTGCGCGCGCAAATGTGTGTGCGCATGTAAGTCGAGAGATGCCTTGTAAGTGCGAGTTATGTCGTACTCGCAGAGCCACATTCATAGAATTTTTACCTTCAGCGGTTATAAAAACACAGTGGTAGCGTCGGCAACGATAACCAATCGCCGTGGTAGCCCGCTAGGCACGAATCCAACTGGTTCCCTGGAACGCGAAGGTTAGTGGTTTACATAGCTCGCAAAGTGTGCAACATGATTTCGATCCTCGTTTAGGATCTCTTGCGGGAAGCTCCGAACGGAGGAACGGAACGGACTGGAAATGTCATACCATTGAAGAACATACCATTGAAGAAAATTCACATGTACATTTTTATTTAATGTAATAGCTAACAAGATCGCATTATCACGTTCGGCCGTTCGGCTAGAGGTTACGTTCCAGCCAGACACAGTTATGAAATAAGTACGAGCGCCGACCCGAAGTACATTTTGTCCACATGTTTCCTTGAGTTTTATCTTGAGGCGCAAGCATCGCATACTTAACAGCCCGCAGCTTACCTTTGACAACGACTGCACAAGCTGGACTAAAACCTCGACAATCACTAACTTGCTGACATGAGTTTGAGTGCAGTAAAGACCAAATTTAGCACTGACGTGCTAATTGTGGGTGCCGGGCCAGCTGGCTTGGTCACCGCGGCGGCGTGCATCGCAGGAGGGTTAAATGTAGTAGTTCTGGATTACAAGGGAAATGTTGGCGGCTGGTCGAACATCGTTACACCTGAAGAAATAGTTGGTAAATTTGCTATCCAACTACCTTCGTTGTTCATCAAATCAACCATAGCTCCTGAAGCCCCGTTTCCGGCTGGTTACAGGCCCGCCGGAGACTGTTACCCTTTCAGATGCGATGTTGATGTTCAGCCTGCCACATAATCCGACGGTAGGACACGCTGCGTTGTGCTGCGGATAGCGTTTTTGGCCAAACTTCCCAGCGGTGGGCTGTTCGAGAGCCTTGCAGATGACCACATGCCTACCTTAATACATTTCATACGAAGAAATTTAATTATTCAATGTTATTGTAACCTTTGCTTTTTTGCAGGCGAAAGATGTAAACTCCTACTTGGCAGCATTTGCTGCCCGACAGGGCATCCTGACGGAGGACCGCGTATACCTGCATTGTCGCTTGAGCCATTTAAGTCGCGCTAATGGAGGCTCGAACACGCTCTGGAAAGCTGATTTTGAGGACCTCAACGTCGGCGAGCGGTGCCGAGGGTTCGCGAGGACCGTGGTGCTATGTACAGGTCACGGCCTTATCAACGGCTGCGATTCTATGGGGATCTGGGAGGAGGTGAGAGCCATGCCGGCCCCCGCCATGGTGCGGTAGCGTCCGTAGCGTCTCTTCTCCCATTACCTAGTTGCTCCTGATCTGCCCTCTCCCGCATGAGACTCGCTCCACCGCTGCCTACATTTTAGCTGATGCGCGACTGCGCGTGCCGAGGCGTCCCATCATCGGCACCCAACGCCCTACCTTAAACCCCTCCTGCGAGTTTCCCAGTATACGCCTTCTAGCTTCGTCTTTCTGACCACCCCCAACGTTTTTACGGGCTGCAAAAGGAGGATGAGGTTCTCCTTACCAACCCCGTAAAGCCCGCATACATTCCACCGCCTCGTTCTTCCCCAACAGGCTCATCGGCCGGCTCATACCCGGGTGCTCCACGCCAGACAAGCCAGCCCAATTGACGTGGCAGGTGCCATTGCGGCCGGCAGCACAGTCGCAGTTGTTGGCGATGGTGAGGGTCGTGAGCAGAGTCTTCTCGCACGCTTCCACGGTTTGCCCGCTTTGTCTTCATTGCAAAAATGAACAAAATCTTCTGCATCACGTAATCGGTATCAGATTACATCAAACCAAACCCAAGCAGAGCTATATCATGCCCTTGATATAACATCCACCACCAGCACCGTCATCGCCCCAGCCACCATCACCACCACCATCACCACCACCATCACCACCACCAGCACCACCAAAAACAAAGACAACCCGGATGCGCGCATACGTGCATACCCCGCCCCTGTAATTATCCTACCCGCAATGCGGCCCACGCCTTTTTCCCCACCAAATCAAAGCACGCATCGTAAGCAAATACGGATACCCCGGAAAACCCCTGCAGGCACAGCGGCGCACGATTGCGCGGCGGCTCTGGCGCTGCTTCTGGATGGCAAAGGCCTGACCCTGGTAGAGAAGCCTGTGAGTGGGGCATCAAGTGCCGCATTGGGCAAGGGAGTCGGGGAACGGAGGAGAGAGCAATTAGGGACGACGGTCGCCCCGCATTGGGCAAGGGAGTCGGGGAACGGAGGAGAGAGCAATCAGGGACGACGGTCGCCCCGCATTGGGCAAGGGAGTCGGGGAACGGAGGAGAGAGCAATCAGGGACGACGGTCGCCCCGCATTGTGGCGCGACATTCAAATTGCACCGCACACACCAGACTGCACTGCACGCTGGTGTTCGGGGAAGAGCACGGGTCGGGCACGGCTCGTATGGACTTCAACACCACCAGGCAAATGCGGCTAGGCGGGCTTATACCCGCCGTTATCCGCCGTAATACAGCTGTCTTTTTTTTCCACCGTGGCTTGCTGCCACTTCCAGACTATGTATCGGTATTTGCTTTTGCCCTGGAATGAGGAATGCAGTTTGAATGCCCAGAGCCGCATTCTTTATTCTGGTCGGGATGATAGGAAAGCGCCGAGGCCCATACCTTGGGGTCCCATACCATCTGATCGCCACAGGTCGAAGGGGCCCCCGCGTTTGTTCTCGACGGCACGTCGCTGCTCGAGGAGTCCCGGCGCCGCGCGTTGCACGCCGCCCTGCAGCCGCATCCCTCGCTACCGCCACCGGGCGCTGTGGACCGGGTGCTGCGAGCCCCCACCAAGCGCAGGTTCTGGGCGTACGTCAAGGGCCGCGCCGCGGCGGCGGCGGTCTCACTCAGCGGCGCGGGCGGCACCAGACGCCTAAGCGCGCCAGGTACCGCCACCATTGGAGGTAAAGCCGATGCAACTGCAGGTGCCGTAATCGCGACCGCAGCCACAACCACCAACTGTCCGGCTAGCTTAGGTTTACCGCCCGAATTAATGAAATGCCGCCTGGTTCTTTGGGCGCCTAGCTTCCGTGACCCGCGGGTCATGCCCTTCCTGGAGCCCGATCTGCGGCGGGCGCTGCTGCTCCAGGGAGGCACACAGCAATCATCGGATCATCTGGTGCTGTACCGCGGAGTGGTCCACCCGGACGTGCCGGGGCTGGCGTTTGTGGGGTGGAAGGTGAGGGGGGAGAGGGATGGCAAGGCGCCCCGATGGCTATCCTGTTATGAGCGTTTCGGGGGGCGATAAACCACACCACGATTGCACAACACCAACCCTGCCGTGCCCTGCAGCGGCCTTCTCAGCCCCGTTTCAACTTGCCCTTCGTCCGCCCTCCCCTCTACCCCGGGCGCCATAGTGAATAACGGCGTTTTTATACCGACTTTGATCTCTTGTCTTCTGTTGCTTCCACACCCCTAATCTCGTCCTCTCCATCTCCCTCCTCTCCTCAGGCGCACTCCGCCACTCCTCTTCTGGTTTTGGAGCTTCAGGCGCAGTGGCTGGTGGCCCTCCTCACCGCAAGACTGCAACTGCCGCCAATCGCCGACATGTACGACGACATGGCGCGGCAGCGGGCCTGGCGGGCAGCCGCACTGGCGTCGCCACTCATGTCGGCCCGTGGGTCATTGGCGCGCACGCACGACGGGCATTACATACGTCAACTGCTAACCGACTTAACGGGCATAGTGGAGTTGCGGCCCCGATCGTCTCTGCCGCTGTCAGCACCCACGCTTTTCCAGCAGCCCCTTCAGTATGACGTAAGCCGCGCCGATGTCCTTTGGTCCGAGCAAGTCGTCATCCCTCTGGCACACTGCCGACAGCCGTCTGGCGCCACTGCATCATCGGTATACGGCACAGACGCCGGGAGTTCATACAACGGCACGGTCGCTGCTGACGGCGGCTCTCACGATGAGCCCCTGGGCTCGCTGCCACCTACCTCTGGCCCTCACGTTACTGCCATTGGTGCTGCTGGCTGCCGTATGCCCGGTCAGATGGCGCCACCACAGATGGTTCCGGAGCGGAACCGCAGCTCAGCCCCTGAGCGGGTCAGCGGCAGGTTTATCGAATATGATCCTGGCAGCGGCGACGGCATTATCGACGCTGGTTGCTTTAGCCCCGCATGCGGCGGGATGTCAACCTACCTGGGACGACTGGCCCAATCCCCCCATGCGAATCGCCGGGAAACCGGCTCTTCCGTGACCACGGCTCCGGAGCTGCATCTGTCAATGGGGGCGGCGGCAGGCAGATCCGCACCAGATCAGATTTCGGCGAGCCATTGTCAGGACCTCTCCCTGCTGCCATACCGCCAAGGCGTAAGCGACACGGGCTGCCATGGCGGCATCGGTGGCGGTGGAATTGTGGAGGGCGTCCTGCCAATTTGCGGCACAGGCTCAACGCAGAACGATTCGGCGGCAATTAAGCTGCCGGGGAAAGCCAGAACGGCCTCGCAGACCAACCCTTCGCGCCATTTCCTGGGCCTGAATGAGTATCCGTTACCCGCAGATGATGCAGCTCCGACTTGCAGCCAGGCCCGGGCTATGGGTCTTGGTTCGGAAGTGTTGGTGGCGGTGGCGGCAGCTGTAGCTGATGGCGCAGGACCCCAAAGGCCGGGAGAAGGTGAGGGGCTTCCGACGCCACAATCTGATTTCAACGTCAGCGGCGGTGGCAATGCCGCTGTCGTGGCGGCCCACCGCCGACACAAGACCGCGAGTGTTCCTGTCCTGAAGCTGCTGCCTCTGGCCCGCTTTGCCCCAGCCACCAGCAGCGGTGGTGAAGGTGCGCCTGCTGCTGTTGCTGCTACCGCGCAAGCAGCAGCCACCGTTGACCAAGTGCGCAGCCGCAGGCAATCGCAACGGCACGGCGGCGGCGCATCGACGCATCTGGTCAAGAGGTCCGCTCCACGCCGGTCATTGTCGTACAATGACGTCATGTCTATCCAGCGCGACCGTGCTCTGCAGCTCCAAGAATGTCGCCGTAATGCTGCCGCAGCCGCTGCAGCCGATGCCGACGCCACCCCCGTCGCCGGCACGCCACATACCCTAGAGGAGCAGCTGGTGGCGCTCCAATCTCACCTGCTCGACCCGTCGGCGGTTCCCTTTCCCCGCGGCGTCAATTCCGGTTGGCTTGCAAGCGTCCACGTCGCGGCGGGCTCGCCGCCAACAGGTATCTCAGGTGTCATGGGTCTGCAGAGGTCACCGAGGACCCGGCAATCTGCACCCGGGTCCTCCGGGCTCAGCAACACCCCGGGGTCTGTGGCGGCCAGCCTGGTTGGCGGCATGAACCCGATCTCTCCTTTGTTGCGCCTGAGCCGGTGCTCGGTGGTGGAGGATGAAGCGGCGGAGGATGGCAGCAAGCGCCTGATGACGATTGAGGAGAGGCACTTGCCGGATTCGGGCTGCGAGTCTGCGGAGCACCAGAGGATGGATTCAGTTTCAGCTTTCAAAGAGGCGCCCCGCATGCGAGAGTGGCATGAGGCAGCTGCATCGGAGGCGGTGGTGCCGAAGCTGCCGGACGGCGGCAACAGCATAAGTGGAGGCTCAGTTGTCAAGCTGCACACACTCGCCCCCGCGGCCAGTGGCAGCGGAAGTACTGCGAGGCGGCGGTTGCCGCCGCGGCGCAGCCAGACGACCTCCTGTCTTGCCGCGTTGCCCAATGCTGCTGTCGATGTCATAGGTCAGGATCTAGAAGGGCCCGCTGTCTCCATGGCAGCAGGCGAGGCGAGTACCACCTTAAAATCAATACGCACCGCGAAGGTTGCCATTTTAGGCAACTTGGCACGGATTTCCTCACCACGAAGCGTCGGCAGCGGCAGTCCGGGTTATGGCACCTCCGGCATTCGTTTCAGTCCTGGCAGCAGCCCCAGTGGCGGCCGCTCCCCCGCTACCGGCGTGGCCGATAGCGCTGCGGGCCCGTCGGCGTTAGTAAGTCGCTTCTCGAGGCCGGCGTTCACAAATGACCAGGTGCCGATGACTGCGGCATCGTTAGCGTCACCTGGATCTGGAACCGGCAGCCGCGGCAGTGGGGCCTCCGTGCCGCATTTCGCGTCCCTTAAGGCAAAGCTCATCGCGGCCGCAGACAGGCGCCACGGCGGCGGCGCTGCTTGCGTCCGTGCTGGCGCCGCTGGCGCCGACAAAGCCGGCCAAAAAGGAAGCTCACCGCACAACATACCGTCGGTTCCGAAGTCCAGCCACGCAGTCAATGTGGGTGCCTCTGGCAGCGGACTGAGCAAATCGCTTGGCGGCCTGCTGGGCGACGCGGCGGAGGCTGCCCGGTTACCGTACAGCAAGCGAATTAACGAGGCAGTGCCATCGGCGACGCAGTACGACCCCTTTCTCCGGCCCCGCCGTGCGATGGCGACAGATACAGCTACGGCGGCGATGGCGACCTTTAAGGCTTCTTCGCCCAGCTCTCCGCTAGACAGGTCGTACGGATCTCTCTTGTACGGCGGCTCAGGAATACCGGAACGGAAATCTCCGACCGCTGCAACGGCTACAACCGCGGCGGCCCAAGATGTTATGCCGCCGTCCACATCTACATCGTCGCCGCTGCCAAAATGGCCGTATGATTTCGATGCCGCTTGCACGCGTAAGCACGGCGCCAGCGGTGGCATCTTTACGACAACGGCCGCTGCCGGTTGTACGGCATTACTCCAATCGCCGCCGTTACCTTCACTGCCGTCGCTGGCCCCAGTGAAGGATGACGATATGGACACGCGCGAGGAGAGGGAGGGGGATCTCTTCGACATGGACATCGTTCTGACGTTACGTGCATCGATTGGCTGCCCTCAGGAGCCCGCAGCTGCCGATGCGGGCGCCGATCAGGCGTGTGGGGATGGCATTGTGGCAGCAGCAACAGACGAGCATACAGGGCCGGATGCCTTGGCAGGGATCCTGCTGTCCGCCGTACCACCGGTTGCCGACTCACAGACGCGGATTAAAGAGTCAGTGTCGTCAGTCGACCGTCGGCTGATCGAAAGAGTCCAGGCGCTGGCGGCCGCCAGTAGTGGAGGTGGCGGAGGTGGCAGCGGCGGTGATGATGTGCAAGCAACTGGCGTTAATGTACAGAAAAAGCTCACGGGCGCGATGGCCGCGGGCGGCGGCGGCTTCACAGAGGCGGGTGTTCCTGCCAAGAGCGATGACGGCAGCGTGGGCGCCGTTGTAGCATCTGACGGCCGACGTGGACCAGCGTGGGTCATCCGGCGGGCAAGTCAGGCGAGGCAGGACCAAATTGTTGGAGAGGTAGGTCGTACAAGTGCGCAGGACTGAGAAGGGTGTAAAGTTTGCTAGGAGGCCTGTGATCTGCCCCATCGGGCGATTATTAGGAAATGAAATGGGCTGGCGGTACGGCCATTACGTGATCCAACGAGTGTCATCTCCATTTTCCGTTTCTCATCTTAAAACCTCAGTTTTTGCGGAGTTCTCCCTTCCCGCCATCCCTTAACCCATGCCCATCAGGAAGGCAGGTAAGGACTTACCAGTGGAGGAGAAACGTCTGCAGCTGGGTTCTTGCAGCTGCGTTAGTTAAATTAGAATTCACGCTCCGCAAGAAAAGCTCTCTTTCCGTCCTCATCTACCTTTTCCTTCCGCTGCTGCAGATATCTTCATGGCTTCGTGAGGCACTCGTCAGGAAGGCGGTAGCTGAGCGGCCGGACGCGGCGGCGGCAGTTATCGAGGAGGGGGACGACGGAGGAAATGCTGCGGCAGAGGATGGGGAAGCCGCGGCGGCAGGCCATTTGACGGCGCCGGCGGCGGCAGGAGCCGTGGTGGGACATTCCCAGAGCCGCGTGCAAAATGCCAGCGGGTGGGGCCCCGGCGACGACGTGCGGACACCTGTGTTTCCGTCCGCTGCAGAGATGCCAATGACCGAAGTCGGGGTCGGCGCCGTGACAACCACCGCCGAGGCGATGTCGAGGAACCGAGAACTGGCCAAGAGCCAAACGCCATTATGCCTACGTCCATCTGGGCTGCAGGAGGCTCCGCCTCCGCCGATACCCCGTTCCCCCGTCTTGGCTCCGTCGCCACCATCCCCGGCTCGTGTCACCGCTAGCGCCGCTGCTCCTGCTCCCGCCACCACCTCCCGTCCAACAACCAAGCAGCTGCCGAAAAAGGCTGCATCCCTAAGCGCCGGGGAGCTGCGCGAGCGGATGCGGGCGGCGGCCGCGGATGCGATATCCTACTTGAAACGCCCCGTGGCGCCGCGTGGCGCAGCCGCCGTTGCTATGCCGGAGTGACGGGCACAGCGTTTCAGATACGATCCTGAGGCTAGTAGGGTATCCAGGTGACGCTGTGGCAAGCCGTTGCAGCGCACTGGGCCGGTGGTGTGCAGGTTGCGTGTCGTAATTATTTATCACTCAATGTGTACAAAAAAGTACAAACGGGATTGCGAAATACAGGAATTGAAAAGGAGAGGGGATGAAGCCCTGTGTCTACTGCGAATTAATGTGGACGGCATCTTTATGTATGTATATGTATGTATGTATATATGTATGCGTGTGTGTGTGTGTGTCTGTCAGCTGTACCTAAAAGCCTTCGGGTGCCCCATCGGGCAGCAATGTTTTACTTATGGGCTGGCGTGGATAAATTTGCGTACGTGCGTGCTCGCATGTCGAGTTATTTATGATTGGCGAACCATTATATTTTATGCTGATCGTCTTCCTAAAAAGGGTTGTGCAGCCATAGCAGCCTAGCAGGCGGTTGAGACGCCGCGCGGAGGAAAGGGTGTTAGGGTTTTAGACCGTCACCTGCCCAAACAGATTCCGTTGTGATCGGGAACTGTTGCAAAATTTAGCTCCGCCAATCTACTCAGAAGTTATGTCCCCAGTCAGCTTAGCATTGCTGTCCAAAGTACATAGAAGTAAGGTTCTCAGAACCTCGTCCGTGGTTATTCATGTCGGCTGTAGTCCGGCGAGGGTTCACCACGCGGCCGGGATTTAGCCTTGCCGCAATCTGCATGATTTTCCTTCCCCCCTTTTAGCCTCACAGGAGATCTGGCAGTCTGCCGTAGATCGCCCTTCTGCAGAATCCCAAAACCCCCTAATATCCCTTAGTGGGTTTGTTTCCGTGCCTTGCGGGTCGTACGTGTTCCTATTTCTGTCTCTATGAGCCTGTTGTCACGACATAGTACTGAAAAACATACATACTACGTGCAAATGCGTCACTTCATGGTCAACTGCAGGGCCTTGGCAGGCATGCTAGCAAGAGACGTCTCAACTGCAGGTTTGCAAGGGTTTGCAAACCCTTGTGATGGTGCTGCGTGCGATAGCTTGTGGTGCCTAGCTGCAGAAGCAGGTCCGCCGTAATTTTTTTATGAAATGAGGAGCATCGGTCATTTGTCATTCTTTGCGTCGCCGATTTCTTTCGCGCCTCGTCCTCATCAGCGCGCGTCGTTGTGCCGCGCATGGGAATCCTTGTGAAAAGGATTGGAACGATTTGCCATTCGGCACTGGCGAGCCTAAGCAGGCAATGCTAAGGTGCCTAGGGAGACCACTTCCAGGGCGAGTACGTGCCGGACGACCTCCAAAGTGATATAATGGCGCGTCTTGCCCTCGCAGTTGTGCGTCGCCATTCCGTGTACGCGCTGAGAAGGAAGGCACCGAGGACACCATTTAACGAGATGCCGGGTTGCCGTGTGTAGTGGGTAGTCTGCGTGCCGTCGCATGCCGAGGGTATCGATGGCCTCACCGGTGCTCACTGTGTGCTGTGCCCTTGGGCGCTTGGGAAGGTTCCTTGTGAACGGAGGATACCAACCAGTTCGATTGGGAAGTGGCAGCAGAGTTTGCAAGGATGGAGAAACCAAACCCAGTCCTTCAGCTTCCCCCCCCCCTTGTGCGTATATCTGTATCAAGCGTATGTACGTTTGTACGATAAGTGTGCGCATTAGGCACGATGACAGTTCGCGGCTGTACATTTGCCTGCTGGCTGAGGTCTGCAGATGTAGCCATGCTTTGTACGCGGAGGTGGTCTGTGGATGTAGCGGAGGGGTGGGAAAACAGCGGTAGGTTGTTGGGTTTGGTGGATGCAGAATGTAGGTGGTGGCGGAGATAATGACGGGCGGTGGACTGGTTTGAACAATTCATATAAAAGTCCACACAGGTCCACACAGGGATACAGCCTTTGAGTAGATGCTTAGCCCAATTGCGCTGCAGCAGGTTGATATGACCCTGGGCCCTCCAGCTGCTGGCTGGCGGGACGCCGATTGTGACTTGTTCTCAACGCACATACATTTCTACAGTTCGTCTTTGCACCAGTGGCGCGAGGAGGGGCCCATGCCTTAACGAAGTCAAGATAAGGAAAATTCAGAGCCCGTACATATCCTGGCAAATGTGTGTAGCCCCAGTAGTGGACTTTACGCTTCCAACTGCGGCCTTGACGTCAATACGGCCACAACGGCCCGCATAGTTCTTGGTGAGGAGTAGTATTGGAGTAGTATCTATGTAACATTTGAGTTGTAACCACTGCAATCAGAGTCCGCACAAGTACATGGAGGCCTACAGGCCCCCTTCCCCGACCCTCGAATCCAAGCCAAATCCATGGCCCCCAACTAAGTTATTTGGCCGAATAACTTAGTCGGGGGTCATTCATTTCAGAAATGGTGAAGTACAGCATACGCATGCCCATAAGGATCCATCTGCTGTCAGCTACCATGCAAGCTAAGTTGTAACGTCATGAGTGGTGATGCATCATGGTTGCATCCAAGTTTTACGGCGAGTAACCCACTTTTTACAGGGGTTCCCCTAGGTTGCCCAGGAAGGTGCATTGACCGCTGTTAACTAGCCATGCCGACCGAAGGTGATGGAAACCTTTTCCACCAGGGCCAGGTGACCTCGGGGCCATCATGACACAGAAAGGATGTATTGTCTGTCTGTAACAGTGATCTCAGGGATTTGCCTAATGGCGGCCAAAGGGTTCCAAAGCTGCGAACGATGAATCACGAGTATGAATCTGCATGCGAACATGGAGTTGGACCGAAACATGGACCGAAACATGGACCGAAACATGGACCGAAACATGGACCAAAACATGAAATAGGATGCCAGCAATAGTCGGACTTGGAAAACACAACGCCACAAGCCGGGACAACTTGTTGCGGTCGTTGACAGTGAAACCTAGAATATAAGCCAGTGTGCATTCATCTTGCCAATACCACCTTGAGTTGTAAAGCTTGCAATGACATTACCCTTTACATAGAGCGCCGACGGCAGAGGCACTGTACAATTTCCTCATCCGAGAGCGAGCGTTATGTCCCCAGCAGCAAGGAAATTGCATTTTACTCCCATCATCGACTCGATAACTTCGCGCTATCTCGTTATTGTTTTTTTTCATTCAGAAAACAGTACGTTTGAACAGAAATGGTCATCGCGAAGCGCGTTCTCATAACTGGTGGTAACACAGGAATAGGGTATGAAGCCGCTCGACAGCTCCTTAAGGCAGGCCACCACGTCATCATTGCATGCCGAGACCCTAAGAAAGCACAAAACGCCATCGATGCGCTGTCGTAAGCACCGTCTCGCGTGAATGTGCAACCGACATGAATAATTGCTTCACAATTTTCCCTTTTCTGTTGTATGCACGTATGCCTGCATAAATGTGAGGCGTCGCTTTATTTTTTTCCATAACAGGCCCATCGCCAAGGCAAGCGGCACATCTGTGGAATCTGCCCTGCTTGACCTGGCATCGTTGGCCAGCGTGAGGAAGGGCGCAGCCCAGATCTTGGAGAGCCACCCCCGGCTGGACGTGCTGCTATGCAATGCGGGCCTCTTGTCCAGGTCCAGCAGCGCGGATCCGTTGGAGCGCAGCGAGGATGGGCAAGAGTTAACGTTACAGGTCGGGCCCATATCGCATGATGCCGCAGTAGTACGGAATAGGGCAGGAGTGGTTACATGGGGCTCGATGCGTGGAGAACAAAAACATGGGGAGACTCGACAGCTGCGATGCGGTGTTAAGCCCCATACAAGGTGCAGCCCAGTACTACAAGGTGCCCTGGAACACAGGGGAAGAGCAAAGAAGCAGATTGGATTGAAAGCAAGATATGGATAATCCGTGGTTTCGGTGCGCCCCCGTCCTAAATTCCGCAGGTGAACCACCTGGGTCACTTTCTACTCGTGCACCTGCTGCTGCCGGCTCTACTGGCCGCCCCCTCCGCCCGCGTCGTGATGGTGTCGTCAGAGCTGCACCGCCAGGCCTCAAAGGCCGTCACCATCGGGGGCGGCGGCGGCGGCAGCGGATTGTTGCCATTGGCATCAGCGGAATGGCTCACACGATTGAGCGCCGCTGGCGGCGGTGCAACATCGCCGCCACTGCCACGACCTACCGGCTTTCAGCTGTACTGCATTTCCAAGCTGTACAACCTGTGGTTTACTTACTGCCTCGCGGCGATGCTGCCGTCGACGGTCAAAGTCAACGCAGTGACGCCGGGTTGGGTACCCGGCACGGCGCTAGGACGAGGCATGCCGTGGCTATTAGGCCTAGTGTACCAGGTATAAGAGACACACGGATGTTTGGTATGACATGTGCACACTGTATGCACCATTACCAATCTTTCATCTTGCTTCAAATCTCATTTCACACGACATGACGCAAAGCAGTTAAGGTTTTTCATTCCACGTAACTCCATGACTTTGTACAACGCAGCCCCACGATTCGAACCTTGCGCGCTCCACACAGCTTTCAGCTATTTCTCACCTCAAGCCTCGACCGGTTTCTCGCCCTTGTCCTCGTGTCACCACCTCCTGTCACTCGCCCCGCCACTATTGTCCTCCTCCTCCCCTGTGGCCACCCTTATGGCCACCCTTATTCATCAGGGCTACCCACGTCACCGATTAGAATTCCAATATGCAAAACAGCTTTTCTTCTGGCCCCAGCTCTTTTTGGTGCAGCGTCGGGAGGGCCTTGACGTGTTTGCTAACATCCGTCAATCCGTATATGCCCTCCTGCTGACCCTTACCCATTCAGCCAGCATTACGGGGCCTGCATGCTAGCGCCCCTCATGTGCGCCGCCAGCCGCGCTTCCTGCTTCCTGCTTCCCCCTTTCCCGCTCTGCTATTCTTACGACTGTGGGCAATTCATGATCCCTCTCTTGCCGCATGTGTTTGTCGTACCTCCATTCCCAATGCAATTCACTTCGGTCTTTTTCCATTCTGCATGAGTATGCCGTACGTTTCCTTCCTATTATAGTTCCTTCCCTCCTTGTTCCGATTACTATTTTCCTTCGCTTTCTTTCTTTTTGCACTTCTGAACTTCAGCTGCACAGTTTCCTGGAGTGCATGTATTCGTCCCGCCTCGTGCTCCTGCAGCCATGCGTGACCTTGCATTTCCTTATACTGACGCTCTTTCCTGCTGACTGCATGTGCATGTCGTTGCTGCTTGCATTGGTTCTTCTGCCGCCGCCGCCATAGGTGAGTTCGCGTGGGACTGCGCTTCGTTTGATTGGTTCGCGCGCGCGGTCTTCACAGGCTAGCCCGGGTTGGGTTGGTGGGTTGGTCGGGTCAGGGGCCGCGTTGCTTGGTAACAAAACAGGGGGACGGGAGGAGCGCGCGCATGACAGCAGCGACCAGCAGTCAGCTCAGTCTCTTCCTTTTTTCCGCGGTATTTTTTTGCCGCCAGCAGCAAGGCCGATAGTATACACCATCACGGATTCTATGGCATTTTCTGCGTTTATTCACGGCCTTGGCGGCAACCTAATTTATGTTTTTTCTCCGCGGCGGCTACTTTAGCCGAGGACAACCGTCAGCCAACCTTCACGGTTAGTCCCTGTTTCGTCAGCGACCACCACCAGCTTTCCTATGTTCGTTCTTCCCCCTATGGCCGTTCAGTTTTCGTCTAGCCAGGTCCCCCCCTGCATGAATTACCCGGATCGTCCCACCCTTAGCACTGCAACTCGTTTTTCCAAGCAGGAGCTTGAAAGCTCAATAACCACCGCTTCCCCGCGCCACCCGCCCCCAGTTCCTTTTTCCGCTTCTCCCAGGCACGACCTCTGTCACGGAAGGCGGCCGCCGGGTGGTGGCAGTGTGCGTGGGCGAGCAGGAAGGCGCCGTCACCGGGGCATACTTCTCCCGGGGCGTTCGCACGGAGAGCAGTCCAGAGAGCCATGACAAGGAAGCGGCGGGGGAAATGTGGCGCTTATCCGAGGTGGCGACGGGCATCAAGCATGACTACGTACAGCAGCTGCTGACGTCCACGCCGACACCAACGTCAGCCGGCACAGACGCGCTCTAAGCTTCCCAACCATGAAGACCTGGCTGCATTGGAAACCATGCCTGGACCCTGGAGGAAAATGTGGGGGCCTTGCGTTGGTGTACAAGGTGCGGGTGGGGGGACGCGGCGGTGTTAGAGAAAAAAGCGCCAGGTCTCTATCACAACCCGGGACACCGCGCTGATACTTCTGTCTCATTCCTGAGGCCTGTCATGTGTTGATCACCATTCAACAGCCACCCGCCGTGGGGTGAGGATGAGATTATGAGACAGAGGGTCCAGGGTTTGTGCCCCATGTAGGGTTTAGGGTTTTTAGGGTTTAAGCTGGGTTAAGCATAATGAGTAGCCACGTAAGCAGGAGAGGTATGGTAGGTATGCGGCACCTGGTCCTATGAGGACGAATGCGGTTGGATTAAGTTGGAGCGGAGCAGTGGTGTTGAAAGGGAGGGAGGCCGCCTGATGGTGTTGCACAGTTGGCGGGGAGGAGATACGGTCTACGGCTCATCACTAAAGCAGTCTGGCCAGAGTGGGCATTGTAGGCAGATCGATTTATTGCAGTTGCTATGTGTCTTAACACACTGGGCCGAAGTTCGGAGGGTTGCTGCAGGTAGGCAGCGCCTGCCGGTTCTCTTCTTGGCGAAGGGGCTTATAACCAGACTTCTGCTATGGTGATGTAATGCCAGGAACATATTGGGTTGCTGAATGATACCAGAAGCGCTTGTCGATTACAATGCTTGGAGCTGTCGTTCCAACCGCGAATCATGGCATCCTAGTAACATCAGTACAAGCCAACGTCCACCGTTGTGCTCCGAAACGAAGTCCATGCTTTGTACCACCGCAGAACAAGATATGGCCATGCATCCCTTTTCTTAAGGGATGTTTTCATGAGAACGTGGCGTGAGATTGAAGATTGGCTGAGCGTGCCGTGGATGTTGACGCATGATGCAGAGCCTGGAGCCCAAACGATTACGACAAGAAGAAAACCTTAAATTTGCCACAATTTTAATTTTGTATTTCTCTCCAACGTCGCTGATATGCAATCACAAAGCTGCAGTTTGTGCGGACGGTTGGGCTGGGGATTCACGAGGCTGCTAAGCCAGCAAAGGATACGCGGTTTGCAGGTGGGGCTTATCGATTGCGTGATTGAATGTTGGATTATGAGGGGCTGCTGCAGAAGGATCTACGGATTACGGTGCCAATGCGTGCTGTGTCACCTGGGTCCATGGCTTACCCCACCATACTATCCATAACGTCTGAACCCCCAGTCATCAGCAAGAGTTCCATCAGGTCATGAAGGTTTGTCACCAAGCAGCGATGATGGGCCCTTACCCTCTAACGGCGCTGGTACAACTACAAAGCTGCAATCAGTCCTGAGCATCCAGCAGGGGTTCAACACCTTTGCCGCCGCGACCGTGACTTTTGGCCCGAATGTGCACGATGCGGAGGAGGCTGCCGCTGCGCTGGGGTCAGCAGCGCAGCATGCAGGGCAGGTATGTGCTGTTGAGCTCATGTAACGCAAAACGCTTTACTGTGCACCGGCAGTAAATGACAAATGCACACACACACACACACACACACACACACACACACGAATACAGGCAAATATCTTCTTTCTGATCCCATCATTCGGTGACAGGTTGCGCTCCTAGCACTCCGGGCAGCCCTATCCGTCCACCGTCCGCCCTCCGCTGTGGTGGCGCTGCCCTCCCTGGAGCTGCCCAACGCGGCGGTGCAGGCGCTGACGGAGGCATTAGCGGAGCAACTGGGGCCGGACACGGCACTCGTGGGTGCGTGTGTGAAGTTGGCGGGAGACAAATCGCGTGGTGTGCATGGCCTCTTGGGGCCGTCGGGGTTGGGTCATAACACGTACATGTGAGGGGAGCAGGGAATGGTTTAAGGCTGTGCTGTAAATCCTAGCCAGGTCATATACACGGGGTGGGTGGGAAGTGGCTTTGGTACTTGTATGAGGAAAGTACGCGAATGTTTTGGCGGGGAATGAAGCGCTTTTCCATGCCCGCAATTCCATGACCGTCCTGCCGTGCCTGCTCATGCCCTCTCCCACCATTTCCAAGGCTGTAGCTCTCGACTGAGGTTGCCCGATGAGCGGGGGCTTGCAGCAGGAACCGGAACAGCAACAGCCACGTCGGTTGCCTCGGGGGGTCCACTCGCAGCTGCGGCTGCGGCGGCCGGTCTCAGGCCACAACCCTCCCCATCCTTGTCGTCCTCGTCACACCGTTATCACATCACCCTGGTGGCTGCTCACTTGCCACAACACGAGGTGCACGCAGTTCGTTGCGACACGGTGAGGAGGCGGGAGGGCTGTTGCTTGTTTGGGTTCCTTCTTGGTTTCGCCAGTGGGGATCGTTTGGGATCCAATGCATGTAGAGAGCACACGTAAACAAGCGGGAAAGAGATCAGCAGCAGCAAGTCATTGGGTCAAAATGGGCAGAAGACGAAGATCCGAATGACATGGACGTGAGCAGCAGTGAGCTGCGTGGGACGACGGGTAAAAAGGAGGGATCGATGGGGTGGGTGCCGCCGCGCAAGTGCGCCCGGTGGAGTACCTTGGTGCTAAATGATGTCTATGACCCATTTGCAAACCGCGTATCCACAATGACTTGCGCCGTCGATTGTCCACCAACACAAAGTGAGTGTCCTCCAAATTGGTAAGTGCTAAGAGTTACAAGACGCATGTGCGCGATGCCAAAATTAAGCAAAAATCCGGTCGACAATATGGGACCGACTTCATCCCTGTGGACGGAATGGGACTAAACAGCATCTCGTAAGTCAGGATCTCCTTCGCTCCGATCTCCCTCTCGCATGGGACCGCGCTTTGCTGGGATGGTTCGCGCGCGCGGTCGTTGAGCTAGCCCGGGGCGGGTTGGTGGGCTGGTTGGGTCAGGGCGCGTTTCTTCGGAAAGGTTGGGGGTATTACATTTGCATGGGTCGCCTCAGCAGTCAGATATCGTTCTTCTTTTCGCAGCCAAGGGTTCGTTTCACGGTACTCGGTCGCCGCCGAGGTCGTGAATAAACGCAGAGGAGATCAACAGAAGTCGTAATGGTGTATTTTATCAGCCGTGCTGCTCTGCGTTTATTCATGACCTTGGCGGCGACCGAGTATACGTTCCTTTTCCAGCATATGCCATCTACCGTGGACGAGGCCAACCGTCAGCATGGTTAGCCCTTGTTTAGCCAGCAACAGCACCAGGTTACGTATATTCGCCTCTCTCCCTCCCTCTCTTGCAAACAACCTTGCAAAGTGCGGAATGCGGTCCAGTCGGATCCAATGCATGACGTCGTCAGACCGGAGACCTGCTGCGTGCGCCGGCAGAAAAATCAGTGGCTTGGGCCCTTCCCAACTTCCCATAGAATCGCGTGGCCCTTTCACCCACGGCACGCGCAGAGCTCGTTGCCGAGGCTGCCGTACCTCGCCGAGGCGCTCCAGGGACGGCGGCCGCCTGCCTTCTTGCTCTTGGCTGCATCCGACTCCCTTGCCTTGGAGCTGCTCGCGAGGCTTGAGGTACGGTCCTCGCTCCCTGCAAGACAGACAGACAGACAGACAGACAGACGGCTTAAACCGTGTCACCATGTCGGTATGATTCGCGGGCGCCATGCATCCCCACTGTGTGACTGATGGAGAGAGGATTTGGACTCCGGAATATGTTGCTTCCTCGTTGTTTGACTTCCTTTCTGTTGGCTAACAGTTCTCCTAAGGGAGACATGATCGTGAGGGACGTGACAGTTGGGGGCTAGAGTGCAAACAAACCCAGTGACATGGCTCTAGAGGCGCATGCGGTATGCGTCCTGCTAAACGGTGATTAACGCTCACACAACCCCGGAAGTGGAATCAGCAGTAGCACCGCCCATAAGGCCCCGCCCGCTTTGCTGATTTCAACACCTCCGAAGCCGTCCTCCGGATTCTGCGGTTGTGCCGCTTCCATACCCCATAGCGGCGATGAGCCTGGTGTTTAAGAGTGGTTTTTCTATTTGTTCCTATCCGTTACCCCCCGGAGGATTAAATTCCGGACTTCTCTTACGAGCTCCGTTTGCCAATCCCGGTTTCCTTCGCCAACCTCATATTTTGACGTCGACGTTTCGGCCCTGCCTTCCCGGTTTGGGGTCAGAATCTCTTCCCCGGTTCCGGAGCCGGTGCTGGAGTGGCGGCACAACAGACGTCTCGGGACCGCCGGCTCATGCTAGTTGGACCCAGTGGTGCCACTGCCACTACCACTGCCGCTGCTGGCGGCGCTGGCAGTAGCGGCAGCAGTGGCAGCGGCAGCGTCGGTCCCACCGATCGGCCAACGGGGGTTAAGGGCACTGGGCCGCCGTCAGGCCGTGCCGGGTCGGATGACAGCATGGTGCCTTCTTCTTCTCCTTCTTCTTTGTCGGAATTTGGTAAGGGTGTGTGTGGCTGCTGGAAATGCGCACTGGATTGTTAACCTGCCATTGCACGTCTATAAGGACTTGTACCTGCCTACATGGAGGTTCGTCAGTTGCATCACGTGGCTTTCGACGTCTTGTACAACATACCTTGGGGGTAGGTCATGGGGACTCTGAACGGCGTAGGTACCGGTCTTCTGGAGTTAGATGGGTACGCGGGTAAGCACCGCCGGCCGGTGAGGCGTCTCCCCTTCTCACCGCGAATTAACGTATGGCCACTTAGAATATGTCATGATACGTTTTTGTTACATCACACTGCTGTCCCTAACAATTTTTATTCCCTATCTTTGGGTTCTCGTACTCCCCCGTTGGGCCCGTTCCAGCCCGTCTCCTTTTTATTATACAGCGAAGGGCAAATCTTGATATTGAATACCTTAAGTCTCCATATGCTCATACACATAATACCCACCCATTCATACGTATGCTTAGTCTCTCCTCTCTTGCCTCCCCCTTGATACCTAAATAGAGGGGCATTTTCAACGCCTGCTTCTCGATCGTGACGGCGCAGCGACCGGTAACAGCAACAGTAGCATCAACAGCGCCGGCAGCGGCCGGCGGCGACGCCTACCTCCGAGCTCGAACGCAGCCTTCAGTCGAAAAGGCGATGGTGGAGGCGGCGGTAGCGCTGGCGAGCGGCCGTCATCCCCCGCGGCTGTCAGGGATGCCGACGACGTGGCGGCGCCGACTGGAGAGGTTGCGGCAGCAGCAAATCATCTCCCAAAGGTGCAGACGCCGTTCCTCCTGCTTAATGGCAAGGTCCATAACAGCAGCGGTGCGCTATTGGCTATATATCCTAAGGCACCCTCCATGGACGCCCCGGCGGCGGCGGAGATGGCAGTACAGCCGCCGCCTGTGGATCTGCGACTGGATCCGGCATCGTGCGACGTAATGGCGCGCCTGGCACTCGGCAGTTCGCATTTACTTCACGTGATCTTGTGGGTAAGGCCAGGGTGCGTCCAGGAAAATGCCGGCATACGGGTGGGGTAGAGAACGTGCAGAGAGGATTTAGGATGAAATAGCAGAAGAGGTTGGATGGGTCGGCGGTTTGCAATGGTACGTAGCATTTCACGCTCCGTGGGCGATTAGGGTTAAGGGGGTTTGTATGGGATAACCGCTTGGGAACACGGGAATCCAATGGCATGGTACTCTTATGAAAAGCCTTTACCGGCATGTGAACAAGCATACAACCGTGAGTCGCTCATTATGATCTCCTATGGACCGTGGGTCTTGGGGCTCCCGCGGCGAGGGGGACGGCGTTCAGAAAGGTGCCAAGCGTTGATTTACACGTAAGAATATCCTGTGCAGAACTTTTGCAGCTAAAGGGTCTATCTGCCTGCTCCCATTTCAGGGTTCTCCGTTGCAAGCCATCTCACCTGGCCCCACGGGCCCCGAGCCATTTACCCCGTCCCCGGCCGCGTCCGAGAACCCCTTCTACTGGCAGCCAGCGCGCGTCACATTACCAGAGCTTAAGGTGCTGGTCGCAGATTCATATCCAGATTTGGCTCCGAATTTAGATGGTTCCGATGTCTTAGCCTCGTCCTCCTCCTCCGCCGCCACCGCCGCCGCAACTGCAACCCCGTCTGCCGCTGTAGAAACCGCTGCGGCTGGCAACGAAGTGGCGGGGGTGGCAGCGAAAGAGTTCCCGAAAGAAGGCGGCGGGGAGGGAGATGGGGAGAGGGATCATGGGGATGAGGATGAAGTGGAAGACAGAGAGCATCTGTCGACCTCCGCTGTGCTTGCGTCCTTGAGAGGTGGCCTCAGATGGCTGCCGGTATTCCCATTGGAAGGGGCCATCTTGTTCCCTGGTCAGAGCATCCAGGTATGTGTACTTATTTGGAAATAAGAAGCGGGGTGCGGGGAGCCATGTGTGTGGATACATACTGGGATATCCAGGTGTCTGGATGGTCCAGAGCGTATGCAGCTTCCGCCTTCTTGCCCCCTCTCCTGGTCCCGTTTATTTATGCCAATACGTACATTTATGCCATTTTCTGGAGGTTCAGTGCTTTAGGAATGTAGATTTTGTTTTGAAGTGCGTTTGAAAGGTTGATACCCTCGAGCCTTTCTCCAAGCAGCCCGCACCCTAATCCTCCTGCCTCACCAGCTTCGAATTTTCGAGAAGCGCTACCGGCTGCTGGCTCGGGCATGTGTGCAGCAGGGGGCCGCCTTCGGGCTGTGCTGGCGAGGGACGGGAACCACCGCGGTGATACGCAGGTGGGTGCGTATCTTGTCGCTGTGAGCAACGAGGGCAAAGGGAAACAGGGCAACTGAGTCAAAGAATTCGAAGAAGAAGAGGATTCTAAGAAGTGTCGCAGAAAGCTTCGGACCTTGCGGAGACGACCGTGAAGCGATCTGTGCTTCTCATATACCGTGGTTCTCATCTTCAATTATGTAGGTCTTAGTGACATCGCGGAATGGGAGGGGTTAAGAAGATGACGGGTGGAGGACTGAGACGACGGCTTGACAGTCATCTGCCATCTTGCCATCACAAGATCCTCATCACCGAGTCCTCACCCGTTCAGTAGGCACAATATCTCTCATTTCCTTCTCTGCATATGTATGTTTGTATATTGACCAACCTGCCAAGATGCGATCATTGGCGCTATCGCTGCATGCTGAGAAATCTCGCAATCCGAGGAGAGCATTCACTCCTATTAGCTCGCGTCACGCTCTGTCACATTCGTGTTCGTTCATTTCACCCCAGCGCATGAGTGAATGAATTACTGGAACACCATATGAAAGCAACGCTGCGCCCTGTTTACCACCGTGCATCGTAGCTACCAGACCGCAGATGACGGAGGAGGCGACCTGATGGTGTTGCTGGAGGGCGGGGTGCGCTTCAGTTATAATGCCGACGACCTCTCCGTGTTACCGGCCTCGTATGGCCTTAATGCCGCCACGAGGTGAGGGACATCAATCCCGGTGCCCGACCGCCGGACCGACATCCCGCCTGCCCAGAAGACGAACCGCGTACGGTTGTGGTTGTGGCTATGACAACAGAGCACATGAGCTTTGTAACCATAGCCATGGGTGTATTTTATTTGTTGCGCTATTTAGTAAATGATGAGCCGTGTGCGAGCTCGTTCTTTCCATGCCCTGCCTGCACTCGGAAAGATGGGTCTAGGTCGGAACACGAATTCCACCTCCCTGTCCGCGGGTACGAAATGGTCGGCGTTTGAAGATAAAGATCACGTTTGTACACGTTTGTGCGGTGGCCGGCGCAGGGCGGAGTACGTCGTGGATGAACCACCCGACAAGGAGGAGGACGTGGCGGCATTGCTTGCAACTGCGCACGCCGTCCTTGACAGTGTCGCGGGTGCGCTGGAGGAAGCCACGGTGGGTCAGCCAATGGCTGATCAATGGGCTGCTGGTGACCTACGGGTCGGAGAGGTTCTGTTTGTTGCGGATGCTGTTGCGGGTGCTCGGCTCCGCCCCGGTGCTGCAGCGGCAACGACACGTGTACATGCAGCGACAAAAGTGCAATTGGTATTGCTTGATAAATACTTGCCGTTTTGCTGGCCGTACATCGGGACGACACTGAATACCTTTCCGAATAGGTTCGCCGAATAGCTTCGTTGGTTCAGTCCAATGTCCAATGCCCGGTCGGTGAACCATTATCAGTTGCCGTTGCTGCGGCCCGACCCTCCGGTCCTACCCCTTCCCCACACCTGGTGGAATGAAAGTGTAGAATGCACTTAAGTGCAAAACCATTTAACCGCATTCCCCATCCTCATTCCACCAGCCCGGCGGTGCTAGCCCCTGAGGCGAAACCTCTGCTTCCATCTAATGTGTCTTCTGCTGGCTGCAGGCCCCCTCCGCGCAGCAAACCGCCCGCACCTTCGCCAACGCCCTTCACTTCGCCAGCAGTAGCAGTAGCACGAGCACGAGCAGCGTTATCAAAAGAAGCAGCAGCCCTTTGCTGACAACCATAGCCGCCGCCGAGGAAGTCCCTTCCCCATCACACCAACAGCATCACCAAGGAGAACTTACGCATCTGCAGAAGCGGCAGCCACCCGGCGATGGCGCTGCACTGCTGGCGGAGGACCTGACGGAGGCTAAGCGGGTGATGGACGCAGAGACCGCTTCACTCCTGTCATTGTACCTAGCACCTCACATCCCCGTACATTTGGAGTCGCTGCGCCGGGAGTGAGTCATCTCGCTGGGGAGAATGTCTGCGCTTCGCTTGTGCAGTGTATGGTGTGTGCTAAGGGCGAGACAGCTGGCCGCAATATTTATTTGTTGCCACGCCGGCCCAGTGTCTGTGCTCGCTTGTCTGAGCGGGAGAAATTCAAAGCAGGCATTTGATCCATAGTGGGCGACCTTCATAAAAGCGCTCGCTATGTTTCAAGGTGGGCCGTGCAGGTGCCCCGCCCAAATGCACAACACACGCGCCGGCCGCCCCATTCCCATGCATTCCGTCTTTCTCTCCTCTCCCCTTCTCTCCCCTTCCCCCTCTTCCTGTTTTCCCTACCATCCCCTACTGTCCTCCGTTCATCGCCTCTCCTGCCTTCTCCTCTCCCTATCGCCCTTTCTCCCCTCTGAAACGTCCAATCGTTCAGTGATCCTTGACCGCACACGCCTAACGTGTTCGTGTTCCCCATCTGCTGCCGGCTTTTCCTCTCCCTTGGACCAACCGTCCGCTATTTCCCTGGACTCCCACCCGGAACCCATCCATTCGGATATTCATCTAGCCAATCTCTCCCCGCTTAACAGGTGGTTCACCAGCCGCAGTGCACTTTGGCGGCTACAGCAAGAAGCGGCATGGCTGAAGTCCAGTCCACGTGTTGCGATGGCGGTGGCGTCCAGCGTGCTGAGACTGCCCCGGGACCACCCGTTGAGGATCATGCTGGGGTTAAGCAGAGTGGCCGCGGTGGCGGGATGACGTGGGTTACGAGGTTGACTTAATGAGGCAGTGTAGCAGTGAGCCACTGGGCTGTAAAGATATGGTGGGAGCTGGGATTTGGACTGAAGGCGGTGCGTGGTAACGTCAGTCCTCGGAAACTCGTTTGATGCATGCTGTTGTGTCAAGAATGAGCCGTGGCTCTTGTCATTCGGTAAGCACTAAGCAGTGGTCCCGGTGACCATTTGCAGTTGCAGTCTGATATACGTACAGGATGTTGTATGGTACTGCTAGCTGGTATGCAGCCATATGCCATTCATGCAAACCTCCTTTACCGTATTAGACGTGGGAACAGGGTTTTCAGGCATATCTTTAGTTGACGCAACTGCTCGCTGGCTTCAGTATACTTGGCTCATCTTTGCACCGCGTCATGATGCTCATCAACCGGATTTACATGTTGTGTGACAGATAGGCAATACAAAAGTAAGGACTTTTGTTTGACAGCATGAAAAACTAGGCTGTCTTGAGGTAGGGGCGTACAGCATGCATGGCAGCAAGCCGGCTTTCTTTCATGATGGCTCGTCGATTTCAACTGTTGTGGATGCAACAGCGTTACTTTGACAAAATGTCTCATTTCCTTTCTTGGTCTGTAGTGCAATTCCGACAAATGAAACTGTCCGCCATCTTAGGAGCATCGGTGGACATGCCATGGAGCTTTGTGCGAAAGTACTATTTCGTGATATATAATGTGTCTGAGATAAAATGTGTGCGAACAGGCAAGCAATGGTGCATAAGCGCAACGGGAAGTTGGCGATGTACTACCGGCTGCTGTACATACGCCAGCTTCGTCGAGTATGAACACATAATCACAGTCGTGCAGCTGGGTATTTATTTTTGGAAATTGCTCTACCACTGCAGCGCCGACATCAAGAGTGCTTTTAACTGCTTCTTATCGAGCCTTGTTTGGATGCCGGTGCATGCTACAGTCCCTGCACAGTGTTCATTAGTAATATGGGCGTGCACCTGGTTCGGTACATTGGTGCACATCATCGTGTATAAAAAGCTCGGGGACTAGAACTGTTACCTTCAGATCACTGCACCTAAAAAAAATCTGTGCATCTCAATGTCAACAGGTGCATCGAACTGTGTATCCGGAGATCTTGGGAGGTGTAGGTAGGTATACATAAGGTGATATTGCACAGAAGGGCAGCTCGCATGGCCGAAATGTAGGCTTAGATTTTGCACTTTTGGTTTAGGGGGATTGTTGTCCACTGGCGACTTTGGGAACTTCTTGAATGGGATTCTCTTTGTCCTGTATCATTTACCGTAGTTTCTATAATATATGATTATCTTGGTTAAACGATAGAAATACATCGATTCTGAAGCAGCTGTCGCGTTCAGCGCACGAATAAGCGTTTGGGCCCTCGGCAATGTACGTGCTTCCAACTTTTTATTATGCCTTCATATTATAAATATTGATAATATTTAGGTGTAGTTACGGAAGCCGCAAACCGTCAAAATGAAATTTTCCATCCGTGGATATGAGGTCGAGTTTCCACACCAGCCTTACGGCGTGCAATTCAGCTTTATGGAAAAGATGCTGAGGACCTTAGATGAGCAGGGTAACGCGCTGCTGGAGGCGCCTACAGGCTGCGGCAAGACGCTCAGCCTGCTGTGCGCTGCCCTGGCCTGGCAGACACGGCAGAAATTGGAGTTATTCGACCTAAATGTCTCGAAGCTTACTCGGCGCGGTCTAGGCGGCCACGCCGAGGGTTTTCCCAGGGCCGGTGCCCACCCAGCTGCCCCCCGCGACCAGAAGCAGAAACGCCGAGACGGCCAAAAAGGCAAGGTTGCCTGCGGCACCCCATGCTCCGCCTCCGACGATGACTCCGAACCAGCAGTGACTCATCGCATCGAGTCTGACCTGCGTGATACCAGTAATACCGACAAGGGCGCCGATAATGACAACGGGGATGGGGAGCAGAAGCCGCCCAAAATCTTCTTTGCGACACGCACACACTCGCAGATCGCGCAGGTGGTGAGGGAGCTTAAGCGCTCTGGGTATACACCCACGATGGCAATCCTGGTGGGTGTGGTTGAACTTGGTTTCGGTTGGATGGTGCGGCTGCGTCACAGCAACTTATGGCGGCTTACCCGAAACGAGAAACGGGTCATTTGGGTCGGGAAAGCTCGCTCAGACAGGTTGAACTCATGTGCACTAAAGCATATCGTGTACCACAGAAATCTCAAACCGCGCATATATTTTGTATAGAATGACGTACCACACATTTTCTGGGCAGTAGTGTGTAGATAGAAGCATTTCCCCGGTAAGGCTTTTCCCCTGGCCAACACCCATCATTTCTTCCACCTTGCACGTGTGTGACCCTGTCCCGTGCCTTTCTCAGTTTAGTGTTGGTGTTCTACCTCAAGCGTCAGAACCTACAGCTAAGCAGCCAAACAGCTTTCCGCACCAGCTACACGCAGGGTCCTATGTACCTGTTGTGCGTCTTTCCCTCCAACCTTTTAGTTTTGATGCAAACCAAACCTTCTGCAGTCACGCACGCATCGCAGGCCGCGAAGCAGCATTACTGCATCAACAAAAAAGTGAAGCGCACAGGCCGGGTGGATGAGGAGTGCGAACGACTGTTAAAGGAACAGGCGCACGGCTGTAGCTTCCGCGCCAAGGCCGGCAGAGGTGGCCGGCCGCCCGGGGAGGTGGGTTGAGAACTATTTTAAAAGCGCGCCGAACCACTGGTCTGTTGTCATTGGGTTTAAAGGGAAAGCCAAGGTTGGCTAGCAGGATGAGTGGATGGATAGCAAGTAGCAAACATCAAAACCTCCGTAAGGTGAAATATGAATGCGTGTTACACATATCCAGATGTACGGGCTCATGGAGTCTGCGGGGAGGGATAGGGCAGAGCAACAGAGATCGTCCTTCAGGAAGGGGACGCTGCTGGATTTGCCGGTGTGTACAACCCATGCTGCGCTCTCCCCAAACCCTCGCAAACCCAAACAGTAACCCTGGTAGTCATTTTACCAAGTAACACTGGAGAAGATAAGTGCTGCTGGTTGAAGTTCCTCACTATTTCTGCTCTGCGGCACCCTTCTTCATTTAAAATCTTTTCGCCCCAGATGGGTGTTCACGATATTGAGGAGCTATCTAAGGCCTGCTCGCGAAGCCGCATCTGCCCGTACTTCGCAGCACGTGACATGGCACTGACGGCGGAGCTGGTCTTCTGTCCCTACTCCTACCTTCTGGACCCGCTGGTGGGAGTGTGGGTGTATTTTTTGCGTATTTCCGTGTCTTTACGTGAGGATGTAGAGAGGGTAATGTGGAGAGGGTGATGAAGGGATGGAAGCAACTACATGGCGGGAACAAATAACCAACCGGCCATGGTCGATGAGATTCAATGCGGCGGCAAAAGAAATTGAACCTTTCCTACCCTGGGACACACTGGGTGGCGGGAAGAGCGGCTATACGCGCAGATCACGGCTCCCGAGTAGCTTTGATACGCGGTTCCAATGTTCCCTGGGAGGGGCTGTGCGGACGCGTGCGTGCGTGCGTGGGGGGGGTGCGCAGCTGGCGGGGAATGCGTGGCAATAAGCTGGTAAGCGATGGCGCTGTGTTTTCCTTCTGCCAGACCTTCTAGAATATCTTCTTCCGGCTCAAGTCCTTGCACCGCACTGCAAGCGATGCCCAACCGTCAACATTCGGGAGTCACGTCTCAGCCATGTCTCGGTCGCCCTAACCTTCGCACGTCGTTCCGTCATCCTCCTCATGGCATCCTTCTCTAATCCGCTGGGCGCTCTCCCCTCTCTTGTCTGGTTCAGGTTCGAGCAGCGCTGGGCATTGACGTGAGCGGTTCCGTTCTCATCTTCGACGAGGCGCATAACATAGAGGATGTGTGCAGGTAGGAACAGGAGCTGGGGAAGAAAATGGAAGCTGCGGAAGGGTTCTCTATTTTTGTTGGAGCACCTCTATCCTGGGGTCGCTTTTGTCCATCAACTCCTGCTGGACACCTCGTAATTATCTCCAGCTCGCTGTCCACGCATTGCTTGCCGCACTCAACTCCGAGGGGACGCTAACCATGGTGGGTATGTTGTTGGGTGTTGCGTTCTCGGGGAAGGAAGGCATTACTGCATGTCCACCCGGTCCGCGCCTCTCCACAATCCCTTACCTTTAGGGAAGGTGGTAGTATGGACTTGGATCTGGACGTGCTTCGCGAGGTAGAGGTGTCGTTCCGGCTAGCTGCTCAGTTGACGAACCGTTCGGAGCTGTATTCGCCGTTGGGAGAGGCGATGGGACGGCTGGGGGCCCTGCTGGGCCGCTTCGAGACGAGCACGGAAGGCATGACGGCGAGCGGCTTCGAAGAGCACGAGGCGGTGTGGCAGGGGGCCAGAGTGAGTCAGCGAACGTGTGAAGGAGAGCAGGAGGGGAGCAGGGGCTTGACCGGCTGACCGGCTGGCTTGGCCAGCTGGTCCCAATACCTCGGGATTGGAAGCATATCGAACCACCTGCTAACCCCGACGCTGGGGTAGCAGGTGGACGGTAAGACGAAAGAACTGTATGGGATGGACGGGGAAAGATTTGGGCTAAGGTAGGGACATAATAAAATATCGACCCGAGTCGGCTACCCGACGAAAGGTGCGGGCTCGATAAAGTGAAGGTGCGCCAGCCAGTCTCGTGGCAATCCTGATGGAAGCTTACAAGCCACCCTGTTCCCCAATAAAGACCTCACTGCCCCCACTGCCATTGGCGCCAACTACTGAAACGTTCCGCGGTCGGCGGATCTGAGCCCGCTGTTTCTTCTCTACTGATTCCTTCTCGTCCGCCCAAAGAAGACCGATTCTATCCCCCGCTGCTTCTCCCAACCCCACGACCGATAAGGCTTTGGCATTGCTGGATGAAGCGGGACTGGGCCCCGCGGCGGTTGGCGAGCTGTACCGGGTGTACGAGCAGGCCAAGGCGTTTGAGGAGACGGCCACTTTCGCCACAGGTGCGGAAGAATTGCAATTACATGGTGGAAAGGGACAGGGACAGGGAGGGGAAGAAGAAGAAGGAAGATGGAAGTGCATGTACTGGATGATGAAAGCTGAACTGCATTACATCCTAGGGGGCGGGAGATGGCTGAAGGTTTGGGGCTACGGAGCGCCTGGAGCCAGCAACGAAATGGAGGTTGTTGCGGCTGCTCGTGAGGCTGCCATTGCCCCAGCCACTGCCATTACCCTGATGCCCCGATGCATATCTTCTTGTGGCTATCTCCACCATTCGCCGTTCGCCATTGCTTTCACCACCACGCACCATTTGTAGATGGCGATGCCGCCAATGAGGCCATCCCTGCCTCCGTCACCCGACCCGGAGCCGGCGGCGCTGCGTTCGGCACCCTGGGCCGCTTGCTGACCGTGCTGCGCTTGATGTACGCCCCCGCGCCGCTACAGCCACAGCCCTTATCGCTGAGGCCGCAACTCCCCCCGCAGCAGCAGCAGCAGCAGCTAAACCGAACCCGGCCCGGCGGCGCCGCCGGGCCGGCGACGCTGACGTCAGCCTCCGCCACTGCAACAGCGTGTGGATTCATCTCCACCACGGCCTCCACATCTGTAGCCAGTGGTGCAGGTGGCGGCGGTTTTATTCCCAATTCCGCGCAACGCAGTGCTGTGGGGTGGCGCGGCGGGGTTGGAGGCGGTGGAGGAGGACCACTGGCGGCGGCGCCGGTAATACCGCCACCGGCTCGTGATAACAGCGGGGATTACCGGGTGGTGGTGAAGCGCTGGATAGCACACGGTGCCAAAGACCGGCGCAAAGCCAGGTGTGGAAAGGTGAACACGATGAAGGGGCCCCTGTATGTGGCTTGAACGGGAAGGGGCCTCGAGGAAGTGGGGCTAAGGACGCCAGAAGGCTTTTGCGAGGCTAAAAGTGCAGCTCGAAGGAGGACTTGGGCAGGCCACGCCGACCGCTCCTTCCGCCCATGGTGATGTGATGTTCCGATTATATCATTCCGATTTTTTATTCCGATATATCACGCAACAGATTTGCGTGATTATTGAGCGTTGCGTGCTGAGTGTCATGCACTTGTTAAACGAGTATGGCACCCCTTCCTGTGGGTCCTACAACGGCCGCTTGTGCTCCTGTCATTCGGCTGGTTGTTTCCGGGCCTTACATCAGCCCGCCCGTCCTTGTCGTGGGGCAATCTAACCCCACACAAGGCACCCTAAACTGCTTGTCCGCTTCCTGGGTGGTTGCCGTAGGTCTCGGCTCCGAAACGGTGACAATCAGGACGAGCCGTGGGCCAGGGGGCCCAGCGCGGCGGTGTCTCTGGGGCTCTGGTGCTTCAACCCTGCGGTGGTTTTCCGCAACCTAGCGGATAAGGCTCATAGCGTTATACTCACCAGGTGCGGACCAGATCACCAGCACTTGCTTCGACTTTTCCCAACCGGTTATTCGGTCATTGTCCCTTGAGAGCCGCTTTTATTTAGTTTTCCTTCTAGCCTGGACTCGCCGGACATACCACAAATGAAGAGGCCTTAATTGAAGCATCCCCCCCAAGATTAAAGTCACCTTCCAGGAGTAACGAAAACCTTAGGGACCTCTCTCCTAAGGGCATGTGTTGGCTGTTCAGTTAAGAACCATGCCGACTGCAAATACTGTTGGGCGTGCCCGTGTACGGGTTCTATTTCAACATCTGGGTCCATTTCTTCAGATGCGAAATGCAAAACGCATACACACACGCGTATATGCGCATGCGCACGCACGTACTTATATACGTATATGTATGGATATCTGGGTTTTCTACTGGGCAAAACAACACGGAGCAGTTAACGCAGGCGCGTGTGTATATCATGTGTATATCCAGCGGCACGTTGTCCCCCCTGGACTCCTTTGCGTCCGAGCTTGGCACCGAGTTCCACATCCGGTTGGAGGCGCCGCATGTGGTAGATATGAGCCGACAGGTACGCACGTATGTATGTATGTATTTGTATGTGCGTAGTTTGGGTAGGTTTGTCAGGGATGAGGTTGAACGATGATGAGATGATGGTGGACGAGGGTGGTTCGTATATGATGAAGCAATGCGGAAGTCACCATGGCGCCTTTTGCCAACCCGTTCCTTTTCGGCAGGTCTGGGCGGGGGTAGTTCCTCGAGGTCCGGGTGGTAGCTTGCTGTCCGCCACGTACCGCGAGAGCGGCAGGTTTGCCTTCCAGGACGATGCCGGAGAGGCGGTGCTGCGGTATTGCCAGGTGGGAAAGACAGAGTGGCAAAACCATATATATAGACTAAGTAGTGAGTACATATGAGACACTCAAAGAGCCTTTGCCGTTAACTTCTCAGGCATAAGGAGCACACATTGCCTCTGAAAGAGCGAAGAAGCTCACGAAGAGCGAAGAAAGAGAAAGGAAGAAAGATACGTGCAGGCGTGAGGGTAAGGCGCCCCGACGAAATCGGACCCAACCACGGAAACCCATGGATATGGACAGAGGAGCACTAAGATTCTTCCAACCATCGATCTTCACTCCACCCGCCGCGTATTGGATTAATCGCATAGCATCTGCAAGCCAAAGGCTCTGCATCGCATCAACACAGCCCCTTCTCGTCCCCAGGTCATCCCCGGCGGCGTGCTGCTGTTTATGCCCAGTTACAGCCTCCTGGAGAAGCTCATGGCCCGGTGGAAGGTAACTTTTGCCGGCGTGCTGGTACGGTGTGGTAACAAGCGATGCTTACTGTGCAACTATTTAGCGCAGGTTGGAAACAAAACGGTCGAGCGGTGTAACCTGAGTTAACTGTAGTTCTTGTTACTTTTTTAACGGCCGGATTGACAGGCCATATAGTTCTGCATTTACAAAATTTAGTTTCAATAAAAGATTCTTTAATAGATCAACTAATACCCAAATATAATGAGTGGATTTATTGGATAAGCTTTCTCCAGTTTTATTTACCCCAGTAGCCTTTGTTCAATAGCCAACGCCATCTGGCGTCGTCGTCTCCCTTCTGAATGCCAGAAGGGAATGAGGCAGGGCCGTCAAGAGATCTGAGCGCCCAACCGCATTCGCCATGGTCATTACAATTCACGTGTTCGTTAGTACTGTACTTGATGGTTTTTGGTCTATACACGGTCTATACACGCTTGCTGAGATATACTATATATGCACCTTCCTTGAATTAGGAAGTTGTAAATTTCGTACATCTCCAGCCCTCAGCCTCCTTCTCGCATATGCGCTTCTTCCAATACTCATGTCTAGATGCTCCCCTGAAAGCATGCCGGCCTCCCTCTCCGCTCCACCCGGTTTTCCGTTCCCCACCCAGTCCACGGGGCTAATGTCCCGCTTGGAGGCCGCCAAGACGGTGGTGGTGGAGCCGCGGGAGGCAGGAAAGGGCTTTGAAGACGCCATGGCGACGTACTACGCGGCTGTGCGCAATGGCAAAGGGGGCCTCTTCATGGCGGTGTGCAGGGGCAAGGTGGGTAAGGTTTCGAAGGAAGATTTGGAAAGGGAGGAGATCTAAGCATACTGCGATCTTTTGACCACCCAATCTTCGGCGTTTCACGTTTCTTCCTTTCGCGTCTACCCACTTGCCGCATCGGGATTTCTTTCCTGCGACCTGGCTCCTTGCGCTGTGGAACACTAATATTGACATGATGCATCCTGTCCCCGCGTTATGTCATCGTCACCCTCTCTCCGGCTTTCGCCATCAATATCAGGCCTCCGAAGGTATCGACTTCGCAGATCATCACGCCCGCGGGGTCATCCTGCTGGGGATACCCTTTCCGGCCATTAAGGACACCAAGGTGAACCTAAGGACGAACCAAGCCGACCCGTGGGTCAGGGCGGTGTGTCTGGGGAGGTTTATTACTGCCCGATTGCGGACAGACGCGTGTTGGGCATTCGGTCGGGTCCAACATGGTTTATGTGTTCATTTGCGTATGTGTAAATCACGAACCCATACTGGCCATGATATGATATGTCAGCCTGCTGCACAACCGGTGTAACCGGTGACGCCTATAACGAAATGGGGTAGCGCCGGACTGGCTGTGCTGACGGCCCAATTATTACTGTGTCCGCGTTATCACCATGTTGCTCCTGTAAGGGCCACGGAAGTTGGCATGAATGGAGATTTTATGGTTTCTTTTTCATTGGTGCAGGTGAAACTCAAGAAAGATTATAATGACGCGGGCTCTGGTCCCGCAAGTGGTCGACCGCCCTCTCAGCGGCTATTGACGGGTGATGCCTGGTACAACCAGCAGGCCTTTCGGGCACTCAACCAGGTGAGCGATTTGCCTTTCGGTCGGTAAGATCACAGGAAGAAGACCCATGTCATACGACAAGCAGTAGGCAGAAGGGCAAGTTGGAACCTCATCTTCCTGGGGTTCAGAGCCCAAAGGAATTGTCAAATTTGGTGGTGCAGATTCATCTTCATACGTTGTTAGTCAGCAGCGTTACCGAGTCATTACTGTTGCTTCCTGCGCAAAATCTCAAGTACCGCAGCTGGGAAGTAGCTACACATGTGTGGGTTCGCATGTGTAGCTACAGAACCCAACCGCAGCGGTCACACGGAAACAAGGACGGTTCAATGCAAATCACAAGGCATGTCAATAGTGCAGTAGACTCCTTCACGCGGGGATGCCGCAACTATACATGCATGAGACGAGACCACACGAAGCTTTCGCCGCCATTGCCGCCTGCTGTGTACAGGCTGTGGGTCGGTGCATTCGCCACAAGTACGACTGGGGAGCCATCATTCTGTTGGATGAACGATTTCGTAACAGCCAGCTGCAGCAGCAGCTCTCCAGATGGGTGCGCACCGCGGTCAAGGTGCGGGGCTGGCATCTTCCTGGGAAGGTATTTATTGCGGTAGTGATCCGGAACACAAGGTTAAAGGGCACGGGCGTTTTATCACAATTACCAAAAAATGCTGAAGATCCTTCCCTACGCTGTATGTAATAATTAAAATGCTTAAAGGAAATATATAAATCATTAAGTGATTCTAATTGTTAACCCATATGTCGATATGGTTGGTGCAGTAACGAACACAATTTAAGGTCGACCTCTTCGTTCGTGCAATACCGGAGTATATCTTCGGCGCCAATCACTGCCACGTGGTGTCCTGCCCGCAGGTCCACGACAATTTCGACATAAGCCTCACGGAGTTGGCCGCCTTCTGCCAGGGTCTCGTGGCAGACCCTCCCAGGCCGACACCGCAGCAACCTCAGGGCCCACCAGCAGCGGCGGCCAGTAGCGCCGCCGCTGCCGCTGGCGAACCATTGAAAGTCTGCGTGGCGCCGGCCGCTGCTAAGGAAACAGAGGTGGCGGGTTCGCGTCAGCGGGTCCAGAAGGGCAGTAAGGGGAGCGTGGACCTGCAGTACGAAGAAGATGCGGTTTTACCGTCGGACCTGCCTGGGGAGAAGGTGGGTGGGGGCGCTAGCATGGGCAACGGGACACTCTTCGACCGCTTTCGCCTGGAAGCTAAAGCCAGCCCGGGAAAAGGGCGAAACCCGGCTGCCACCGGCAAAAAGGAAAATGGAAACGTCGTCGCGCGACCAATTACGACTTTCTTCCCTTCAGCGGCGGGTTTGAGCATGGCGGCGCAGCAAGTCGACACGTCCGCGGCTGCTGAAGCAGTGGTGGTGGCAAAGGGCTGCTGCGGTGGCGGCAAAGACTTCGGCAGAAGCGCAGGATTGAGTGGGAGGTGCGGAGATAGGGAGTCTGGCTGCTCAGCTGGCGGCCTTGGCGGCATGGCACACGAGATCAACCTGCAGGCGAACAAAGGCCTGGAGCCGCCGTTGATTCATACTCAGCTCGCGACGCAGCGATACCAACTGCCGCACTCCGGGCTAGGGCCCTTGGATACTAGGACACACCAACCGGCGGGTCTCATCCAGCCGCCGGAGCTCGTCAAATATCAGCTGGATCACTCACGAACGCAGCAGCAACCGGAGCAGCAGCGATCACCGCTGCAGCTACGAAAGCAGCCGTGGTCCGAGCGCACGGGCACCTCTTCAGTCGATGTGGCTGACATGCAGCAGCCATCCATGCAATCAGGGCACCATGGCCCGCCATACCATCTCCTCCATCCAGCCGGCGGCGCTGAGGGCGGCTGCGCGTTTACTGCCGACCTGCGAGGCGTGTCACCGTCAGCGGGTGCAGGGTCGCCCGCGCCAGCACTCGCGCCGATCTCATGCCTCTCCCCAGCGGCGTTTGAAACCTCATTTCAGCAGCCACTGCCGGGGCAGATGCCACCTACGTACTCCACATCGATGTACAAAGTGGGGGTGCTGTCGCATGGCAAGGCTTCGGAACGACCACCCCATTCTTCATGCCAGCAGCAGCCGCAGCAACCAGAGCGGCAGCAGCATTCTTGGTCGGAACAGCAGCACCACTGGGGGGGTCAGCGCCAATGGCCGCCGCCAATGCAACAGCAGCAGCAGCAGCAGCAGCAGCAGCAGCAGCAGCAACAACAACAACAACAGCCGCATGGTCAGGGCTCGCAAGCACACGGCCACGACACACATTCTCAATGGCAGCATCAGGGACAGGATGGCCAGGCGCCTCATGGGTCAGGCACCCCATCGGCGGGACCCAGGGAGGGCCAGGGGCGAATGCAGCTGATGCACCAATGGAAAGGACAGGAGCAGCAGCAGCAACGTTCGTGGGATGGCAAATCGCCGCACTGGCAACCGCAGCTGCAGCCACAAGTCAATACACAGCTGCAGGATCAGGTGCAGGGACAATGGCGGCAAGCGGCGCGGCAGCAGCATTCTTTTCAGGGTCCCCAAACTGAGAACCAGCAACAGCAGCAGCAGCCGCCGCCAGGACTTCAGTATAACTGTCGGCGTCCGCCTTTCCATCCACAAGCCAACCCTAGGGCAACGGCTGGGGCGTCGGCCGCTGTGCCTCTTCCTGCGGCTACTGCACCGCAGCAAGGTCCTCCCTCCTTTTCGCAGCAGCCAGGAGCGCAAGCAGCTCCCCAACAGGCACTCGAAGGTCTCTGCCTTGAGCAGCATCCCAGGCTTAGTGAGTTCGTCCGTGAAAGACCTGCCGATGGCCCTCAGGCTCCTAAGCCATTCCAGCATGGCTTGGCCCTGCCACGGCCGGACCAGCCGTCGCCGCAGCAATGGCAAATGCCGCCAGCCCCGTCGCACCATAACCAATGGCAACATTCGTTGAAGCCTCCGCAGCACCCCCAATGGCAGCCGCCGCAGAGACAGGACCAGCACCAGCAATATCATCGGCAGCACCAGCATCAGCAACCGCCGGTACAATGCAGAGGATTAGGCTCCGGAAATGCTAGTGCAACTGAAGCACATTCGAATGACGGTTGCGGGCAGCAACAGGTGGAACATAACCCAGACGGGCAGGCGCAGCAGCAGAGGCCGAACTTGCTCCAGTATCAGCAGCTCAACCAGCCACAGCAGGCGGTTGCAGATCAATCAGGAGCTGCAGGTTCAGGTGTCGCGGATAACAGGGTGAAATTTGCAGAGGGAGGAGAAGTGTCGGGACAGAGGGTTATCTCGACCACTACCTGGGGCGGCTACGCGTCGGCTTCTCGGAAGGCGATTGGAATCGGCGTGGGCCCGAGTAATATAGCAGCTGACGGCAGCCGACAGCTCGGCTCGGCAATGGGCATCGCGGCCCGGCCGCCGAAGAAACTGACTTCCAGTCGCGCGCGGGAAGCGGCGAAGAAGCGCCGCCGCGTGCATCACGAAAACGGAACGGGACAAGAGCCTGGGAATAGCAGCCAGTGGGACTCTGTCGATGACGAAGATGATTTCGTGTAATGCAAAAATCCTTTAACTGTGAAAGGTGTTGAATTATTAACATAGGCAGGTTGCCATTGGCTTATGTTACGGGTTGTTGCGGTTGGTGTTGCGCTAAGAATGGTAAGAATGCACGGGCGCTGCGCCTCCCGCATGCATTGTAAAACGAACTGAATGACAAGGTTCAAATCTCAAAAACACGGGCGGCAGAATCTGATCACGGAGTTGTTGTGCCTCGAACGGCCGTAACGGTGCAGTGCACCTCTGGTTGTTGGTGCTCAGAGAAGCTGCTCGTACATCGAAATGTAACACAGAACAGAATATAATGCATACTGGGCAGGTTCGTGGTGACAACTCGTATCTGCCATAGGTTTAATAACTGAGATCTCGGCCCTGACGTACAATTTGTGTCCTTCCAAGATACGAGTATTTTACCCATTGCGGGGCTTTTCCTAGCAACGGTAACAGCGTGGGACCATAAAGGATCAATTTCCTGTCAATTCTTATCCGAGGTGTGAAGTCTGTTCGGAAATCAGAGGCCGCCTCCCTTGTCCCCTCCTTAATTAGATTCTTCACCTTAAGCCTTGTCAGACATACTATTTTTCAAGGGCAAGGTCGTGAGAAGGCATTGCAAGGACAGACGACGTATCGACTCGGACTTGCCGCTTTCCACGTGGGCATCTTGCGGCGAGTGGCTAGCAGCCTTTCGCAAAAAGTACCGTCCAGGGATTTTGCAGCTCGACAGGAATATCTGTTGATATGGTCCCACTGCTGCAGCCGGTCGGCTCGTGGTTGAAACGGAGCCAGGCGCCTGGCGTGCGCGCCTCTGGAAGCATCACCACAAGAACGATACGCGAGCTTTTGATTCTTCCTGCAAGTCAGCTCCGTGATGTCTCAGCACGGTAAGCGCGGGTACTAAAAGCGTTGGCTACGTGGCGTTACGGGGACCTCGTGTTCCATTTCTGGTTAGTAAGATTGCCTGAGGCCAAAAGCCATATTTGGATCCTAATGTTGAGGTATAGTACTTGTCTAACGGTCACGGGCTACAATCGAAGTCGTTGTGAGCGTCGGCAATGTGCGCTGCGTACGCAATGCGACGCTTTGACCATATCATAGCATATTGGGTAACGGCGTTTGTGTTGCACAATTTCAGCACTGTGGCTGTGCAAATCCTGTAGTCAGTTATGACCGCGCAGTTCGTTTTGAACCGCCGCCGCCCTGGCGTCCACGGGCTTAGTCGACCAATACGAATCATAATTGTTTTCGCCTATTGCCTATCGGATTGGCGACTTTCGTTTGCACAGCAAATTGAAGCTCTCAACACCGCTGAATGAGTCTCGTGGGTTGTTGGTCCTGGTAGAAGGCGTATAGCCTCCATGCGTTTTAAGATTTTACAATGCGTTCGCGACGACAGCATAACGCACACCTGGGTTGAACGCAACTATTCATCGTACCGCGCCCGCGGTGGCAGTGCGTTACAACGGCCGTGGTACTCCTTACCTGCATGAGTCTGGATTGACCACGAAGCCCTTGGTTCTGGCGATCTGTGCTTTGTCGGTTGCCCCTAGCTTCATCACCGGGGGAAACCAGGTCAGCTGTTTTTTCCACCATGCACGCCGGTCTTCCGACCTGAGCGGATGTCTATCTCACCCCGTTGCCCCTTCACGTCCTTCTACTTGTACATGCTACGTTTCCGTTCACTTTCTGATGGCTGCCGTGGCGACTGTCACATTTGCTCTTCACGGATTATCGGCTCTTGCCCGCGCCACTTGGCTCATCGCAACGCCTGGGCTCGGTTCGTTCACGAACCGCATCGTTACAGGGTGGCGGAGGTGGCATCGCCATTATCGGCATCGGACAATGCCGCGACTGAGGCAAGCCGCTGGGCCCACATGTCGTATAGCGACCAGTACGACGAACTTTTTTGCCACAAGCCGCTGAATACCAAAAAGGTGGTGCCCAAGCCCAGTAAAGAGGCGCAGGCTGACCAGCCTGGCGCGGGCCACGTGCCGTTCTCTGATGTCTACACCGTTCCCAAGCGCACTTTCTTCGGCCGCAGTTGGAATGCGACTGATCTCTATTACACCGCCTTCATCGGCGGAGTGCACCTGCTGGCGCTCGCCGCGCCCTTCACGTTCTCCTGGGATATGGTGGCTCTGTTTTTGGGGTCGTACTTCGTGACAGGCTGCCTGGGTATCACACTGTCGTACCACCGGCAACTGAGCCACAAGTCCTTCGCAACCCCCAAATGGCTCGAATACGTGCTGGCATATTGCGGCGTGCTGGCGGTGCAGGTACGGAAAAGACATCTATGTTTGTGTGTTTGGCGGGGAGCGAAGGTGTCGAAGAAGTAACACCTGCCGACAGTGGACATGCTGCCAAGTCGGGATGCAGGCCGCGTCTGATGCTCTGCTTATCGGCGACACAAAATCGATGCGCGTTGGTCTTTGCTGAAGAGAACAACAGTCAATTCAGATCGCGTTGGCTTTTGTCCTGTTCAGTTACGGCCCCTATATATGCGCATGCATCTAAGGTGCCCTGATTACCCCTGTTCTCGTGGTCACCGGTGCAGGGTGACCCCCTGGAGTGGGCCAGCAGCCACCGGTACCATCATCTGCACACGGATACGCCCCTGGACCCCCACTCGCCATACGAGGGCTTTTTCTGGAGCCACATGGGGTGGCTGCTAGATAACCAGGTGAGAAGGGGCACGTGTGTTTTCGTTTGATTGCCGGGATGATGAAGTGACCGGCCATGGGTACTCCACTGTTTGCCGGTCTGCGATCCTAACCGTTAGCCTACATATGTCAGCATAGTGTCGAGGAATTGTGAAGACATTTCCATGGTTAACTTACCAGGCAGGCATTTAATGTTGTTGTTATCTCAGTTGCATCCTGATGATGTTCACGCACATAAACGCCCGTGCAACGGTCGCTGTTTCTTCATCAGTAGTGAATCGCGATCGTTCAGTCATCCTCGTGAGTTGGTACTGTGAGATTGCGATGCAGTGAAGGGCTCGATCTCTGTGGATTAGCCGGGTCTCCAGTGTAGCGAGACCACTGAGGGTTTCCTCGCCTTTCTAAACAGTCACAACCATTTCCTTCCTGGACAGGCCACGATGGAGCGCGTGTCCAACCGTTCCAACGCTGATGATCTGGAATCGCAGTGGTACTACCGCTTCCTGCGTGATACATATGGCTGGCACGTGGCGGCGCAGTTCGCGGTGCTATATCTGGTAAGTTGCTGGGAATGCTCATCCAAATATGTCCTGCGCAGTGCCAGTGGGGTGTGTTTGCATTGCATTCAGCCCCCTTCGGGCTCGTGTGGTGCATCATCTGGTCCCTCATTAGTTTGCGCTCCCATCGCTCTTTAGAAGTTTCTTATCGTGCCCCTCCTCCCCGCTCCATGCTCTCCCTGTAAAGGCTGGCGGTTTACCGGCCATGGTCTGGGGCGGTGCGCTGCGGATGGTGTGGGTGTGGCACATCACTTGGTTCGTGAACTCGGCCTCTCATTGCTGGGGCTACCAGGTGGGTGTTTGTGTTGATAGAGTGTCAAGAGCGGTTACCAGCGGGTTAGTTGCATAAGCGGGCTAGATGGCTGGCTCGTCGCTCACTGCACCAGTTGCCGGAGTGCTGCTTTGGAACGTTGTTTCGCTGTCCTTTGCAGTAGCCGCCAGCTCTGGGGGATTTTCCTGTCTCTCACGAGGCCTAGAACGTAGCCTGCTTGCCTGCCCTCTCTTGCGTTCTCTATTAAGACCGGTTGCCATATCTGGTAACCGTGCACGTGCCGCCCTGCACCGCTGTCATGCACTCCTGTTCTGATACTCTTGCTGTCCTCTTTTATAAATAGCCCAGGTAGCCGCACCAATAATTCGACCCCTCGTCGCTCGCAGGACTACGACACGGGTGATCTGTCGAAGAACAACTGGTGGGTTGGCATCCTGGCCTTCGGTGAAGGCTGGCACAACAACCACCACGCCTTCGAGTTCTCGGCGCGCCATGGCTTCGAGTGGTGGCAGGTGGATATGACCTGGGGGATGATCTGCGTCCTAGAGAAGCTGGGCCTCGCCAGCAACATTAAGCTGCCCACAGAGCGGCAGAAGGCCCGACTGGCCATTAAAAAACCCGCGGCCTCCGCTTCGTAATTTGGAGGAGCTGCACTGGCCGCTGCGTTCTAATGACCTCTTCGCACTGGTGGATGGACCGCTTGCGGCCCATCGGCCACATCCACATGTGAGCGGAAGTTGGGAGGGCACATCCACCCCCTGATGCGCGAGAAGGAAAGCAGGGCGTAGGGCGGCAGCTTGGCGGTGGTGGTCGCTTGGTGTGCAACCGTTCTGGGTCGCTTCCCCTTGTTTGGAAGTCGCAAGGTTATGGACCGTTACCATGGTAGCCTTGGGTGCCGCTGCAGCAGCTGCGGTCAGCTAGTAACGGCGCACGTTTTATGAGTGGCCGGATGTCGAGATGAGACGGTAGGATTTTATATGGGGAGAGGGAGAGATCAGTGGGCTGGCATGCGGGATTTTGTGGGGTAGATAGCTGTAGCAGGTCGCAAAGCTGCAACGGCACTATGGGTATGGCGACTGTGGTGGTGCCGCGGCGAATGCGTCGGGGGATTTTCTCGTGGACTCCCGAGCGGAAGGCTTCGTCTGTTGTGCGATGGTCCTCGTTCGTTGGTTGTGTACGATCGTGGTTTGTGGTTCTTCGTTTGGCTGTTGGTGAGTCGTTGTTGCTGCGTTTTGGCTGGTATCCGCGATATGCCCTCGCCATGGCTGTTGGCGCAGGCTGGACCAGGCAACAGGTCTTCTCATGCCTCTTCCTGGTGGGGGTATGTTGTTTGATTAATTATCCAGCTGGTTGGTTGGCTGGAGTTGAAATTAACAAAACGGCGGCCATCCGGCAAGACGATACCTGAGGACATACAGTAGCACGGTATATCTCTGCCTGCAGAAATGCACCATATTTCGATGGAAAGGCAGGCTGCATCGGAGTGATTTGGAAGTCGTTAACGTCCAACGTGACGTTTACCCCACCCGCCAGACCGGAAGGGAGGTGGGAGAGCTGAGAGGCCGCAGGAGCGATAAGGCACGAAGAATGCGTCGATTGGTTGATGGAGTGGTGATGCTGTCATTATGGTGTTTGTGGAGGGCCCGTAACGGTATGCAATCTATAATGTGGGTACCATTTTACTTCATTACTATAATATAGAGGGCGTAGATTCTCGGAGCGGACGTATAAATTGCAGCTTTTATATTTCGTATGCTGTGTTTTCAAGGGTTTGGAAGTCGTTTATCCGGGGTTTGGCTGCGTTTTCATATTCGTCCGCCACAATGCCCCTGGTGCGATTGTCCAGATCTTCATCTGTCCCAGTCTGGTTTTGAGAAGAGAAGCAGCTATTTCGTTGGCTCCTACTTACATATATACGCCTACTTTCTTGCTGTGCTCATCTATGTGTGTATTGTAATTGCGAAGGGAGAAATACCATGCTACTACACTGCGCTGTGTTGTACTTAAGGAGGTGACAGCTGCATCGTTGTCGGAAGCCTCGGTTGCACACCAGCGTGGCGATATTTGTTCATTGTACTTCCATTCTAAATGCAAGAACGGCTCCGTGGCGCCTCTACCAGTGCGATTGTCCCGGTTACGCGTGGCGTTCGCCTTTGTGACGGGGCCAATCCCCGTTTCCCGTATTGCCCGTGTCCGGTGGAAGGAATATCGGGCATGAAATACTCGGGCTTTCGTGACCGGTTATGTAAGCATGTGGAGCGCTTCTCATCAGTTCGTGTCACTTCGTACCGATATGATACATCAGGGCCGGTCACATATGGTTGAAAATGAGCTGGTCAGACTGGGGTTAAGCTTCACAACGCTTCCCCTACTTGCCTCCGCCCTTGGCGGCCGTGATGAGCACGTGGTCATGCCCGGTTGCTAGTCGCCAGCCCATGGACTGATCCCTGAGAATGACCAATTCCTATCTTTTTTCTCCTCTGTTCTTCGTCCATGGGGATGCCGGGCCGATTCCCATCACTTCTCGTCGCTGGCGATTGCTGAGGCTTTTTCAAGAGTGTCTTGCATCTCGCGGCCTTGGGCTTGTCGTGCATGGTAATTACTACGAGGTATACATAGGTTGTAATTGTGCAGCGAGTGGAGAGGTGTTCAAGAATGCTGGATCGGGCAAATATATCGCCGAGAGTTAGCTGGGCCAACTAGTTCTTTAGTTCGTAGTGCTGGTACGGTGTCACATGAATCCCATTGTGTAGGATTTCGCGCTCTGTGTGGACTTGTAACTATATTTGCTCACGCAAGAGGACCTTGAGCGCAAGAGAACTTTGGCCTAAATCCCTATGAATGTGTAGGATAGCAATGAGTATTTGAAAGGTGAAGGCGATAGAATCCTTGCGAGCAACCGTGCATCCATTACATAAAACGGCGCGGATAAGAGTTATGCTAGCATCCGGTTGTTCACAACACCCGTTTCCCTGATCTCTGGACGCCCATCGCGGAATTTTGGCTATCCCGGGCTGCATTGCATTTAACTCCCTCACTGGCGATGGCACCTAGATGGTGGTGACCGGACCCGCATTCGCCACGCGACCGACCAGTGGAGGCGCCTTTTCAATCCGCAAGGTTCACGGCTTTTGCTGCCGTTCACAAAGCACACATCTCCCCAACATCCCTGACCCAGAGGGACATTCTATGTAGGAATACATTTCATAGGGAATCTGAAACCCCCCCATGTAATCTCGACCCAAGGTTTTGCTCTCTCACCGTCCCAGGAGCAACGACCCAGTGACCCGGTCAAAATGCTTTGATTCCACAAACCGCGACGCGCCATGATAAAGATTAGGCTTAAGTAGAACGCGTGCTGTAATATCCCTTGCCATTGGTCAGAATCTCAAGAGTCTCTCTTCATGCGCAACCAGATCCGACCTGCTACCCACACGGCCTCTGCTGCATGACAGGCCCCTTAGCACTCCGTAGCGTTGCTGCTGCTGTGGCCGGGCCACAAGCCCTCCATCCCTCGGCCTCTGCGTTGGTTAGAGCTCCTCAGCTTTCTGAGCCACCACCACCGCCGCCGCCGCCGCCGCTGGGCAAATAGGGCTTGAGCGCATTTGCCAAGTTCGCAAGGGAACGTGTTTGCACGAAGACGGTGCCAGGTCCCACGAATTTATTGACAAGCCCCTCGCCCGACACGAAGCTCTTTAACAGTGACTTGGACGCCTTGCCGATTTCCCACTGCATTCCGGCTGTCCACGCCACGCAGTAGCCATTGTCTAGAGGAGGCCAGATAGAGCGCCAGGGCGAGCGCAGATTTCATGCACGAGAATACGCATGACCTATAAAACTTCTCGATAACTGAATCGGAAGGGGCCCCTCAATATTCCGAAGGTTAGAGAGGAAGGTAGAGAGAAGTGATCAGCACGCTCTTGTGCTTCCACATTTCGACCATCCCTTGGCCAACCCACCCCGAATAGAACGGTATGCTTGGGGCTGCCTAGCGTTATAAAACCCGCCCATACTCATTTCGAGGCGCCTCAGTTACCACTTCCATTCCCAGGTGTGGGCCCACACCAGTTCCAATCATTCCCGAGCCTCTCCACTCACCGATCTTGCGTCGCTCGCCAGGCGCCAGGTCGTACCGCGTTATAGAGCCGTACGAGCATGCCAGCAGGCGGCCCCGGCCAGCGGCCTCCATCATAAAGAAGCCCTCACCGCCGCAGCAACCCTATGAGGTCAACGAAAGGGTGGGCAGGACAGCCCTACAGTTAGCCCGTCCCGAATGGCCCCAAAACGAGTTAGCGGACGGAGGATGGGGCTGTAGGACAGGGACGCAGGTCGAGCGCGGGAGCACATCAAGCTGAATCTAAATTCAGAATGCTGTGAGAAAGACCTGTAACATGGACGCCCCTTCGCAGCCATTAAGTTACAACGAGCGTAGAGACGCATGTCCAAAAGGCCTTTCAGACATGGCTCAATGACCCGATCATCTCGCCATGACCTTCGCTCGGAGGGCGGAAGATTGCAGCGAACTTCCTCCCTGCTCTAGGCACTGACAACAAAAAGTGCACCTTACAGGAGGCGCCGCACAGTGTACCCGTGGTCGCATGATGTGTCAACGCCTTGAGCCACCAGTCGCCATCCCGTTTGCGAAGGAGCCTGACCAGTATCCCTCTCGAATCCTATTGTTATTCACGATCCGCTTGCAAACCCCAACTCTACTGCCTTCGGTGACCAGGTTTAGGGTTTTCGCAATCCCACCATATAAACACCGAACCGCCTCTGGAGCGCCCCAGCTCCCCCCACCTGCGCGAGTCCGAGCATCTTGACTCCTATGTCCACACTCTCATCGCAGGCCAGGAAGCCGCCAGGTTGGATCACCCAGCCTGAAAGACCGAGCAAGGGGGCAGTGGGGTGGTGGAGGAGCGGAGGGCAGCGGGGCGAAATCGGGGCTCATCAGTCAGACCTACCATCTATTATGCTATACTCTTGGGACTCCCTCAATCCCATTACCGCGACTTCATAATGGGGGGCATTGAATATTGGGAGCTACCTACCCATTCCGCCGTTCAGGTCCAGCATGATAATCTCTCCAGGCACTGGGGGTGCCAGAAGAACATCCCCACGGGGCCCGCTCCCAGGAATCAACCTTCAGCAACGGGGAAACCGGGAATAGCGGACCCGGCCACAGAAGCCCGCAGCGCAAGACGAGTAAAATGCATTTCGGCTTCTGACGTCCACTTGATTCAAGTGGACGTGAGAAGCCGAAAACGGGGCATGTGGAAGCGAAGCAGATGAGGGGCGTGTGGAGGCTAGTGGGGCATTAATTTTGTCCGAACGGTCAGGTAGAGGGACGGAATTTAGAGCAAGTTCCTAGTAGTTTGTCATCAACGTGAAATTAACAGTCGCGTGCTCAGTGATTGCTAAGGCGATGTGCTCAGCCCTCCAAGACATGCAAGCTTTGCCCGTACATAACGCTTACGAGAAGTGACTAAAGAACATGGAGCCGCCCGCGCAACAACAACGCAATAGAGATGATCCAACGCCGCCCTCCAGGCGCGTGTCTAGGTCAACGTTGTCGGACATGGTAACCATTACACCGCCCTGGCTCTTGACGCCGTCTTGCGCCGAAACCGAGACCTCCACGGCCGCGAACGCGCCATCATATTTAAGCTTATATTTTCCAGTTGGATCATGGAAGGCATGGATCTGCGCTGCGGAGCCTGTGTTGCACGTGAAAAACTGCATAGAGTCAAGGGCAGCTGGGCAACTGTCGATAAACAGGACGCCATATCACCTGGGTACGACACCAGTCGCTCTTGCTCCGCTGATTTCAGCGATGGAACGGGGAGGCCGGGCGCGGCAGCCATGCTTTCCGACAGCTCCACCGCGAATCGACTAGCTGAATACAAAGCAGGACTAAAGCTTAAAGTGGATAGATGAGTAGATTAATCTGAGTGATCAAAGATCATGCGTATTTAACCGAAGGACAGAGCGCTTGCTGTCAAACCTGTACGAAAGTTACGGTGGACCGGGACCGAACGACTGAACGGGCAGGTGCTGCAGTATGTAACCTCGAATTACGTACAGATTTTGGAATGCAGGTTCCGAAGTTTGCATTTGACTGTGTGGCGCTTGCATACAGCAGATGGCGGTTTCCAACCGTTTCGCGATCAAAGGTCCTTGGGGAGGCTAGCCGTACGAGGGAAAGTAATATATGTCTGTGACTTCCATACGGGAAATGTTTCTCATAGGCCATAACAAGGTGCATGTGTATCAAATACGCAAGAGCAAGCCAGCACACTAATGCCGTGAGTCCTACATAGCAGAGCAACCCCTACGGGCCCGCGGGCTCAGATTGCTGGTGTTTATCAACCTTTAGATTTCCTTAAGATTAGGAAGTCAGCTTCGTTAGACACGGCTTACAGCTGATGGCAAGCCAAGTATTGCACCTAGAACAGGTCATCAACGGGTTGCGCTTCCATCCCAGTAGATGGATAGGTGGCTACAACTTTTAAAAGGCTCGTACGGTTCATACGAACCCGAAAGCTCAAGACCCGCTTTATATAAGCAGAAGAAAAACGAAAAAGAAAGTTTTGGGGGAGGAAAGAGGTACGAATCGAAGAAAAACGAGCGACTGTGGGCAGCCCTTGTAGAGGTGTGTAGATACATGTTATTTAGTTGCGGGAGCGATGATCCCTGGGCAGCCCACTGTCCTGATCCGCAACCGTTTAGTAACAAAACCGCACTATGACGTCCATTGTCTTCATCGACATCAGCACCATCCTCCCTAGGCGATTCTGGTGTTGTTGAGGGCATTGCCGTGATGGCATGTTCCTTCACGGAAATGCTGTAGTACAGATCTCTTCAGATCTAAGCCGGAAGCTGCATCGAATGGATGCAGACTAAGATCACGCTTGATCGTGATCGTTCATCAAGCTTGGGTTATCGCCATGGTCTGGTGCATTGGAATGGCAAGTGCCCAGGAACCCAATCACCGCAAATGTTGATCACGAACCAAAAACGTTGATAGATTTAGTTAAGTCGTCCGCCATCACTTCACCGCCTTGGAACAGACAGTCACAACAACACCAACAGGTAGATGCCGAAGTAGTGCGCAGTTGATCCAGGCCGGTACTTGGGAACGTCATGGTACTAGGTCCCGCCGCTTGGCGACACACGGCGACAGGATGGTGATGCGCTGCTGTATGCTGGTAAGTTATGACGGCTTGCGTCCATTCATTTTCACGTCTTATGCATTTTCGTGCATGCGTAATACCCTGAAAAACTAAGGCAGCTGATAACGCATAGCTGAACCTTCATCGTACCTCTCTTGGCTGTGCTAGGCCCCTCTTCTATACTCATGCCTATCACGGCCTATGTAGCATAAGCTTGTAATCAATGCACTCCGCTTCGCTCCATTGTGCTTCGTCCGACCGTGCGAGGATTAGGTCATCGGCAGAACCCACTCCATCGTGGCAGGCACCTGACTGGCAGGTGGATGCAGGCACATGCACATGCACTATGCTATGCGCCAGTACCTAGGATGGATCTTGGGCCAAATATGAACGGCGGTAGCAGTGGTTCGGATATGTAAACATCTTAGGCGAGCGGCACAGAGAGACTGGGAGGATGCCCTTTAAGGGCATTCCTGCAATATGGCCTGACACGCAGCGGTAATCGAAACCTCCGCCCCCCGGGGCCCCTTTCCCTCCTGACGAGAGACAACTGTGTTGCTCTCCACAGAAGAGACGGCAACCCGCATGTACTTCCAAAATATGCATCACAACATGGGACAGTCAGATCGTCGAGCAGCAACAACAGCAAGGGCAACCGCAGCAGCAGTACCAGCACCTCTACCTGTTCAGAAACAGGTAGAGGCCAGCAAAAAACCTGAGACGCACATCCGGATATATATATATATATATATATATATATATATATCGCACTGGCCCTACTCCGACATACAACCAATGAGTCAACAAACTTTACCGAATACAACCGATTCAACCACCACACCTGGACGGCCCGGGCCTCCGCGATGCTGCACGAGGGCCAGATAGCCGCCTGTGAGCGAGCGTGCAGCTTCCTGCCTTACAAGACGCGGTATAGATGACCGCGGCACTTACGTCACAAACGCCGCTCGGGAAGAGGAACTGCGTCCACCAGCGGCTTGACGACGGAGCTAAGCCCGCGTGCTGCAGGCCTTCGCGTGCGCTAATGCCGAGACGTGCTTATACTTGTCATATCCATTTAGCTGTTCCTATCTACGACGACGCTGCAGGCGACAACAGAGCCAAACCGAACTGACACACCATATACTATTCAGACAGAAGCAATTCATGAAGTATTCGGGTACAGCCAAGAGTACGATTACGTAGGAGGGGTAGAGCGGTAGGAAACACGGCTCCTCCACATCATCGAACATGTGCTGCGATATGGCACTATTACGCACTCACGCCAAGCTGAGCCATTCTGCAAAAGAAGAGATATGACATATATGAAAAGTTGAGAGCGCCACGCCTTCCGCGTCCTGCTGTTCGGGCATGGACTGGATGACCATACACCGAATCATCGCAATGTCTTCACGTGGACGGCACGTACTAGAGGTAATTTCGCAGGGTGCATCAAAACTCCACGGACGGCCAGTTCACAGGCCCACCTATCTCCTTCACCACGCTGGTGACCGTCACATGGTGAAGGCAACTCAACCAAATTCTTCCCGGTGCAGTACCTATTAATATGCGATATGGCCGTCCCCCGACACCTTCGCTTCAGCCTCAAAGGCCATAAGCCTCAACGCACATGCGCGCGCGCTCACATACACAAGCTTCATGCACATAAGCACAGCTCTCGAAATGTGCATTTGAGGGCCGCATCAGTTGAGGGCCGCGCGCACGTATGCATGGTGCTACAAACTGCGGCATGCCCGCTCTGGCCATAGCCCCCCACTTCTTCGCTATATCCGCTAAGCCTGCATGACTTATCTAATCCACCCCACATCTGCACCCGCCTTCACGTGAACGGATCTGCATCCATCACGTTAACGTGGCCCGAAAGTGCGATGGTGGCGCTTTGCCACATCTTGATGACATCATAACGTCGTTATGACATCGTTCCTAAGCTCCTCATGACGTACTGACATCTTCGATTTGCGTATGTCGCACCTGTTGTACTTCGGCGCAATAGAACCCTTCTATAAGTCTTGTCGGATGCGTCATCAAAACAATTAACCCTCCATGCTGCGTCATTAAGAAGCCGAAGCACCGGTTCTTGGCCGGCTGGCGGCCGTTGATAGTCTACCTACCTAAGCTACCTAACGTTTCGACACATTCTGGTGCTCTTGTGTCTGCGTCTGGACCTGCGAAAAGCTTTTTCTCCTTAACGTGGGTCGTTTCCCCCCTTAGAATTCTACACGACATGCCACATATCAAATACCAGACACCACATGTGTGTATGAAGAGGGCCTATGCGGCGCAAATCCCCCCGTGCTGCCACTATCAGCAACGTAGCCAAGGGCCCCATCAACCACTTCGACACCGCTGGTGGCAAGTAGCTGACGGCATCGCCAACACTGTGTCCCCTTCGGCCTCCCCTCCACCGTCCGACGTGCTCAGTATCAACGAACGGCGGTTGCAGCTTCGATGTCGGGTCTGGGGACGGCGGATCTGAACAGCTCGGCTGCTGCGTGCCCATCAGTGATGCTGAAGTCACCGGGGCATCGAGATCAACATAAAAGAGGTTCACCCTCACCCGCCATCCGGGGGGGGAGGACCACCTCTCGCTCGCCGTTTTGGGGGCCTTGGAGGCGGCCGCGGCGGGGGCCGGGGCAAAAGTCGGGTTGGAGGCCGCGGTGGAGGCCTGGACCATGACGGCCGTGGTGAAGGAGGGCGTGGGGGTTGTGGCGATGGCGGCGACGATGGGGAGGGCGGCGGCAGGGACGGGGGAAACGGGGATGGTTGTCGTGGCGGTGGCGGTGGCGGTGGCAGCGGCGGTGATGGTGGTGGCGACGGGGAAGGCGGCCTGGGCGGCGGAGGGGAAGGAGGAAGTGGTGGTGATAGTGGTGGTGATGATGGCGATAAGGGCAAGCGTTGGGCCCGTGGAGCAGGTGGCCGTTTTAAAGATGGCGATTTTGGTTTTGTCGGGGGGGAATTCCTCAGCGGCTGCGGAAGGGAAGTAGGGCGAGGCGGTGGCGGACTTTGCCGCGGGCTTGGTGGCGGTGGGCGAGGGAGTGGAGGGCTGCGTTTAGGTGGTGGCGGCGGAGAAGGCCGTGGAGGTAGCGGCGATGGGCGAGGGAGTGGAGGGCTGCGTTTAGGTGGTGGCGGCGGAGAAGGCCGTGGAGGTAGCGGCGATGGGCGAGGGAGTGGAGGGCTGCGTTTAGGTGGTGGCGGCGGAGAAGGCCGTGGAGGTAGCGGCGATGGGCGAGGGAGTGGAGGGCTGCGTTTAGGTGGTGGCGGCGGAGAAGGCCGTGGAGGTAGCGGCGGTGGGCGAGGGAGTGGAGGGCTGCGTTTAGGTGGTGGAGGACGCGATGGCGGTGGAGAAAGCCGTGGGCTGGGAGGTGGCCGCCATGGCGGTGGTGGCTTGAAAGGGAGTGCCCGTGGCGGCGGGGGGCTGGGTGTGTGTGGCCGTGGCAGCGGGGGGCTGGGCGGGGATGGACGTGGTGGTAGCGGGATAGGGGGTGGCAGTGGGCTGGGAAGTGGAGGCCGAGGCGGTTGCGGGATGGGCGGGTATGGAGGTGGCGGTCGGGGAGAATGCGGGGATGGCTTGCCGGGAGGCGGCGGGCGTGGCGGTGGGGGGTTGAGTGGTAGTGGCGGCGGCGACGTACTGGGCGATGGTAACCATCGCGGTGGCGGCGATTTAGGTGACGGGCGCATTGCATTTCGAGGTGGCGACCGCGACAGAGGATCAACCCCCACTCCAAAAATGGATTCGCCACTACCACCAGACATCCGGCCAATACAATCTGGGTCATCCACATCCGCCAGAAAGTCGCAGTCGTCATCGACGTCGTCACCACAGAACTGTTCCGTCGCAGCCAACCGACGGCAAAAGTTTGCCAGGGCGCCCTGCCCCGCCAGCCATTGACTAAACCTTACTGTCAGCCCCGTCACGTTGTGTGAGTACGTCTGCCCTGGCGCCAGCTGAGCTTGAAGTTCTGTACGGGAAATCGCCATCGATTCCGTGCCGCTGTAGGTATGGATGAGCAGGAACGCCTTGTTGTTTTGTGCCGACAGGAAGGGCAAGTCGAACGGCGGCACATTCATGCGCGTGGAGATGTAGAATCGTTGGTTGGCGGTCGCTCCAGGGATCATGACCACCATGACAAAGGACGCTGGCCCGCTGGATTGCGGCGGCACCATCAGCGGCAGGTACTTGCCGATGCGCAGGTCTGCCCCCGTAAGCTGCCGTACTGGGGAGCCCCAGCCGAGCTGTGACGCACACACACATACACACACATGGTACAAACAATGTTTAACATACGGATGAAGACGGAAAGCAAGGGGAGCCCGGAAGTTAAGAACCCAGACAAGAAAATGAGGAGGGCGATGATGAGGGCAGGAGGACCGGTACGGAAGGCAAGTACGATGAACAACGGATCCGATCACAGGAAGGTTAGTCGACGATTATTCTCTTCTCTTCTGTTCTGGTTCTTCGAATGTGGGATGGTGAAGAGTGTGTGCGCGTCTTGCTCTGCGTTTGTACATACCTGCCAATTGTGTGGAGCGTTGAAGCAGCGGATGCCTTGTCCATCCACCGCCCCCATGGCGCACGTCCAATCGCACTGGTCATCCAAGGAGCATCCCGTCACAGTGCTGGCGTGGGCAAAACCTAGGTTGTGACCGGACTCATGCAACCAAAACTCAAGACGGCTGAAGACATTGCCAGACAGCCAGATGAAGCCCGTGCCGAACGCATTGTAGCTCGTACTGGATAACCGAGGGCCATACGTCGACACGCCGATGAAACCATTACACTCTGCTTGTGAAGATGGATTCGAGAAATTTCACAAGGGCGCGATGGTTGGAGGGTAGGGCGAGAATCGGTCCTGGCCACGCCGCTTCTATATGATACGTGAGCATTTGCCCCAAGCCGATACAAATACCAAATGAACTGGGATCAGGGGGTTGCGCCCAGCAGTGTGAGGTCAGCTCAGCATAGCACACCAATACCCGGAAAGGACGCCGCAGGTCCTCACTCCAGACTGCAATACGCCCCACTTCATTACCACTTTTTGCCTATTCCTTTGTCCTCTTGCCTGCCCGCGGCTCTTCCCTCTCTCCCCTCTCCTAACCAACTCGCCGCCCCTCCACCAACCCGTAGCGCCCTCTTCCATTCCCCCTTGGTGCTTGCGATTGCTCACCCGGAGTGGCCTGTGTAAAGCCCATCGGTACAATCATCACTTGGTGGGTGAACTGGCTGGAATCAACGCCCTCGGACATGGCCCAATTCCGCAGGTAGTACTGCCACTTCTCTATGCTGAACCCCCGACACGAAGACGTACTGAACGTATTGCCGCCCGGGTAAGTGAACGACAAGTTGTCCAAGGAGCCGTTGCACGGCACCTGCACGGGTCCCATAACCCGCACCGTCGGGGGCCGGACTTGACCGTACGAGCATGTGGTGTAGTAACCCGACATGTTCCGTTGGATGGGCCCCGTGCCGTTGAAGTAGTCGTCGTCCGTCAGGGTTTTGTTCAGGAGCCCAGTGCCGTAGAACAGGTCGTACACCATCTGTTGGAAATAGGATGAGGTAATAAAACGAGCAAATTTGACAACTACAAAGAAAAAGCAGTAAACTAAGCCCCCAAATTGGACAGATGGAAACTCTACCGCAAGCCCCCCAAAGCCTATACACAAGGACTGCAGATAACAATGAAAAATGTTACCCATCAACAATAAGATGGACACAATCAGCCGTGCGGGAGGCTCTGCTTTAAAGGCAGAGCTTAGGGCTTTAGGTGGAGTGGAGTGGAGGGGGCTGAAACGCAGCTGAATGGGCTCCTCCACGAATGTCCCAGGCGCCGTCGCAATTGCCACACTTCCATCTCCCCGCTTCAAGGATCGTACGGTTCTCTTCCTCTCCTAGAGGGGCCCCATACGATGCCCGTACCTCCTCAGTGACTGCTGCCGGTTTGCCGTAGCCGCAGAACGTCGTCAAGAAGACCAAAAACGAGGGGGCCGTGGGCGTGGAAATGACACCCCCGAATAATCGGCGGCGATCACCTTCACCTTCACCTGCATTTGCACCTTCGCCGGCCCCTCCCTGTCCTTCGTACAACCTGGGCACCTCGCAAGAGTAAATTACGCCACCGGATACATTCTGGTACGACAATCGTACACGGACGTTAGGCATCAGCCCCTCCACGCCTACGCTGCTGCAAAACGCAATCCGATACATGAAGCCGTCGTCTGCTAGCAGCGATGTGTCCCAAATATCACCGCCTTTGAAGAACGACATAGACTGCATCAACAGGACACCTATGAGGAGGGAAGACATACAAGGGAGTAAGCTACCGTACATATGTACGGGAGGAAGATGCATACACCGTACGTATATGTATGTACCGCCCATGGGAGGACCTGGCTTCGCACGAACCAATACATGGCCAAACGTATGTGAAGAGAAACGGCCCAGCTCCCAGGCCTGGGCAACTGAGATAAGCAAAAGGACGAGTAGAGAACGCTTCAGTGGGCAGGTGCACCCATCAGCAACAGCGAACGGCGATCAAGCCTCCTCCGGCAGCAAGCGACTCTGGCACCACATGATGCAGGAACTCGCGATTTCGATGTGTGCTATCGTGAGGAACACATATACACGCGTGCGTGTGTGTTTTAGGGCTTATGTCGGACACAGGGATGGAAAGAGAGAGATCCTTTTGAGGGGCGTAGGAAGCACCACCACTCCTTGACGGCCCGTTCGGCCGCCGGGTCTCCCGAGTCTACTACCCTCGAGCTGTTTCCTCAACTTCGACTCTAGAAGGCAATCACAATTGTGGTCGTGCCACAGCTTTAAAACGTCCCCTGCACCCCAATATATGCTGATCTTTCACCACGGGCCCAGAAACATGGCGGTATTGCACTGGAAGGACAGCCTGCTAAGTACGGAAGGCTTCCTTAAGGATCGCGTCCTCACTACGGCGCCGCATTGTACCCCTAGCTTTACACACCTGCAATTTCACCGGGTAAATCTGTTTGCAGGTGCTGGGCTGTCGCGGCGCACAGGAACGCGACGAAGGCTGCCACTGCCCACAGTAGTTGAGGGACACTACGTAAAGGCGGCGCCTTGGCCGTGTCAGCAGCATCAGGATTGTGCCTCAGATGATGTAAGGCCGTCATTTCTTGATGAAAGCTGCCACTGCCGAGGAATTACCGTCTGCAGGACAAATCAGTTAGGTATAGCTGGACCCTGGTCGCCATTGGCAAATATGCGACGAAGCCCTTTGCACCGGTGCTTTTTCCACTTGAGCACACTCGAAAAACGTTTTTATTGTGATATTTATTGATATTAAATTCTAGGTCTATGAAGTAAAATAATGTTGAAGGTGTGAGGGAAAAAGGTCGCGGTACCCGGAAGCTATGACTGCGAATAAAGTCTTAAAAGACCTGCTTACAAAAACAATTGAACAATTTTAAAAGTAAATTGTAGTGAAAACTGGGCGAAAGTTGGCTAACTCTAGCAAAATTCGGCGGTCGGACGGAACGCTTCGAGACCAGGACCCGTCCTAGCAGAATTTGCCATTAAATTAGCATAGGTATCACGTATAAATGCTAATGACACGGTAATGTCACAGTCAGCTCGGTTCTGAGGCTACAGTCCAGTAAAAATGTACGATGACAACTGCAAAAAGCCCCTTCACTTCTTACTATATAAACTCTTAGATCACAATATTTTAAAATTCTTAACAAAAATAAAAATTTGCTTATGTTTAACGTAATCCTTTGTCAAGCAGTAGATACGGGATTTTCGACGAATAAACAAGTAAATCAGAGATTAAGGAAAAAAAACTAAAATTGTAGTAATTCAAAATTTCTTGAATATAAGTATTTTCCTGTTTCAAAGGAAGAGGAATCTACAAATTCTACACGGCTTTAAGCTGTCATTATCACCACGCGGCTACGAGCGCAATGTGCTACGTCTTCAGCTACTTAAAATGTTCTTATTGTCAAGAGTTTCTGCATTGACAGTACGCCACGATAAGCTGTTGCGTGAAGCTGCCACCTACCTGAGCGAATGTAACATCTTTGTTTCTTTGCGTGGGCAGCTACCTCGCCCGGTCTACTGTCTAGTTGAATGAGCTTGTGTACGCAATTGGCCAGTCGGGTTGCGCCGTCAGCGCATAATATGTCGGCCAGGTACCTCTCTATAAACCCGTACACCTCGTTGTCTCGCATCACGAACCCGTTCTTCATTTCGGTCAATGAAATGGCTTCAATCATAACCTAAAACCAAACCGCCCAACATTTCCAGTTGCTTGTGTAACCCGAATGCTCCCTGGGTCACGCTGGAATAGGACAATCACGTGCGCCCTCGTGTGCCTCATGCAAGCAGCTAGATTGGACGGCATTACCACCACAGACTCTGCTGCTAACCCAGGTGCGGAGAGCTGCGGGCACGGCGCACCGGCGCGCTTTTGCATACCGTCCTAATCTCCTGGCATCCATGCGGGCAGCTGGCCTGCACGTACGTACCTGGCCCAGCCAAGCTGCTGCACACCTTGCTCTAATTGAATTGGCAGACAACGAATGGGGTATGTAGTTAGTCCACAGTTCTCCTATGCTGCGAGGTGCAAGGTTCAACAATTGTTCCTAATTGTGCGGTTGCCAGTGCCCGCCGTGAACTAACCGGACACACGTACACTCACGCACCTTCGTCAGAACATCTTAAGTTCGTTGATGCACGATAATATAATGGAAAAACTTGCAGACCCATAATAATAGTCTCTGGGAAGCAGGGGTATAGGAACCCAGATCCACGGCAATTGCGGGGAATTGCACGACTCAAGAAGACCACGCACTCGATGGAGCGAAGCCATTTTATTTGTCAGTGGGGAGGTATCTGGGGGGCGGCGAGTAAAACGTAGTGGTGTGAATTCATCTGGACGACATCTGCAGTACATGTATGTATGTATATATGCTACACTGCTTCAAAACGAATCCTAATGAATGGCTGGACCCGGACGGACGGATGGAGCGAGTCAGCTCCTTATGCAGATAGCTCGGTGCGGATTCGATCGTGCGTGAGTCACGGTGCATCGATGGACCTTGATTGCCCAGCAGATAGACGGAGTGCGGTTTGATTGCCAACGCTGATGCCTGACGGAGGCAGGGTATACAGGTTGAAACTAACACGCAAAGCATTGACATAATCTGATCGCAAAAAGGACTAGCCTTGCTTTAGAAGTATATCTGACTTGATGATTGTTAGTTTTCAACTGAGCGCGTAGCAGTAGCAGTACGTTGCAATAGAGTAGCAGGCGGGTGGAGGCCCTGCTGAGCAGCTGTGTATTTAGTAATAGTGTTACGGAGAACCGTATACACACACCCAAACAAATCACGCGGACGTATCTATTAAGTAAAAAACGCAATCATATAGCATCACGCATGTGTTCCATCCGCCGTCCTGTTTTGCATGCTGGAAAGCTGCAAAATAATATAATAGTGGCTATCATCAATCCCCTGCAGCGCATATCATCAGCTCATGGGCTCATTCAAATATATATAGGCCCTGCTGGGTACGTTAGTCGCCAATCTGCATTAGAGTTCGCAAGCATAAGATGACATTTCGTTAGCTAGTTGCCGGTTCATCGATCGCTTTGAATTGTAAGAACGAAAGGAAAGCGCCCGGCCGCCGTGGCCGTATTACTTCTTTCTCATGCATTCCCCCACTCTGGGAAAGGCCATTCCCCATTTTCTTGGATCCATAAAGCCACATATGGAAGGCAAGGATACCCACATACAGCCATGAACATATTTTTAAAGTAGGCAGGTATGCCCTGTCAAGACAGCAGGTTATGGAAACACGCATGTTTTTCTGTGTATGTCTTTGGGTGCGCGGTCATTGTCCTGGTAGCCCATTACCCCCCATAAACCATCGTCTGCATTCCATAAAGTACACCGCCCAGTGCAGCAGCCCACATAATCTTGCACAAATTTACATATGGATAGGTGAAACACATTTTGTTTTCATTCGGGGTCATATGTGCCTCATCATGCATAATGATCACCACACTAGCAGTGATGCATGTGGTACGGCAGTACCCACCCCTGTACGGCACTACTTATCCCTGTTGTTTCGGTTAGTTTGCCCCTGGCCCTGTTGCCTCTGTCATCGTTTTCGTCCAAACAGCCCTAAGATTTATTTGAGAGTAGTCAAGAGTTCAGCTAAGCCCCTCCAGCACCATGATGCGGGCGATAGGTATCTAGGCCTCCGTTTTGCTCCTTGGCCTGCGGGGCATGGTGAAAAAGAATTGAGGGGCCCCGGTGAAGAAAGAAGCGTGGCATCCCTGTACCCGTCTCTGTCTCCCTTCCCGTGCCCATCAGTGAAACCCTGGCCCTAGCTACCCCGTCCTGGCGGTCTGCGTGTATGTGTATGACACCGCCAACACGATATTTTTGTTAATCCCGTCCGACAGGCACATAAACCAATACGCACGTCTATCTATGCTCGGTCCAACCTTTCTCACTCTTTTGGGGGAACGAGTTGATGGAGAAATGAAATCTCAGGGTGGAGCGATATGATTACGATTAAGAGGCCCCTATATCTGACCTCAGCAGCTTGTTTGTGTTTTGAGCGTCTTTATTACCAAAGAAAGAAATCTTGCTTGGTGTGATTTCTATCTATCTGCAGTCCATCACCCAACATAGTATTCCTCCGGAAACGTTATTAAGGAACTTGGATATAGTGTTGAAAAATATTCTTGGTTGCACACAACAATTCGTCAAGGTGTGCGTATTGCCGCCCGAAATTTTGAGATGTCAGCTGGATCGATCGGTACATACATGTAATGAGCTTCATTCGGCTTGGGCGGCCCTACAAGCCAGTTATCCAAGCGTTTTTTAATCAAAGTTATATGTGGCCCGTTTACAAATGAATGAATCGCGTTGCAAATTGGGTTGCATGACGACGCGACACGAGCGAGTTTGTGAGTCATCTATGATCATCATCACGCAATCCGCAAAATTTTTGTAGGCAGCTTCACCGAAAATAGTTATATATTATGATATCTAATAAGGCCTATAGAAAGATCACTCGCACGACTAATTGCCAGAAGCAAACCACCCCCCTGACGTTACGTATGTACGGCAGATGTAAACGATTCTGTAAGGCCCACGGATTTCATGGAATTTCTCACCTATAAGGACCTGAAATTCAACTATTATGTGGTAAGTCATCGCAGTCAGGCTGTGGGAGCATGCGTTACGGGTGCTCAGGGCAGCAGCGGCGGCCGCTAAACAATCACGGCCGTAGCGGGGGTTCGGCAACGGCCAACATGGCGACTCAACTTGTTTGGATTGTGGCTGTGCTTACAGCATTATCTTGGTGAGGCCATACATGCTTTGTTACTCTGGCTGCGTGCTGACACGATAATTGTCACCTCGTAATTCAAATAATAAGAGCGAGCCTTCACACTTTTAATAATCTGTACGTTTCTAACCTTAACTTACTTGTTATTACTCCATTATTTTATGTCTTCAGAATTCGAAGTTTATAACAGGCAGGGTTTGTATGGCTGGTCGTTTTCAGCGCCTTTTATATATTACTACTACTGCTGCGCTGCTGCAATGGCAGGGCTGGCCGGTTTGCCGGTCCATCCGCACCTGTATGATGATCTCGCATAATGTATTACCGGTTCGTCTGGAAACCTGACATGGTTGGACCGTTTTCCCTCGCCATGCTGGCTGTTGACAACGACCTGCTGCAACATATATCGGTCGATATTGACATGGATACAGGGGACCGAGAACGCGTGCGCAAGTTTCTGAAGATCTTCAAGCGTCATTACTTCAGATTGGTACGATACCCTACTTCCCTTATTTTGATTGCGCCCGGGCTGCGTCTTCTTACAGCCTAGCGCCGGAGGTGACATTTATGGGCGGCCAGCAGTATTGCTTCACCGTCATCGCTGCCAACTGCACACGCAACCAATGTTGTAACAGAGATTTGAAAAAACTCGAGGTGAGTAGCCAGCAGGATTGACAGCTAGCGGCTACTGAGTTTACTCATCATACATGGCATCCTGCGCAATCCGTTATTAGGCCGACTAGCTATTGTACATACATACTTATATGCAGAGTATATGCATGCGCATACCCACAAATTGCGTCTTCGTCCGCTGCCGTTTAAGATTCCTACACTTTTTGTCGCTAAGTCCCTCAATCGTTTTCGAGCAGCCATACATTTCATACCATTGGTAGGTGACAACACCTGCCTTGACACTACGCCTTACATTGATTTACTTGCAGTTTAACGTCTTTAGCGGCTGTGTTGTGAACGGAGCGGAGGTAAAGGCCACGATCAACGGCGTCCCAACCAAGGTCGGGCCTTTCTATGACAAGCCGTACGACGGACCAAATGGAAGTGCTGTGTTGCGAGTGACCCAGTTGGGTTTGAACATGTCGAGCAACGGAACCAAGATCTGCCTCACCCTCACAACCAACCGCTATGGGAATGGCTGTACAACCCTTGAGCAGCTATGTATTCCACCGAATGGCATGGGCCCCGGATCTTGCCTTGTCGCAATGTTTGACTCAACTCTGGACTGCTGCCCAATTTCCCGAACTGGGACCACCCTGAAGCCACCACAACCTCCCTCACCGACTCCGCCATTCAAAAGCCCGCCTGCGCCCAGCCCACCTTCTCCCTCAAAACCTTCTCCTCGACCACCCTCTCCCTCACCACCGTCACCTTTGCCGCCCTCTCCTTCACCGCCATCGCCTCAGCCACCATCCCCTTCGCCGCCCTCTCCCTCACCACCATCCCCTTCACCACCCTCTCCCTCACCACCGTCACCTTTGCCGCCGTCTCCTTCACCGCCATCGCCTTCACCACCGTCCCCTTTGCCACCCTCTCCTTCACCGCCATCACCTCAGCCACCATCCCCTTCGCCTCCTTCTCCCTTACCACCATCCCCTTCACCACCCTCTCCCTCACCACCATCACCATTGCCGCCCTCTCCCTCACCACCCTCTCCCTCACCACCATCGCCTTTGCCGCCGTCTCCTTCACCGCCATCACCTCAGCCACCATCACCATTGCCGCCCTCTCCCTCACCACCCTCTCCCTCACCACCGTCACCTTTGCCGCCCTCTCCTTCACCGCCATCGCCTCAGCCACCATCCCCTTCGCCTCCTTCTCCCTCACCACCATCACCATTGCCGCCCTCTCCCTCACCACCCTTTCCCTCACCACCGTCACCTTTGCCGCCCTCTCCTTCACCGCCATCGCCTCAGCCACCATCCCCTTCGCCGCCCTCTCCCTCACCGCCATCGCCTCAGCCACCATCCCCTTCGCCGCCCTCTCCCTCACCACCATCCCCTTCGCCGCCCTCTCCCTCACCACCATCGCCTTTGCCGCCGTCTCCTTCACCGCCATCACCTTCGCCGCCGTCTCCTTCACGGCCATCGCCTTCACCACCGTCCCCTATGCCACCCTCTCCTTCACCGCCATCACCTCAGCCACCATCCCCTTCGCCTCCTTCTCCCTTACCACCATCCCCTTCACCACCCTCTCCCTCACCACCATCACCATTGCCGCCCTCTCCCTCACCACCCTCTCCCTCACCACCATCGCCTTTGCCGCCGTCTCCTTCACCGCCATCGCCTTCACCACCGTCCCCTATGCCACCCTCTCCTTCACCGCCATCACCTCAGCCACCATCACCATTGCCACCCTCTCCTTCACCGCCATCACCTCAGCCACCATCCCCTTCGCCTCCTTCTCCCTTACCACCATCCCCTTCACCACCCTCTCCCTCACCACCATCACCATTGCCGCCCTCTCCCTCACCACCCTCTCCCTCACCACCATCGCCTTTGCCGCCGTCTCCTTCACCGCCATCACCTCAGCCACCATCACCATTGCCGCCCTCTCCCTCACCACCATCCCCTTCACCACCCTCTCCCTCACCGCCATCACCTCAGCCAACATCACCTTCGCCTCCCTCTCCCTCACCACCGTCCCCATCACTACCCTCTCCCTCGCCCCCATCACCCTCAACTCCATCACCTTTGCCACCTTCTCCCTCACCACCATCGCCTCGACCACCATCACCTTCACCACCATTACCTCCGACGCTATCACCCTTACCACCTCTGTGGCCGCCATCACCTTCACCTCCTTCTCTGTCGCCACCGTTGTCCCCACCACCTTCTCCTTCACCACTGCCATCAGTCCCGTTACCTCCTTCAACACCGTCGCTGCACCCACCATTTATTCCCCGTCCCCCTTCTCCATTCCCCCCTCCAATTCCCTCGTGTGCAATGTGCATAGATGTTTTAGTCGATGTTGCCCACATCTTCCCGCCATACCAGTTTGATGTGTCAACATGTGCACGTATCCAGAAGCGCATTTCATTCGACATGAATGAACAGGTCATCCCGCAGGGCCTAATGCCATTGGTGCAAAATTTTTCCATCGATCCCAACAATTGTGGCCCCAACAAGGTCAGCATCTGTGGGATCTTCGCTTCAGAGCATGATGCAGCAAAATTAGAGAGCTGGGCACAAATCCAAGCAGAGCAGTTTTGGATTTTTGCAGCATCGGATGTTTGTGAACCTACGATGTATGGCTACACATTTCGGATCACAACAGATGCCTGCATGGCGATTTCAACAGCTCGGACATGCAGTCCAGGGCCCAGTGATTTCCCGTTCTGCAGGTAATTAGGGGTTATGACGGTAATAACAGAAAGGTGGGGTTTATTGATTGCCTGACAACTGGAGGGAAAATACGTTTAATTGGCAGATGACGGATGCAAGGTAGTTGGTTGATGATGTCATGAATTGTGGGTCTGTTGGTCATCTGTTGTGGTCCTGATTCCTTCGAAGTTATTCCTACATAATGTGGTCAATTATGAATGCCAGCTCACATCTGTTTGCTCACCGTCTGCTCCTCTGCTCCCGTGCTCCATTACAGCTGCTTGAGGAACCGCTACGCAACACCCTTCTTTGTGGATCCAATGGCGTCCATTGAAGATGGCCGTACAAATGATACGGTTCAGTACTGCTTCACCATAGGCATCCTCCCGAATGAATTTCTCCTGCCAGTAAGATAAAATTTAGAATGCTGTTCCGACATGTTTGCCCATCCTGGTAGTGGATCAAACTGCATACTTTGCGCTTCTCGTTTGCAGGGTCGGTGCAACACGAGCAGCACGTTATACAAGGCCGAGTTTTGGGCCAGTAAGTTGCTGCCATAGATTCTTACAAGCTTCATACTCTTGCACAATGTGAAATGCCAGCATGTGAACTCACGTTGTGTTTCGTCCAGAGTTAGTTGTGGATAATTGGTCTTACACGCCCACGCAGATGAGGCCAGGCGTGGTAAGCTGCGGGGAATTCGCCTGATGACATCTGATGGCAGGACCAAGTGGGTGGCCCCTTCGTGGGGCGCCAAGGGCTCAAACACTGCTAAAGGTGCGTATCCATGCAGTTTGGTCCACTACGAGGATGGATGGGCGAAAAAATATAAATAAATATGTGCGCTACATTTACCCTAAGTGAGCCATGCAGTATGGTAAATAACTATAGCCAAAGCATGGATGCATGGGAGGTGTAATTTGCTGCCTGGGCATCTCTATATTTTATCCCAGCTCATATTTCTGGTGCATGGCATGGTCATTCGACTGATGTGTGCCAACCGACTTCATATGCAGTTTCTGGCATCAAGTGGAACAAGGCCACTGCCAATGGAGCAAAGATTTGTTTGGAGCTGAGAAACAACATCAGCTTAAGACAGTTCTGTCTGGACAACGGAATCTGGTGCGTACTAGGGCAGGCTAGGGCCTTCCTGCCTGAGAATATAGTGAGCTGGCATGCTTACCTTCCTTGCTGTGTCATAGACTATGTCTTCTGGTGAAATGAACAGAGTGGGGCATAGGTGCGAGGTGCAAATGACCTCGTGTCCACAATCCCCACCTTCATTGGCGGCCCCATTATTCACATGAATTCCATCCTGGCGTACATGTCCACAGTTACATCTCCCTGTTCAATGCTGCTTCTTCAAAGGCCTGCTGCCCAACATACCAATCAACGGTACCTGTCTGAAGGTAGCTGTTCTATGTGACTGTATATCGTACAGTTACTTCTAATCATATGTGCCCTTACAACTGACATACCTAGATAGTATGCCGGGGGCCAGGCACTTCAACATATCAATGAGCACTTTTATTCCATTGTTAACAGTTAACACGAATTAATGAATGGAGTGGGATTGATGAAGTGAAGCGGTTATTTAGTTTGATGGCAGGCGGGCACTGTGCATATATATATATGCCCTTTATATATATGCATGCATGTCAGGCGCTCTCATGTCCGCTTTATTTCTGGTCAAGTCTAATCCTGCGATCCGACAGTGTTCAGGGAGGATTTGTGTAGCCCTTTAGGCTTCCTCATGGTGGGATACAATGTTCAAGATAAATTTCAGAACTGGTGGGAAAAATGTCCTCAACAGCTCCCTGCAAAATAGCAGAGAGACGGCATCATTTTCATGCATGTGGGCATCTGCATCAACAGCATGCAGGCAGCATGCAGTGGCAGCCCAGGCGGGGAGTTGCACCCCAAGGGTTAAATATGTGTTAAATAGCAGCAGTGAGTAATATGTGGCAGGAATGAGAACTCGACACTGTTTTGAGGGCTACGCCCTTTTGGCATTCACCATCATTCTCTGGATATGGGCGTGGCATTTGTTGAGTGAGGAGGAATGCTTCCATCTAACTGTGCAGTGTCTTTCTGGCTGCAGGATATCAGATTTCCTCGTAAAAGCACATACTAAATATACATGCCTTCTACTCATATTGGCGTTGCCTTTCAGAGTATATATGGGGTGTTTGCTTGGGGCTGGGTATCTGTCCTCACCACCAAAGACAGCTTACCTCAGTAGGCTAGGGTCGCTTTATAAACTGTTAACTGATAGGTATGGGCACATCAGTGCAGCACGCACACAGTTGTAGGCAGCAGGTTACTAGTGGCCTGGGATATGTAGGTGTGCAGGATTGTCGTGTAATAGATATTCTTGGCAGGTTAGCATGGCTTCTTCAAATCATATATATGGTGGGCGGCTTTTGGATTATATGGTTAGTTGAATGGCAACCATTGCGTTTTAATAATTGATGATGGATGCTGAGGTGACAGTTGAGGTAAAGACTTGCACTTTGCCAGCCGTTGGGAATATTGCCCTTCCCTGATAAGATTTCGTTCCCTGTGACTCACAGGTAAAACTGTGAAATGTAATCATCCCTGGAATACTGAGATACATTGATAAATCCAGTAGTACATATATGTATCATGCACATGCTCGCATGGCTTATATACATACTGAGGTATGTAGGTACAAATGATATATATGCTATTATTAAAATCCACAGACAGTGTCTACTTAGTGACAATATCTGTACAGGCTGATTGTCCTGATGGAGTTAACTCACACTTAGGAATAAAAGCATGTTCAGGTGAATAAAATAAATTTATGATGCTAATTTCCTGAGTAAGGGATGCTAGCTATCAGGCACTAGTTATTGACACGCACGCACATATATACAGAAGCTAGCTATCAGACAGCTCAGTGGCTTTCTTAATGGGATGGTGATTGAAACAGGAAACAAACAGGCCAATTAACAGGGCAAGAGGATAAGATGGAGGGATGGAAAACGGTAGTCAATGGAATAATGGTCAGATGCTGATTTAACCTGACACCGACACGCATCCTACTGGCCAACAGACCAATCACCATCGCCAATGAATTGTATTGATGACACACAATGGGGACATTTAACATATATGGAACACCCTGATGTCCTCTATGACCCTATCCTGTGTGACTGTTGCTGTTGTATTATGGTACTGGCCTTAGCTCCTGGCTCAGAAAGTAGCCCCTTGATGAAAGTAGCCTCTGTATGCAGCTGTAGAGGCTAAGGGTTGCATGCCCTAATGCAACTGTGACACTGTCACTGGTAGACTCAGTTGATTTGGGGTGTTACACTGTGGGCAACTCGCCCTACAAGGGCGAGCACCAAGGGGCCTGACCGGACCGAGCCACAGCGCAGGGGAGGGGCATGTGGCTTTGTCTGTCTGTCCTGCCACGTGCTCCCCCTCTCACTAAGACCAGCTAGAGCAAAGAAAGACTCAGTTGAGTTTGGTTTCACTGGTTGAACTTATGTATTTCCTTCATGCATAGCCATTTTTTCTCTTTCTTCGAGATTACAGCTCTTTATGTAGGCTTGCCGTACTGAGCTGCGAGTACCTATATATGTGCTGCTCTTCCTATCAACCAGTCGTTATCACTACCACTAGTTGGGAGTTATACAACAGTTGTATGGTTAGTTAATGCTAATCATATGTGCCCCTATGACTGACATACCTAGAATATCAGGGGCTGGACATTGCTATATATCCACTAGTGCTTTTATTCCACCACTAATGGTTAATATGCATGAGATAATGAATGGCATGGCATGGGATTGAAGTGAAGCGGCTATTTAGTTTGATGGCAGAGGGGCCACTATAAAACCCTGCCACCATTCATGGCATACCCTCGCTGCTGCCTGACCTTGTGCTGATTTCGCATTTCCTTGTTATCAATATGAAACCCCATAACTCGCTAACCCTACTTGAAATAAAGCATGCATGGCATTCCCATTCAAGCCCCATGGCAAAGCCCTGCCTAGCACGAAAATTACTGCTTCAGCATGCATCAAGCAAGGCCTCCACCACAGCATGGCAAAGGCTCATCCACCTTTAGCTGGACCTTATGCACAGAGGGTCCTTCAGTGCATGTTGTATCGTACCCAATGAAGGGTGGTATTGAACGATACCAGTTGTTGTGCCAGTATATAGCATCACCGGGCCAGGATCCAAGTACTTGGGTGATGCCTTAGAGTCTCGAAATCGGGTGTGAGTGTCAGAGTTCGTCACTCTGACAACCGGACAATAAGTGATCCAGGAACCAGGTGTTCCACCATTTACCATTCAGTCGGTAAATGGCCCAGTCCAGACAGGTTCTGGACTTCCACCAGGTGCAGTATCTCGGAAGGATTGGTTAGTAATGGTGGCTTGGTGATGGTTGCCTAATCCATAATCCTAATCCCAATTAGGAAAAAAACGCCAATGTTACAAGGCTCATCAGTCCTTATAAACTGCTGGCCACTGGCTGGTTTAATGCGGTCCTGGGTTTCTACCGGTAGATACGATCCAGTATGGATTACAAACCTGCCCCTAGGATGGGGATTATGTAGTATCCTGGGGTATCTCATGGCTAATATCCAGGTTGGCCAGTTGTCTGGCATCCTTCGATCGAGCCTTTGCTTTAGGCGGATATGACAGAGATACAACAACAGATTAGACCACCACTCTGGGATTGGGAATTAGAAGTGGTCCACCACTTTTGAGATTAGAGGATGGCTGACCAGTACCCACCCCCTGGATTAGAGGATTAGGGCCTTTTTGCAACCCTCTGAGGGTTTCTCGGCAGACAAATTTTAGTAAAACATGTATGCATTACATTTTGGGCATTGGAGGTCCTTGAATAATGAGCCCGTGGTGACGAGGTTCAGCAATCGGATGCATTTCCCAGGCCCTTGCCTTATTAACAAGGATCTATCACCGGAAAATGAAGACTGAGAACCGTCCTCCCAACCAAACGGACGCAGCAATCACCTTCCAAGCAAACCAGCCCCGTGTCTCGGATGGAGGAGGGATATGAAGCTCTCGTCAAGGACAAGAGGCACGGCGTCTTTTTCTCTCTCAACCATGCATCCAGGTCTACCTAAGTGCTTACAGTCATTTTATTTATTTGAGAGATCATACCCACGATCCTGTCTACATATATACCTCTCTTCACACCTGGTATGCCGGCTTCTCCCGGTTGGCGAATGCATGAGCACCCGGGAACGCTGTCTCCCTCTATAGATATTTAAATATATGTAACAGCCTACCTGGCACCTTAGAAGAGACGACTAAACCGAGATGGAGGTGTTGATAAACACCGGGGTCTTCCCAGGGATTATATACTCGCTTGTAGTACGGCATAGGCGCAGATGTGGTAGTGTTGTACCATTAGATGACGGCTTCTGAACCATCTGGAGAGTTGGCGATAGAGATCTGACCATGTACGGTTACCATGTACCGGATTGTACAGCCATAGCCGTAACTATGTACTGCTCCGTACCGGATAGATGTATGTTTACCGCTATACGGTATGCACCTTTATAATAATTAATAGGTTAGAGAGAAATGTCTTTATGGAAATATTATAAGTCACGATGTAGTCTGTTACATTAAGCAAGCTCGCTCTTTCTATCAGTGGCTGGGCGGCTTCATTCCCATCCATTCGCCGTATTATTAATACGGCGAATATACGGCGAATGGATGGGATAGCTTGTTAATACTCCGGTTAGCCATGCATGTATGTGCCTAAACAGAGCCCATAAGCCAGCAACTAGCTAGACCGCATGATTACGAAGATGCACGCACTAGCCGTGTCTGCTGCACCTGCTTCCAGCACGTGCCGCGTTCAGGGCCACAATCAAATCCACACCTACTGACATACATGTACTTCGTTCGTGTCCAGCCATCTCCGTTTACCAAAAAGATGTACAAGCATCCGTACTTGCGTGATGAGCGGAAATTTTATGAAGCACTATTGCCGTTCATTACGTAATTTCAAGTGCATCAGCGGTGCATCTTGATGCCGCCTATCTATCGATCGATCTATCTACGCCGTAACTTATTATTATCCACTGCTGGCAAGGAATGCATCGCGGGCACACGGGTTTAGCTGTGCAAGCAGTCCCAGGGACTCTGTCGCAGTCCATGCGGCCTCCTAGAGCAACCCTGCCGGACTTTCATTGCTGGCAGTGCTGGTATATATAGGCCTAGGCTGGCGACTAGGGTGGACGAGCAAGGGCAGCAGGAGTAATAAAGTGTGGAAGGAGGCTCATCCGGACATTGAAACAAAAAGAGCAGACTAGGCTCATACACATGGAATTATAGGCCTGCTGAGGCTGACGGGCGGGCGTGGGCGGGGCTGACATAAGGCGTTCATATACATTCATAATAAGCCACATGCGACAAAGACTGAAATGAAATTATGGAAGTGCTAGTTGCTCCTGATAAATGCAGTTTTGCTTTGTTCCACAGCTACGTACGTTTCTCACGGCTCCGTTCACAAGTACACGGAGACAAACACAACCACACACAACCACGCTTATCGCTATGTATATCTCTGCAATGGAAGCACTGTTAGTTCCAGGTGGTGCCGCCTCACATGTCTGATGGTGTTCCTCCAAGAGCTTCATCATACGACACAGACATGGTTACCCGTATGTAGCGCCACGTGGACCTTTCGTTCCGGAGTCTACAAAACAAAACTGCAAGGCGCTAGCCAGCAGCTAAGTCCGCAATCTGGGCTGGGGACACCCACCGATACGCGTAGTGCTGAAGCATGAAGCATTCAGCCACCGTGGTAACAGCCCCGCCCGAACCTACGAACAAAGATCCCGGCCAGGTTTCCTTGTCATAGGTTCGTACTATCTAGTGACACTCAAAACTACAATGTTGACGCGTAAATGACGCGCAACTTAGCAGAATCGCACACGTACTATTCTATTCGACGTCTGCATCCTCGCTTACGTAGAAATTGTGTATATTTAAACCAGTGGAAATTTAAAATGCATAGACACAGACAGACACATAGTTACGTGCACGAATTCGATATTAAACCCTAAGAAATATACATACACACATACACAAGTACGCACGTGCCCTCTGTTGATGAGCTCCGGGGTGACTGTGGCCCCCCACGCTAGCTCCTCTCCCCCGTTGCAGGGGAGTGTGCTTCGACGATCGTTCCGTTAGGGCATGAGGTAAGCACATAGACATGTACACAGACACATGTACACAGACACATGTACACAGATACATGCACAAGTTTACAGACAGATACCAACATATCCGCTATAACATACACATTTCGCGCCGATCACCGCCTATTATCAGCGCATAGACATGCATTCATGTAACTACTGATATGTTAGCGTTTCATGTCACATACACGCGCTGCGGTGTCCGTTAGTTGATTAAGCACAATACAAGCGAGCACGTGGCATTATAGGCCCTGCTGCCTCTGGGGTCTCCCGACCGATTGGAGAGGTCCAAATGAATGGAGCGGCCATGTCATCCTCCTTTACAGCGCACGGTGGACCACAAAAACTACTTGCGAGCATTGGCCACATTCAGCACGAGTCCGACAAGGGTGTGCTCCGGATCCATAACCGATACATCACTGGTGGCATCCGGATCCGGCATATAGATGCGTGCCACCCTGATCCAGAATCCTAAGACGTAAAGCAACGTGCGAAAATAGGGCCATCCCACTGTAAAGAAGAGCATGCATCTGGAAACCGTCGTACCTCGTCGTATTAATAACATGAATCCGCTGCCATGCTCTCTCCGTCCTCCTGCCGCTGCTGCCGCTTGGGCAGTTTTGCTGGGCTCGTTAAGGGCGCAGATAGAGGCCTCCGGCTGCAGAGAAACATAGTACTGGCTCATCTTAACATCAACGAAAACAGACGTACTCCTTCAACAGCCAACTGCTTATACCAACAAGTAAATTGGATGGCTCATCTGCGTGACTGCCAACGAGTCAGTGCCAACTTGCGTCCTCCCTTGTCAAGTGTGAGGGACATCCCGACATCCCTACATACGTACCATGCAAGAAGGAAGAAGACTAAAGCACCGCAACAGGCGCGAGATAGAAGCACGTGCTAGCTAAGGAACGGATAAATGGGCACCCCACGGGCGCTTGCTACAGACCCTCTGTCCCCCGTTTTCCAACTCTCCGTAAATGGCATATGCGATGCATGGCGCGCGGCAGCAGCATGCACGCACGCGGCCTGTGCGAAAGGCCAGATGGGGTGGAGTGTGGAATAATAGGGGGTGGGGGGACGGAGCGAATAAGGACACGCCTGACAAATCAATCTAACGCGGCCGTGCGTGGATCCAAATCTTCATCGTAATCACAGAATGTGCACAAAAATACACATGTCACACGGCCCTCCATATAATCACATTGTATTGAAGGGTGTTACACTGCGCGGTGGGCGACGCGCGCTGCTGCAAGGATGCGCACCGGGCGGGAGCCCTGACCAGGCCGAACCTCAGCGCAATATCACACTCCTGCGTACACTGTTGCGCATAACAGCATTCTATCTGCAATGCATTTTCACTCTCTGGCACGCTTGCTGTCAGCCGCCGAGAATGAAGTCAACCTTGCATTTCCATCAGTGCATCTGCACAGAAACCAGAATTCATGATTGATAAATGGCTTTCTCAAAATACCCGATAACCCCTCAAATAACTGATATCACTTAAGCCGCTCGCCCAGTGACATCCATCACTTATGAATGAACCAGATGCTCCACCAACAAGTTCCAATAATTGAATGCATGACTACAAAGTCCCACATGATTCACACTGGTATGGCGTAGGCCACGAGGCGTGCTTACTTTCTCTAGTTTCTTGCGTCGTCATCGCATCTGTCTGTCTGCCTGCTGCACTCGCCTCCGTCTGACCCCTGGGCATCAAGCCCATTGCATACCCTCCAGCCAAACCCAGCATGGCCGTGACCCATATAAACGATTCCCGAGGGTCAACGACAGCTGATTTACTCCAGCCATAGCCCGTCAATCCGCGTGACCGTATTTATTGTTTCCACAACTACCCGGCATAACCATTCATGACTATAAAACAGGAAACAAAGACTAACTGCTTTGAACAGCGCAGTAGGATAAACATAAACGAACATCACATAGAGCACCACACGACAATAGATGAACTCAGGTCGTATACGTGCTTTTCCCCGCCCGCCGCCCATGCCCTGGATATGCCGTACCCGGGATGCGCCGTACCTTTACGCGTGGAGCACACTCTCATACACACACGTACAAGGACTGCAACCTTTAGCAGTGTCCCACTCATCGTATTCAATGCCGTGAGCTACCAGCATAACCAAGACGTACAGTACAAGCATCTCGACAGTACAGCACGCGAGCAGGCATATGCACAGATGCTAGGCACGCTCGGCGGTCGGACCATATGGCACGGCGTGGAAAATATTAAGCATGATAAAAAAGGGTTTGTTCTCCACCCCATCCCGACATAAATGTATAGCTCGAGTTCAATTTGTTTGGGCCCAGCACCTGCGGGCAACAGGCGGCTGCTTCGATACCCCGAGCTAAATACCCGTCCACGGCGGCTGCCTCGATGAAAAAGCATGATTTGCCTGTGAATCGTACGCAGGACATCACAATGGCTGTGGTCATGAACCCCGGCCCATCCCAAACGGAAATCCTGCTATAAATTGGGTACACTTGGTACATGCCCCTGGTGCAAAATCCTCCACTGGTGAACATCCGCATATCGCCACCCCAACCCGCTGCGTTCCGGACCGGCAAATGTTGTAGGATGGACACCGCCATTGCAGAGCAGCGTGGTCACTTCTATTAGCGGGCTGGGCAGGTTGCTCACGTGTTTGTAGAGGCGGCGCCTAGTTGGGCGGAGGCCGTGGCGTTCTCCACTGATTTCGTGCGGGATAAAATGGCACTGGCGGGGACGGCGGTTGCGGCTGTTGCGGCCGCGGTCTTCGCGGCGGCAGCGGCGGCGGTCTTGGCGGCGGCGGTGGTCTTGGCAGCGGCGGCGGTGGCGGCGGTCTTAGCGGCGGCGGCGGCGGGTCCGTAATGGCGGCGTTACCCGTATCATCAGAAGTCTGTGGGCGCACGCCGGGTGACTTGTCCGTTGGCGGTGGGATCCTGGATGAAGCGTTGGGCGTCCGCCTCCCAGGAGGGGGTGACCGTGATCGCTGCGGCGGCGGGGGCATCGGTGGACTGGTGGTTGTCTCTGGCGGCGCCGGGCCGTCTGGTGGCATCGGTACATTGGGAGGGGGCGGCTCCTCAGGGGGAGATGGCCCGTCCGGCGGTGGAGCGCTGGGCGGCGGCGGACTTGGTGGCGGCGGGCTGGGCGGCAACGGACTAGGCGGGGGAGGGCTGGGCGGCAGTGGGCTAGGCGGTGGGGGGCTGGGCAGCTGCGGTGTGGAAGGCGTCGGTAAGCATGGGCGCGGGCTGGGGGGTGGTGGGCTGGGAGGCAGTGGGCTGGGCGGCGGCGGGCTCGGTGGCAACGGACTGGGCGGAGGTGGCGGGCTAGGTGGCGAGGGCTGGAGGCGGGGTGGAGTTAGAGAGTTAGATCGTAAGATTGTGGGTGGCGGAGAGGCCGTTGGGAGGTCTGGCGGTGGTAATGGGCTCGGAGGCGGCGGTGACGGCGGCAGCGGCGGTGGGCTCGGAGGTGAAGGCGATGGTGGTGGCGGCGGTGGTCTCGGAGGTGGCGGTGATGGCGGTGGCAGCGGCTGCGGTGGTCTCGGAGGTGGCGGCGATGGCGGCGGCTGCGGTGGCGGCTGTGGGCTCGGGGGTCGCGGTGACGGCGGCGGCGGCGGTGGTCTCGGAGGTGGTGGTGATGGCGGCGGTGGGCTCGGAGGTGGCGGTGATGGGGGCGGTGGTCTCGGAGGTGGCGGTGATGGCGGTGGCGACAGTTGGCTCGGAGGTCGCGGTGACGGCGGCGGCGGCAGTGGGCTCGGTGGTGGTGGTGATGGCGGCGGTGGGCGCGGAGGTGGCGGTGACGGTGGTGGCGGCGGTGGGCTGGGGGGTTGCGGTGATGGCGGTGGCGGCGGTAGGCTCGGAGGCGGCGGTGATGGCGATGGCGGTGGTGGGCTCGGAGGTGGCGGTGATGGGGGGGGTGGGCTTGGAGGTGGCGGTGATGGCGGGGGTGGACTCGGAGGTGGTGGTGGCGGCGGCGGTGGGTTCGGAGGTGGTGGTGATGGCGGTGGCGGTGGTGGCCTTGGAGGTGGCGGTGACGGCGGCGACGGGGTTGGCGGCGTAGGGCGGGGCGGACGCGGCGACGGCGGGGCTGAAGGGGATGGCGGCGATGGTGGCGAAGGTGACGGCGGTGGCCGAGATTTAGGGGGAGACGGGGGTGGTCTGGGGGGCCGAGGAGAGGGAAGCGGCCTGGACGGTGGAGGCCGAGACTGCGTAGGAGATGGCGGCGGAGATAGGATAAGGGGACTCGACGGAAGCTCAGGCACAGATGGCGGCGGCGGTGGGGGTGGGGGTGGAGGAGGATCCTGGGAAATGAAAGCAGCAACAGGGTCAGATGGCTGCGGGGGTGGCGGCGGGGGCGGGGGCGGGGGCGGGGGTGGTGGTTCGGAAGGAGCCAAGGGCTCTGGCTGCGATGGTGGCGGGGGCGGGGGGGGTTGGGATGGTGCATCAGGAAATGGTACCAGAGGTGCCGGAGGCATGGGCGTCCGTGGATACTGCAGCGGTGTGCTTGCGGGGTCTGGGGGTGAGGGCGGCGGGGGAGGAGGTGACGGCCTGGGCGGTGACGGCCTGGGCGGCGACGGCCTGGGCGGCGACGGCCTGGGCGGCGACGGCCGAGGAGGCAACGGTCTCGGGGACGGCGGCGGCGACCTGACGGGTGGCGGCGGTAAACGCTTGAATGGTGGCGGTGGCGGACTAGGGGGCAGCGGGCTGGGTGGCAGGGGCCGCGGCGGCGGGGGTTTTGGAGGCGGCCAACGCAGGAGTGGGCTGCGCCCGCCGCTGGCGGTGGGTTGGGTAAACGTTCGCGGTGGCGGTGGATTCATCGAAAAGACCTCGGTGAATCCGGTGTCGCCGCCGTTGCCGTTGTCCCCAATGGCGCCGGTCCGTCCAATGCAGTCTGGGTCGTCCTCATCCGTGAGGAAGTCGCAGTCGTCATCCAGGCCGTCACCACACGTCCTTTCCGTGGCCCCCAGCTTACGGCAGACAGCGACAATCGCTCCCTGCCTCGGATCCCAATCCGTGAAGTTGACGAACAAGCGGCTGCCCTGGTCCAAATTGCTGCCGTACAATGATGTCGTCGAAAGCAACACCGTACGAGCGTACGGTAGTGCCGAGGTTCCTTTGTAGCTGTGTAGTAGGACGTAGGGCCCGTTCTCCCATACGCGAAAGGGCAGATCGTACGGCTGCGTGTTCATGCGCACGGAAATGAAGTACCGCGTATCCCCAATCATCAAAGCCACTGAGGTGTCCTTGTTGCTCTGCTGGGGTGCAATTACGACTTTCGTATTCGTGCCATACTTATAGTCCTTCTCCAGCCAAGTCGTCGGCGCACCCCAACCAAGCTGCGAGAAGGGCCGGCGAACAAGACATGGTATGGTGAGGGACATCGCAGGGAAGGTTAGAGGCTGTAATGCTGAACACGTGGGAGCACGGCAGTGTTTGGCATTACAAGTGATTCGCATGTTGTGGGTTTGTGGGACGGTAGTTTGGCGTGACTTTGGCGGCATGGCTGCAAAAGGATGTAGTTTGGCGTGACTTTGGCTGGTGTTTGCATTCCGTTAAAAAATCCAAACGTGTGCATATGTAAGTGCACTTAAGTGGGAAGTGGCGGGCATGGGTTATGCTGGATGTTGGGTTGTTGGATGCATGCGTGCTACTTGACCGAAAGCTTCCCTGGCTGACATGCATGGTGTTGAAATATTCACTGCCTTCATTAACGCCTTCCCAATTAGGACATCCATGGAATCGTTATCGCCACTGCACTGCCGCTCTGGGCAATACAGCTCTGGCGTCCTGTGTCATGTCCTGCCGCACGTACCTGCCACATGTGTGGGGCGTTGAGGCAGCGGATGCCCTGACCGCCAGTGGCGCCCATGGGACACGTGTTGTCGCACTGATCGATAAGATCACAGCCGCCCAACACGTCGGCATGGGCCATACCCAGCGTGTGGCCAACCTCGTGAAACAGGAACTCGATGCTGTTCACCACGTCCCCGGACCACCAGATAAGGCCCGTACCGTACTTGTTGGCATTGCTGTAAGATCGTATCCAGGGTCCCACGGAGGCCGATCCAGCAAAACCGTTGCACCCTGCCGTACGTACACAACCCCCAAGATGCGCAACAGATACATGAACGCGAGTGAAACACCGGGACAGGGGCGGTGAGTGAAAGAGTTGGAGGGACGAGGCAGGGAGAGGAGGATGGCGGTTAATGGGCACGAAATGGGAATTGCTACACGAACGACAAGACGGCTGCTATTATAGGTGGCGGGTCCACGACGCTGGCGGCGGGTGTGCATCCTTAACAGCGCAGATCCACGTTCAGATGGACCCAAATCCGCAACCTTTTAAAGATACCTCAATGATGTAACTCCCTGGCAGCATTAGGTTAAACAACCAAAAATTGCACAACGAACAAACAGAACTATATCGTACAAATGTCTTACCTTTTGTCCTGGCAGAAAAGGTCCTTGGCAGCAGGATGATTTTATGATGATAATCCGTTGGTTTGATGTCCGCATACTTTTTTGAGGATAGCACCACCGAATCGAGGTAGAAATGCCATTTAAGCATATTGTCGTTGTCGCAAGTTTTAGTGTCGAAGGTGCTCCCTGACGGAAAGTTGAAGGGCAGGCTTAGGTTGCCCGTACACGGGATCTCAATGGGCCCGACCACATCAACCATCCCCGGTGAAACCTGACCGTACGAGCACGTATCGTAGAAATCCGCAACCGTACGTCCTTGGTATCCCGTGCCGCTGAACAAGTTATAAACAGACTGCGGAGGTACGGAGCATGTACGAAGATGGCAGGGCATACGGAGCAGGTATTATAGGTTAGGTCATGTCCCTAATGGTTAATAGCGCATTTGAGAGGTAACGCGCGTATGATGGCAACGGACGTAAATGAACACGTGAAAGCTTAGATGCGGACTTCCAGAGAGTGATCGGGATTATGCTGACCTGTTTGACCCTCAGGCCCGAAGTGAGGGCAAGGCGTACGCTGGTTTTGCTTCCTCTCACTTCCTCTTCGGGATTCGAGCTAATTATAGTTGCCGGTATGAAACAGGCACCTATTGAGGGTGTGTGCATACGGGTGGAAGGAAGGCAGTTGCATGGGCCTTATGGCTTACGTCCAGCACGAACCGGGGGTCCACATAGAACTGCTTGGGCGTAATGAGAAGGTGTAAGGTGCACCGGCATAGCACGTGTGTTAAAAGGACATAGGGCGTAGTGGTGGCAATGTGCAAGCACATGCCCGCACCACCGTTACTCGGTGCAAATGCTGTCGGCTGGCAGCGAATCGATTCGCACCCTTACCCACTTCCATATCCTCCCCCAACGATAAAGCAGGAAAAAGAAAAAGGCGCTCTTGTGGGACAATGAGCCAGTGGGATTAAATCTCCCCGCCTGGGGTGTCAATGAATCCGCCGGCCATGGGCGGGACCGTTGCGGAATCATTCGCACCCGTCAAAGCCATATATGAAGTTGTGACAATCATTTGCTAAAATAAAAAGTAAAATCACTAGCAAAACTTGTTGGCCGCATCGACGTTGGCGGAACTCTATCGAGCGATGGCACTCTTTCCGTTAGTTTCGTTAGTAGTAGTCGTAGTCGGCGGAGGAAGGCAACTCGCTTCCAATGAGCCGCGTCGCATTGGCTCCTTTGTACTTGTGAGTGTTTCAATCAACACCAAAGTCTCCATATACATTTCTTTATACGACTACATATCCACTTCAGCTTTGAAAGTCGCCCGTGCCCCCGCTTGCCCGTCTGTACGTCAGTCAGCTTGCCCATGCGTCGTACGTCTGACCGCCCGCCATTTGTGTTCAACGCAGCCCACCTGACCCATCCGGCCCACCCACCCGCGATATAGATATTCGCCAGGAGCGATGTCATCAGTAAAAAGGGTAAGAATTCCTGGCAGTAACGGCGTGAGGAACCTATGCATCATACGTGCAAAAAAGGCATGCGGCTGGTTGACGCCTCGTTTGGCGTCAACCAGCCAGGGTTTGGCGCCTCGACACCCACTTCGAGGCCAGTACCTGGCCTGGCCCAACTGGCTTTGCTGGCATAGCCCTGTCGCCAACCTCCCTCCGAGGGGTCATATCCGATCTGACGGGAGAACACTGCCAGATCCCCGCCCCAAGACCGCCTGCTAGGGATTGCTAAATTGGCTTAACCCGATTCTGGTTTTTCAACCGATTATGGTTATTCAACCGATCCCTCGCAACCATCTGTCGCTCGATACAATTAGGTTGGCCAAAGCGTGGCGCAGCGCATCACGCCCACGTACCCCACAGGTCGTTAACCCGTTACCAGTACACATTGCGCAATGAAGCGCTGCCTGCCCCAACTCCTGCTCGTTTACCCCCCCCCCCCCAAGCCTCTCCCCCAACGTCATAAGGGCCGGCACAGCGGGAGCAGCAGCGGATGGTAGCAGCATGCAGGGACGCGCACACAGATGAGATGATTGGCGAGGAGGCCTTTGTCAAGGTATGCGACCATGTGCAACTCTATATTTTCTATCGATTTGCCCAGAGCGACAGGAACGCCAGCGTTGTGGCTTCTGCTCGCCGCAGCCGGGATTGCGGGTCTTTGTGACAAGCGAGTCCCATGGGCTGACCATGGGAGCAGAGTCGCAGGGACTCGCGGAGGGATCAACTTCCTAAGGTAAGGAGTTTTATGCCGCTATAGTACTGAAGGGACCTTTGATAGGCAGGAAAGGGGACGGAAAAGTAGATGGTTTTCGTGAAAATTCGTGGTGCGGCGCGCAGCCTAGCACTCACCTGCGGCGTCGCCGCTGCCGGTTCAGGGAAGCCGCAAAACGACACGATGTAAACCAAGAAGTTGGGTTCGGTAGGTGTAGTGATGGTATCGCCGAAAAGTGCGCGCCGCGCCGTGCGCGGTTGCCGAGGTAGTTGGCAGCTGAACATGACTCCGTTTGTTATGTTTAGGTAGTCAACCGTCACGATCGTGTTCAGCGCAAGATCTTGAGACCCCGTAACGTTTGGACAAAACTCCAATCGAAACATATTGCCTTGGCTGACCGTCAAGTAATGGCGAGCAGAGTCCGGTCCAGTGACCCTTGACATCAGGAGAGCCATCAAGGTACCTGTAAATGAATTTCAAAAATCACTTAGTTAGGTGCAATTTGCCGTAGCATTTCGGCGGTCCCTCCGTTTGTTGATTTATTCACTTACCGGTCGCAGACCCAGGCACGGCTGTATTTTGTGGCTGGGCACGCGTAAGCTGGAGAACAGAAATCATAATAGCTATCAAAACTGTCGTCGGCCTCCGCCATGCTATCTTTCTGGGGGGCAGCATTGCTAGTAAAGTACCTCAGATGGACAGATTGGCGAGTGGGCCTCCTGTGTCCCGAGATTCTGAAGTGCAAGAATTTAAAAATAATCAATTATTTTAATCGCGCCGGTGCGCAGGTTTCGTGGACTCCGGAGCAGTGGCAGACCGAGGTGGGCCGCCATCAATTCAAGATCATGCAAAAGATAGACATGGACAATTCGTAAGTAAATACAAAAAGTAATCCACCTCTTAATATTCTTTCAGAGCCCCGGATGATTTAGATGCGACGGCCCGCCAGTTCCAGAAGTCGATCTTTCGGTCAACAAGTCGAAGTGGTGGCATCACGTACAAGCATATTTATAATATATTAACGCATAAAGATTGACGGAATAAGCAAATTAAATTTTGTCAAAATGTCGTATGCTTTGACATTTTTATACTCAGGGTGTTGCACCGCACTGAATGCTCAGTTTACGGCAACAGGTCCCTTCCTTTCCTCTTCCGTATTACGACCAAAAAGTCCTAGCAAATTTGTCACGTGTTTCAAATATCTCTATTTTTCTCTCGCTATTTAAGTTTCCCTTATGGCGAACAGCTGTATTGCGTAAATTTATAATCGTTTCAGGAGCTGTTGGAAGTTGCATTGGTCATCTCAAGACCGCAACAACGGTCTTGTTTGACAGACAAGTGCTCGAACAGCGAAGGACAGATTCCTCCTATTTTTATCCATTGTTCCTTTTAATTGCTGCATATAGTGCATGTTGCACAGTCCTTGCAATAGTCGGGCTGTAAGACGGAGCGTTCCGGCAACGCGGTAAGTTGCCGGAATTTTCGATGAAGCCATCACGTTTTAGATCCAGTTGCAACCCATCCCACCCAATCGCAAGGCACCTACCTGCTATGCACGGTAGTGGATGGTAAGGTGGACGTGTATTGTAAGCCGGCTTTGCAATCGAGTCAGACTGACCCAATCCACACTTTTAAATCATGACCATGGCCCGCCACAACCGCCAACCGTTGACGTCCCGCACTTTTCCCCCAATCCCTGCATTCCCGGGACGCATGTGAAGGCGGCACTTCGTCCACCGCTTATAAGCCTACATCACAATTCACGTGCGAGCTGCGTCTTGGTTAAAATATTTTAACCATCTCTGCCATTGCGTCCGGCCGTTTCCCGCCATCTTCCTTAACCGCACTTAATATATTTGTACATGATAAAATTAAAGGTTTTGTACATTTTGACTTATTTCTGCGCATGTTCTGCGCAGCATACAGCATGATGCGAGCTCTTGGTTTTCTTTTTGCCGCCTTTTGGGTTTTGGGTTTGGGTTTTATGCACACTCATCCATCGACTCTGGCGTCTGGGTTTTAGACGCCAAAGTCGATGGATGAGTGTGCATATTCAATGGGCTCCTAAGACGATGCCTGGCCACGGCGTGCCACAAAGATGAGCAGGCCTCATTCCACAGCACAATTTCCATGCCGTTACACTGATGCTTACACCTTCTTTCCACGTGTAGGGGCAGCAATATAACACCCAATAGCATATTATCATGTGAAGTACTGTGCATTTGCGCATATATGCGTAAACGCTGTTTTGGGCCCCCTGAATGGGACATGTTTTGGCGGGAAACTGTGGCTTTGGGTTCTATGGCACCGTTGCAAATTGGGAAAGTTAAGTGTGGAATTGCAAATGCAAACTAGTAAAAATATAAGAATATTGAAGGAAATGAACCTTAATCCCACGCAAACCAAACTCTTTCGGGTGCCCGCCATTGACTGTCATCTGCAGATGCCGTACTGGAGTGCGGAACGGAAACCAGCTAGATAATACCGCTGACTAACAAATCAAAACCAAAAATTTGGAAGGGTTCATGCGATGCACCTTAATAGACATTCTATTTTCACATAAAATGGCTGAGATAACGAATGTTTTGCAAAGAACTTTCGGCGTAGCTTTGGCTGGCCAGTCGCAGGGCAGCGCAACTGAGGAGAACCTTGTCGGCGCTACGCTGGCGGAAAGTTATAACCGCGCGAAAACTCGCTATCTGTTCCCAGCACATTCGTGAAGCAACATGTCCAACCAAGAGTCATAGATATTATATTTGGGACGGCATTCAAGTTGTCTTCATATCGTTGACAGAAACAGCCAGAGACGCAATCCAGCAAACGCACCATTGCGACCGCGAGCCAATCAAGCAGCGCGGACCTGTGTTTTAATTATGCAACCTTTCCATTTAAAAAATGTTATACGTATTTTTCATTTCATATAGCCTCTTGAAGCTGTATTTCCCTGGGCCCACCATTTTCCACCGTCAGGCCGCGCCAGCCGTATCCGGTTACCAGCGCATCGTTGCGTGGCTAACAGGATCCTGACCGACAGGATCAAGGAACCTGGATCTTAAGCTCAATATATCGACAAAAATGGAACTTTTTATTGACTTTAATCGCCCGGAAATGAGGGCAGTCGATAGCGCAGGCCAGCATATGTACTGGCCCCGCTTGCGGTGACATGATGTGACGCACGGCGTCTGCTCCGCGGGCTGAAAACAAGAAATATATTAAGGCTTTTAAATCCTTTTAAAAGCCTACTTCCGTGGCATCTCGCCCAAAGTTTGTTGCTGCACACTTTTCCGGCTTGGACAGGACAGCAGGAACAAACATTTTTTAAATGATCCACCAATATTTTAAAATGGACCTTTGATCGGCACGGGGCGGCAAGGAGCTTTTGAGGTACAGCCCACGCACTGCCTGTAGAGACCTAAAGATAGGTCCGATCGGATGGTACTTCACGGATTCTCTGGGGTGGATACCATTACATGTGTAAAGCCTTGCACCTGCGATTCCGATACCCCACGCCGATACATTTCGAGATGGGGAGCGAGGAGGAGGACGGGGATCCCGTCACGTCGTCCCTTCGCAGCATCTCCAAGGAAGGACAGCAGAACCAGAACCTGAACCAGCACCAGCAGGAAAAGAAATAGGCGTAGGCAGCGGTTCATAAGTGCTTTGGCAACGCCTTCCGTGCACCATACTGCACCATACGTGTGCGGCGGCGGCGACGCTCGCTATGTACAATCATCACGGCAGCAACGTACGTCACCTGTGAACGTAATGAAAATAGATGGACAGTCACGTGTACGGAACGTGTACGGAACGTGTACGGAACAAAGTAGTTGAGGGTAAATGGCTGGCGGATGTGGTCGGGTGAGACGACCTGTATATTGGATAAATTAGCTCAATAGCAATTTGAAGGGGCAGTTGCCATCCACCTATTTGTCCGAGGCTTCAGATTGCGCGGGGAAGGTTGGCTGGCGGAAGAACTGGAAGGTGGCTCGGCGTTTGCATGATTTCGGAGCAGGTTGCAGACCGAAATGCGCGCCACGGGGCACGGGTGGTTTCGGAGCACTTGAAAGATTGCAGCATAACAAGTTATGACGGGCATCCGAGACAGGGGGTTGCAACTAGGTTACTTAGGATAATTCAGGGTGTGAATTTCAAGTTATTCTAGGAATCAAACTTAAACGATACAGCAGCGATAAGTTTTCTATATTCAATAGCTGGTTGTAACTTCGCGGTTGTTGAAGGTTGGAGAACGGAAACCAGCGTTGCGGCCGAACGTGCCAATACAGGCAAGTGCGGGGGAGCACCAAACATGTATGTAGCATACGTATTGCCGTACAAGTTCATTTTCAACTTGAATCTTGCAGATCGACTGACGGCGTCCATCCGCCTCACCTTTGCCACCACCAATACCTGCTCATTCCACACTTGTTTGACCTTAGTAATAACGCGTACGGATGCATGGACCCGTTCCAAGACTGCGCTCTCGTGCTTACGTTTGCGCGTATGCAAAATTAAGAAGTATCAAGCCCTAATTCTTTACGCTCCACCGCAACCTAGGTAGTGACCATGACCAGGACATTATTATGCACCCAAGGTGCAACTAGGCGGAACCAGCAAACATAAAAGTGCTGGCGCTGGTGCTACACCACATTCCCATAATCCACATCTAAGCATTGGCGCCAAGCAAGGCATTGGCGCCATATGTTGACCACATAGCGCGACATAGCCAGGTTGTGCAGCGTACGTCTCCGAGGAACCCGGGCGGTAGCAAGGATCCCGCTCCCAAACGCTCCATGATTTCCTCATAAGATACTAAGCCATTTAAGTTTAAGACACCAGGCATGGCCATTTTTGCAACCCGTGGCGCACGAAATAAGGGCATGTATCTGGAAGACGTCGCAGGATGCATGGCGAGGTGAACGTTCGTCGTATGTAAACAACATTCCAAACCTACTATTCGCGCGATGTACATACGGTAAGGGTCGATGCTTGATGTGCGTTGACCATGCATGGGATGTTAGATGCGTATGGTTTTTTTGGCAACGACCGGCAGCAGCAGCAGCAGCAGCAGGTCGTCGAGCTATGGTGGATACGCCATATGCGCCGTATAGCTCAACAGGTACGGCAAAACTTAGCGAACAACAGCGCTAGCAAGTTTTTCGGTTTTTCAATCTGTACATGTCTTCCATGTTCGGGAAGGATAAATACAGCCGAGCTTTAGCTCCAGGAGCACTGAAAACGCCTATAATCGTCAGTAACACATACTTATACCAAGCAAGCATCCTTCTAATAGTCACAACATACCCTTACATGCATTCTGCAACTGTACGGTTCAGATCTGGAACCGTAGGCGGTCTTTTTTCATACACGCGTCGCCAACTGACCTAGGTTGTAAGATCGACAGCATATGTTGCCGGGTTTGGGGTTTTGGTCAAAAAAAAAGACCAAAGAGGGATAAGCCCATCCAGAAATCGTGCATGTGCGGACCGTACATTGAGGAGTGGCTGTGAACGAACTGTATAATGAACATGAGAGTACACACACTTCGAACTGCCAAAACCGGGAAAGGGCCCTTTCTTGGTCCGCGCTCGCTGTCATCTTGATCCCCAACAGTACCAACATTACCTGGCTGCTTACTTACTTAACAGGTGGCAGCATAAACTTGTCTTGTCTGCCACTCGCACATGTATGCATTCTATACTTTAGTACGGCAGCATTGGACGACACATCTTCCAGCTTCGAACTTGCATCCTGCACTGCGCTCTTCGGAGATCCCTTGAGACCTGGAAAGTGTCCACCTCCGCAGATTTCTCCATACCAATGAATGGCAAGATCTCCAGGCCCCTGAAGCTCCGAAACTCCGCATCCACTCCGCACTCGAGAACATAGGTAATGCATTGTTTGCCGGCACGGGTTGACCATGGCTATGCTTCTGGCGCTTTTCCTGCCCTATCTTGTGCCCCACATGTCGCTCTGCCGCGGGGCTGCTCCGCTGGCGTGCTCCCAACCAACCAGGGTATCCCGCCGTCCTTAGTCTTCATCCATCTTATAGTCGAACGTTAGCAGCAGCATCTATGCTCTCTATCTATCTACGCCTCTCACCGAGGGTATTCGCAGGTGACCCTACTAGATCCATCTCGCCGCTTGTGTCCGTTATCACTATCGTCGCTGAACGTTGCAGGTGTCAACGGGCTTGATCGTCGCATTGTTATTACCGGTGTCAGCCGCAGAGTCGACACCGGTAATAAAAAAGCAGCGATAATTCCAGTTCGTTCGGTCAAGCTAGCTTCAGCTGATGGGGATTCGTAATAGAAGCTTTCTATGAGCGTCGATCCCATTGTCTGATATTGAGGGGTTCTCTTTGAGTGAGTGCGGCAGCGGCAGTCCTGGCAGGAACGGCGGCTAGCCTGGCGGTGGTCTAGTTTGCAGCTGGAGGGCAGACGGGGGTTACGGTCGCGGAGGGCGGGGTGGACGCGGCGGCGGAAATGAACGGGGCGGCTGACTGGGCTTACGAGGAGACGGGGGTGGTCTGCGGGGCCGAGGAGAGGGCGGCGGCCTGTTCAATGGCGGTGATTGTAGAACCTGAGACAGCGTACGAGGTGGCGGCGAAGACTGAATGATGGGACTGGACGGATACTCGGGCATAGGTGGCGGCGAAGATTGAATGATGGGACTGGACGGATACTCGGGCATAGGTGGCGGCGAAGATTGAATAATGGGACTGGACGGATACTCGGGCATAGGTGGCGGCGAAGATTGAATAATGGGACTTGACGGATACTCGGGCATAGGTGGCGGCGAAGATTGAATGATGGGACTGGACGGATACTCGGGCATAGGTGGCGGCGAAGATTGAATAATGGGACTTGACGGATACTCGGGCATAGGTGGCGGCGAAGATTGAATGATGGGACTTGACGGATACTCGGGCATAGGTGGCGGCGAAGATTGAATAATGGGACTTGACGGATACTCGGGCATAGGTGGCGGCGAAGATTGAATGATGGGACTTGACGGATACTCGGGCATAGGTGGCGGCGAAGATTGAATAATGGGACTGGACGGATACTCGGGCATAGGTGGCGGCGAGCTCGGCTGCGGTGTTGGAGGAGGAGGATCCTGGGAAACGAGAGTAACAACAGGGTAGAGTGGCGGCGTGGGCGGTGGCGGGTGTGGTGGTTGGGAAGGAGCCACGGGCTCTGGCTGCGATGAAGGTAGCTGTGGCGATAGGCGTTGGGAGGGTGCACCGCGGGATGGTGTCAGTGGTGAAAGGGGCATGGGCGCCTGTGGGTGATAAAGCGGAGTGCTTGGGGGATTAGGTGCTGAAGGTTTGAGAGATGGCGAGCTGAGGGGTGAAGGGTTTGCAGGATGATGAGGTGGCAGGGAAGGAGGCGGAGAGGGAGCGGGAGCATCCGGCGTTGGAGTGCTCGGCTGGCGAGGATGTTGTGGCGGCGGAGGCCTCGGCGGCTGCGTGCCCGGCGGAGGCGGCGAGGGCGGCGGGCGAGGAGGTGACGGCCTGGGCGGCGAAGGCCGAGGAGGCGACGGACGGGGGGCCGGCGGCGGCAACCTGACGGGTGGCGGCGGTGACCTGACGGGTGGCGGCGGCAACCTGACGGGTGGCGGCGGCGAGCTGACGGGTAGCGGCGGTGAGCTGACGGGTGGCGGCGGCAACCTCACGGGTGGCGGCGGTGACCTAACGGGTGGCGGCGGCAGCCTCACGGGTGGCGGCGGCGAGCTGACGGGTGGCGGCGGCAACCGCTTGAATGGTGGCGGTTGCGGACTGGGCGGCGGTGGACTAGGGGGCAGCGGACTAGGGAGCGGCGGACGAGGGGACGGCGGACTAGGGGGCAGCGGGCTGGGTGGCAGGGGCCGCGGCGGCGGGGGTTTTGGAGGCGGCCAACGCAGGAGTGGGCTGCGCCCGCCGCTGGCGGTGGGTTGGGTAAACGTTCGCGGTGGCGGTGGATTCATCGAAAAGATCTCGGTGAATCCGGTGTCGCCGCCGTTGCCGTTGTCCCCAATGGCGCCGGTCCGTCCAATGCAGTCTGGGTCTTCCTCATCCGTGAGGAAGTCGCAGTCGTCATCCAGGCCGTCACCACACGTCCTTTCCGTGGCCGCCAACCGACGGCAGAGTATTACACTGGCGCCGTCTTGAGAGCTCCACGCCCTGAAATAGGCGACGAGGCCACTGACTGGCTCCAAAACCACATCAAGTAGTCGGGCGCTATCCTGTAAGACAGTCTGGCTATACGCCATGTTTTCGGTGCCCGGATAGCTGTGCAGCAATAGAAACGGCACGCCGTTATACTTCGCTTCAAAGGGCAGGTCGTACGGCGGTGTGTTGATGCGGGCAGATAGATACAGGACGTCGTTGGACTGAGGCCCATTCAGCGTCAGAACGACGGAACTGTTGGGCGTGGTCATCTGTGGCGGTATCTGTACGGTTACGTACTTGCCGTATCTAAGCATACTATCGTCGTACCACTGAAACGGGCGGCCCCAGCCAAGCTGCGAAGGGTGGCGGGAGCTGCTTTCAGTAGTAACACATATGGAGAAGCAGGAGGGGTTCATACTTAGGGTTTTTATATTTACAGAATTATTCCGTAGGTACATAAATACTGTTTTCATACCCGCAGCATTCACAAAACCCTATACCCTGGGCAGATTCCCGTGACCGATGTCCGCTGTTCCATTTCCTCCCGCCCCTCTTTGGATCCACCTCCTTGGGTGTACGACAAATACAATCGAATTCTCTGGTTCTAATTCTTATCGCATCCTCGCGCAGGCCCCCTCCGGGTGGCACGACTTGAGGATGCCGATTTCCAGATTCTACCATGTCGGTACCTAAATAACGAAGCAAAACATGGATCCGTTAAAATTCGTTAAGATTCGTTAAGGCGCAAAGTCCCACCGCCTCACCGCAGGGATGACAGAAGTGCCGGGCCCCATGGTGCCGCTGAAACGAAATCTTTTCACTTCAATGGCGCACCCATTAAAATATTGATTGATTAATTCTTTGTGGCCGAACGTACCTGCCAGTTGTGAGGTGCGTTCAGACAACGGATGCCTTGGCCCCTTTGCGCGCCCATGGTGCACGTCCAATCGCACTGGCCGGCGTACATCGGCGAGCAGCCTTCTTTCGTGTTGGCATGCGCCATGAGGAGGTTGTGACCAGCTTCGTGCAGCCAGAACTCTAACTGGTAGAAGGACTCCTGGGGCAGCCACATCACGCCACTGCCATATGGGTTGACGGGGCTGCCGGTGCGGTCCCACCACCCCACGCTGGATAGCCCAGAAAACGGCTGGCAGTCTGCGGCCATCAGGCATGCAGGTAATATATAACAGTTCAGGTCAGGGAATAGTTCGTCACGCGGAAGTATGGCGGCGAAGTGTGGTCCAGGTCACGTAGTGGTGTACGCCAGGTTAGCGAAATGTCCGGGCGCTTCAACACGGACGTAGGGTTCGGCTAGCGGCATAATGGTGGCCAGCTGTTCAGGGAATCCCGTCCAGCAAGGTCATGGGAAACGGTCTTGATTGTTAGGAAATGTTAACTGTTTGTGGCTTCTTTTGCTGCTGTAACGGACGGAACCCAATACACCATTATTACGTACCGCTGCCCCCCTTTGAAGTCATCCTAATTCGTCCTTTGTGTCGCTCGGTCAGATTCTTTATTCACAGTAGTGAGAATGAGTTCGGCAAAGAATAAATTATTAGTAATAAGCCTTCTGCCTGAATGGATCATGAATGGTGAATGGTGTCATGCAGCATTTGCCAAACTGAAAAGCATATGCTTGCGAAGATAAGACGTACATTAACCCCCTTGATACACGCAAACCACGCGGCGCTCGCGTTTCGACATCAGGAGGTGTACGGGCCTGAAGCGCAAAAGTAATCCCAAGGCGCACGCATAAATCCGCCCCATAAAGGAAGGCAAGGCGATGTATGAGGAGACGGGGTAAGAGCGTCACCCGCGTGATGCTCACCCTTAAGGTGGGCAGCAATGGCATTTCGCGGGAAGATCATGACCTTGTGGTTGAAGTCCTTGGTGTTGATGCCCTGTTTCGCTGCGACTGCGTCCATGTAATACTGCCACTTCAGGAAATTGTTCACACTGCATGTCCGAGAGTCGAAGGAGTTACCCGACGGAAAGCTAAACGGCAAATCCACCGTTCCATTGCACGGAATTTCGACAGGAACCAGAACGACGACATTCGGGTTAGGCTGTACACGGCCGTAGGAACACGTGTCGTAATACTGCAGCATGTTGCGGCCCCGTTGGTCACCACTGTTGAAGAACAGCTCATAAACGTCCTGTGTGCATAGGTGATTTGGGGGGGGGGTCGAAGTTCGTTTAGATGGGTTGGGAGCTCGGCAGTGCGATGTGCGAGTGGTGGATTGGGTGCTATCTAGGGCAGGTGGCGATGTGACAGATGGGATGTACGGCACCAGAGTCGGTTTGGAAGGCAACGAACGGATCCTGTCTGAAATGAAACCCAATCACGCTGTGCTTGTGGCGTGTGGGTACGGCACGTGTACTAACACAATATAAGTACAAAAAGGGCACGTGTACTAATAATTAACGGGCATCTGCGGAGGGTTACGGTGCTTCCTAGTGTGTTTTCTAGCATGTGAGATCGACGAGATTACAAGATAGATCGACTGCGTATCCACAACCTGGAGGACGTGAGATTGCCTTATGTTCACCCTAATGATGCATACATGAAAAGAATAATCGAAAATACCGCCGTACATGTACGACATCCCGGTTAGAGTTTATGCTATCGTACCGTCTTTTGATGGCGGCTTCTTTATCGCATGTCAAGTTAATATGGCTAGAGATATAATAGAAGAGGTGGGTACATAGACAAGCCAGAGCTACATATTCAACGACGAATAAATAGATAGATCGACAGGCCCACCTATCTAATGATGGGCTACGATCAATCGATAGATGGGCCTGCCGGACATGAAGACAGACCTGCTTGTCCACCTCCGTTGACTTGTTGTATCCGCACAAGGTCGTGATGTACACGATGTAGGATGGCCTGGTGGGGGTGGTGAGCGTCTCGAACAGCTGCCGGCGCCTCCGCCTCCGCTTCTGATCGGGCTGCGGCGGCTGGCAGGTGTACATCACGCCGCCTACAATTTTGTCGTACATGATGACTGCATGGCCGTTGAGGAGCATCTCATCTATTGTCACCTCGGGACAAAATTCCAACAGATAAATCCCCTGCATCTTGTCCCCGGAAACTTGCAAGTAGTAGCTCGAGCTTTCGCCGCCGGGAACTTGAGACATTTTTATTGCCAAGAGGTCCCCTACGCGGTCACAGGTTAGGTGTGGGGCGGGCAGGCCATTTCGCGATATATGCAAACGAAGCAGCCCTTGCTGCCTCGCTCGCTCGCTCGCTCGCTCGCTCTCACGTCCCACCTGATGCGGACCCCGGGATGTCGGTGTCCAGAGCCCAGCAGGTGCTCGCAGAGAGCGCCAGCAGGAGGGGGAGGAGGAAGCCGCCGCTAAGGACTAAGGTGGTGAGTTTCCCGGCCGATGTACAACTCATCTGCCGACATCCTAAAGAAAGTAAATGTACGCCGCTCGATGCCGCAACCATGATAGGTCCTGCCGTTGGCGCAGTTGGCGCCTTTTCCACGTTGCCTCAACGGAGTGGGAAGAAGATAAAGAATGAAGTCCTGAAGAGCTGTCAGCGTAATGCACGGTGACAATTATGCAAATTTATTGACGAGTATGAAACCTTAGGTAGGTGGCTAGCCAGCGACGTACATCGCGTCATATACTAAATTGCCTGGTCTAAAGCAAGGTTGCGATATGGAGATGGTTTCATGAAAATCCTGCAAAGATATGATACGAAATGGACTACCGTTTGTAATAATGAAGCCGTTGGCGACCGGGAGGTAAGTAACCGGAGGAACCGCTATCCAAGAGTTAGTTTTTTGCGGCAACTCATCAAGCTAGTTGTTTATAGATAGACCATGCGGCAAAGCCAAGTAGGAAATAGTGAGTTGCATGGTGTACATATCAACGCAACGCTGCCGAATCCAGTAATACGGATCTAATAAGGAATTTTAGGGACGAACCAGTCGCTTCGCACCTTCTTCCACAGTTGCAGCTACTCTAGCTACAACTTGACTCGCGGGCTCGGAAAAAAGAAGCTTCACCCTGAACTGAATGATTTTGGCTGGTGATGTACGTGTCTGTCTTCACCGTGCCCTTTGTAACCTTACGGAAATGAAACTCGCAAATATTACTGCCGCAATAATTGACGAATCCTGACAGACAGGGAGAGGCCCAGCGACTGGGCATTCGCAAACTATTTCGAATTTAAACTTGGAGAGTGGATAGTAAACTGTCGTGAAATGCTTCTCATTTTGCTTCGGCGTGTAGCGCCGCGGCCGTCCCCGCCTAGCCGATTAGATGACTCGCGACTGCAGAGCTAGCCAATCGAATAATCCCTAACATATGTCCGTCTAATTTCAAATTAACAATAATATAATAGATTATTAATATTATTGTTATTATCATAACATATGATCAATATTTTACGAACTTGTTGACACTGGATCCGAAAGGACCTAAAAGTGTCACCTACAGTTTTCTGCTAAATCTCGCTACAACCTATTGTTCACATTGGGATACTTAACAATGGTATGGTATGGGTCGATCCGAATGGGAACACCGATGCAGATGCGACGAAGAATGGCCAGCATCCACACCGGTATGATAACTACGTACATACGTAACTAACTCAAAAAGAAAGACCCATAACGAATACACCGCCGCTTACATCCATACCGCTCCTGCTCCAGAACCACAATCGTTCGTACCTCGAGTATAGCAGAAATCTTCGCTATGTTTCAGAAAACTGATCAGTTAATCGACATGTAGTCCTCATCACCACCACCATCATGTTACCTTTTAATAATACCTTATTCGGCACCTGCATTCCTCAACGGGGGTCGGCAGGGAATACTACGTCGCAGCAACCGGAGCGGGCCTTGGATTGGCGTCGGAGGGCGTCGGCAGTCAAGGCGTCTCATGGTCACCAACTGGCAGAGCCCAGGCAGCAGCATGTTGCAGATAAAGGACATTTTCCTACATCAGGAGTTCTCATCAACAGCAGGTGGCGTTTCGACACACGAGGTTTCCTGCCTGCGCGGTAGCCATAGCCAGCGGGTATCATCTTCGGCATCTTCGGCAACCCGCGCGCCTTTGATGGACTCCTTGGACTCATGGCTTCGGCCGTCACGAACATTCATGATGTTGCGCGTACGTCAATTTGCTGGGTCCGTACGATACGACGGAACAACTTCGATAACGTAGCAATGGCAACAACGGAGTCTTGAGCGCATGACCTTGCTCACGAGCGCGTATTAGTGCCCTTACCGCGACCTGGTCATCTTCCCCTGCGGTCCATCGGTCGCATGATGCGGAGGATATTAACGTGTCGGATGCATATGTACCATGCTTGTGAGGTGGGCAGGTGTTTGGCTGGTATTCAACCAGTTCCGCATGAGATTTATTTTCAGCTAGTTCGGCATATTACTACCTTCAAGCAGCTTCCCCCGCTTGAGAGTCTTGCTAGCTGGCGCTGAGGCACGCTGTCGTGAAGGCAAATAGCCGGCTGACCATGCAGCCGTGAGTTGACGACCGGGCTTCCCGACACTGGCGGCGATATGTCATGGACTGGTAGCGATTCAATCGCTTCTTAGGGTCCAGGGAGGTCTGGCTGGGTAATGCCTGGCGGGCTGGTTTGCAGCTCATGTGCAGGCACCGTATCGGTAACCGTACGCCTCTGATGCTGATTGGCCGTACCATGCATGGCAAATGCACCTGCGCTTCATAACTCAATCTTCGGCGCCCCGGATGACACGGAAGGCGTACCGGTGGCAGGTGGGCAGCACATGGAATCTCACACCGGGGAAGAGGACGAAAGCGAGTCCACAATTGTGCCGAGGTGAGGGCTGGCGTGTCGTTAAGGTGGGAGGCGCATACCTCACCACGGGAGGGGCGCCAGGAGCCGCAGGGCTGGATCGGCTTACGGCACAGAGCCGGTTCCTTTTGGTTACGGTTACTTTCGCAACGGTTACAATTGCTCATCTTAGCTCTTGGTTACGGTTACTTTCTGTTACTTCTCAATTAGGTACGGTTACGGTACAGCACACGTACAGGTGCGCGAGGTGGCACTATCTCGGTTGTTCATACCGCTGCGCCACGTTAGCTTTACACGACGATACACACACAGATTATCACAACTCCAAATCGGCCATCGGGTTTGAGATCCACCAGTGGTCCTCACATACCTTCCATCCGCTTCCTTCTCGCGTTATGACGAACTTTAGCCATCGGTTAATCCAACTGCCAACTGCCGTCAACATATGCCACCGGGATCTAAAGCACTGGAAACCATTTCAATCCCCAAGAGCCCAAATTGCATCATCACACAGCAAAAGTACGACATGAACACATGTGTAAGGGCATGGATAGAACATGCTGTCACGCCCGATTACCGCCCCGTGAACCTACTAAATGCAAACATACACCTACTTAAACACTAAATGCGATGGCAGCTGATAAGCTATGACCTCTAAGGATGAATGCAGGTAAAAAATTGTGCGTATGCGTGGTATGCATGCCCGAACTTTGCGCCGCGCAAGTTCTTTGAGGACACGAGAGCGACGTGCAACCTCTGCTGCTCACCCGCACCGTAGAACCCTCCCAGGTGGGGATTCACATCGGAACACGACATCGGAGCTCACGTGCCCAGACGGTTCATCCCTGGAGCAGATAGCCTGGTAGCGATCAGCTCGAAACCTACTAAACCACATTTTGAAGTGTATATATATATATATGTGTGTGTGTGTGTGTAGTATTAACTTCCACTACCGCGCGTTCTCCTGCGGGCGACAGCACGACCAGATCCGCTTTCTCCACGAGCCTTCTTCCCCTTCCCTTGCCTCCCAGACGCAAGCTGCCAGTCACAAAGCTGTTACATAACTCCCACCATTGCATGATATTACGCACATATATTGACGGTGAGGCAAGTTGTGCGCAGATTATGCGGAACTTACTGTCAACCTCAGAGTATATGTGTATGTAACCAGGCGTAACCCGTCGGAATCCTCGCTTGGCATTGCCGTATAACTACCAGTGCGCTGGGTACTGCTGTGAGTTACCACTTAAGCAATTAGCTGAGGATTAACCCAACAAAATTAACCGATTTCCGGTATGCCGAACGTTGCAATCTACTATATGAATCAACGGAACATCGCGATGCGTACTGCCGCCGTGATTCCGCCGTGTGGCACACAGACAGACGGTGAATGGCGGCGCGGATGGTGAGGGGGAGATCATATCGCGTTAAACTGTCACCATGCTGTCAGACCCAGATGCCAGAGGCCAGAAGCCAGATTGAGCTTTTGGCGAATCAACCAAATCCAATTGGTGGCCGGGTTGCCTGTGTGCGCTCGGCGGGAATCTCTCTAAAACATTGCGATGCTTTAGGACGATAGGACGATCGTTTCGGAGCTGTGGGACTCAGCGTGGCGATGAGCGTGGGGGGCTCCTCACGAGGGCCGTTTTGCGTGGTGGCGGTGGTTGTGCGCGTGGTGACGGCGGCTGCGGTGAAGGAGGCCTGGGCGACGGAGGTAGTCGGGGGGGGGATAGCGGGAGCCGGGGCGGTCGGGGCGACGGCGGAGCTGGAGGCTGTGGAGGTGATGGCGGGGGTGAGGGCTGGGGAGAGCAGTCGTTGTCCCTGTCGTCCGCGTAGAAGTCGCAGTCGTCGTCCAAGTCATCGTCACAAACCTGCTCACGATCGCCTCGGCGGCGACATATAACGACCGTCGCCATATCCCTGCCACCAATTCTCTCCCACCTAAGAAACCTGGCCACCAGACCGGTGTTTGGTTCTTCAAGGTCGTTATTGACTGTCGTGCTGTTTAGCAAAACCGTCTTAAAATACGCATTGCTTTCGGTGCCCGCATAGCTGTGCAGCAACAGAAAGGGCACGTCGTTGTAAATCGCCGTGAAGGGCAGGTCGTACGGCGGTGTGTTGATGCGGGCGGAGAGATAGAAAACCTGATTAGGACTCGTATTCCGGAGTGACATAGCGACGGAGCTGTCAGGAGTGCTCATTTGTGCGGGTATTTGTACTGTGACATGCTTGCCGTACCCCAGGTCGCCATCGTTCAAACGTTGAAATGGGCGACCCCAGCCAAGCTGCATATGCAGAGAAGAGCACGCAAGGGCGGACAGCGCGGGAAGTTTGAAAATGTACACAAGTTGAGACATTTCATAAAGGAGGTATGAGGTACTTGTAACAGGTTGGGGCGCCATCTGGCGCATTTATTACCCTAAGTAATATCGGTATTCAACGGCAGCAGATTAGATCCTTTCACATGCCACCTTGGATGTCATACTTTATGTACAAAGCCCTTGCTTTCTTCGTACCGTTACACCCCTGCTGGTCGTAGTCTGTACGGCAGGTACGGTGGTGCCGTTATCGTACATCTACCTCGATGCCTCTGTGTGACAGTTCTGCAGCTGGAAACCCCAAACCAGCTAATCATGCGCACGTATCCATGCCGCAACCTTTGCCGTACTTGCCCCTGCCATGGCCGTACCTGCCAGTTGTGAGGTGCGTTCAAGCAGCGAATATTCTGCCCGCCAACTGCCCCCATCAAGCACGTCCAATCACATTGGTCGAGGAAGGCGCAGGCTTGTGGGGTTGCGGCGTGCGCCATCATCATGTTGTGACCCGCTTCATGCATCCAGAACTCCAATCGGTAAAAATTTTCTGGCTTCATCCAAATCCGGCCGGTACCGTACTTATTTACCTTCGGATCCGTGGACCGTTCAAACCAACCGGCCGTGCTAGTTCCGGCCCATCCCCCGCAGTCTGAGACGCAGTAAAATGAATGCGACAACGAAAAGAAGGTGGGAGGGATACCGATTGGCTGTCCGAGGGTGCAACGACGGCCGGCGGCAGCAGTAGCAGGGACGTGGGCCGCATGACAAATGAAAGAACGAGCTGTGTTGCTGAGCACCAACTCAAGTGCAGCACGCCATCTCATAAGAATGTAAAGCTTCGTTATATATGACACACCATAAGGCAACATACACATATAGCTCACAGGCCAAATCATCCAATGTGAGAGCCGTCCATATTCGTATATTCCCGTACATGCAATAGGTACGTCTTAATCTATCGTTTGGTCCCTCCCTCCCCTTTTTCCTCCCCCCCTCCCGTTCCCCCTCCCTTCCCCCCCTCCCTTCCCCCCCTCCCTTCCCCCTCTCTCTCTCGCGTACTTGTGATGGAGTCCATGCCCGGCGGCAAAAGCATAACCTTGTGGTGGTACTTGGTAGTTTCGCCGATGCCCTGTTTCTTTGCGTACGCATCCAGGTAATACATCCACTTCTGTAAAGTCCATTCACTGCAACTCTTCGTGTCAAAGGTAGGGCCACCTGGGATGGACCATGACACGTTGACGGATCCGCTGCAGGGTATTTCTACGGGACCAACCACCGTAACGTCCCCTAGGGTGACTTGATTGTACGAGCATGATTCGTAATAACCTTTCATGTTCCTGTTCATCTTGTCCCCTGCGCCCTGGAAGAGCTGCAGCACATCCTGCAAAATGCACGAAAGTGCCTTTGAGTGCATCATCACTACGAAATATTCAAATGTTTTCTTAGACAGGCAACATAATGTACGACTACTGGTACTCTACCTGCCAGATACTTGGGGAAAAAAGCCGGCTACTTGTACTGTACGCCCAAATCACAACACAATTGGAGTAGTTGACTCGTTTATGTGAGTTGAAAGCTAGTAGTTCACACGTTTGTAAGGCTTGCATGTATCAATCGATCGGCACAAACGATATGTCGGCATATCAGGGGCAGGTCCTGTTCAGGTTGCGAAGCACTTTGCTTTTTCTGCTAATGTCGAAAGTAGAAAGTCCCGACCCAGCCGGCATCGGGCGGTGCTGCCTTATTCACACGCACGGCTGTCAAGACCCATGCATTCCCGGTATATATGTACGTACGTACAATAAAGTGCGATTGCACGGTACGGCACTTATTGGGTTTGGTTTTCAGTACTTTGTCACGACAGTCGTGACGCGGCCATTCTCACTATGGAAAACGTTTCTAAGTTCCAACGTTTTCCAATTTCCCAAGTCACGCACCTGCACCGTCTTGTCCTGCTGCCTTTGAAGACCGCACAAGCTCGTGATGTACACAAGGTAAGATGGCCTGGTGGGGGTGTTGAGCGTCTCGAACAGCTGCCGGCGCCGATACTGGGGACCACTGCCCCCAAGGCCCTTTGCTTGCAGGGGCAGCTGGCAGGTGTACATTACCCCGTCGGCGATCTTGTCGTAATGTACGGTGGTAAACTGGTTAGTTATGATCTTGTCCTGCGCCACGTCACGACAAAACTCTACACCATACAAACCAGCTGCTGCACCATCGACAATCCTGAACTGGTAGGTGATGGTGTCAGCACCGTCATTTGTTGATGTCACAAGACCTAACAATTCACCTGTGCACACATTGTTGCATACGTAACCGCAAGCAGCAGTAGCGGGGAAAGAATGGAGGGACGGGCGGGTGGGTGGGTGAGGAAATATAGAGGTCGACGAAGAAGACCGCAAAGGCGGCTCGCTCGTTAGTTGTCGCCTGATGTTGTTATTGAACTGTTGGGCCTTGCTGGCCTTTAGGGTGGCATCAGGTACTTGCTTATTAACGTAGGGCGCGCCGCATGTGTTTTCATCCACTACAGATATGATAGCTGCTAGTCGATCGGTGGCTGGTACTCGGTGGCTTCCTCGAGATAAAGGGACGGGGCGGGGTTTTGCCGATGAGAATCAGCACCTGCTGCCTCGCTCTCACGTCCCACCTGATGCGGATCCCGGGATGTCGGTGTCCAGAGCCCAGCAGGTGCTCACAGAGAGCGCCAGCACCAGCATCAGAAGGAGGAGGCTGGTGGTGGCGAGCGTCATCACGGGGGGGCGGTGTAAGGCTGGCGGCGGCTTCACAGCCATGTTAATTATTGCGGAGAATGGACCTGCCGCCAGTAAGCAGTTATTCTTTACCTCGCCGAACACCTGCATTGAGGGAAGCTTCGAAGGTTTAGGCACGGCCTACCCGGCAATAAATCGTTGACGGCGGATTGATGGCATATCTTCGATCGTGCGTTGACACCTGCTGCTGGCTTGATTGCCATAACAGCGAGCAATCTAGATGAACGGTTTTTTTGTCCAAATACCTTGAAATGTTTTTTTATATTTTTAATTAATGTTGTTGCCTTGGTAATGCTGCCTGCTTGTTGGTATATAATACACTATATATGTAACCCGATGTATAACCATGAAGGGAGAAAAATCATGGCTGAACATCAGTTCGTAAAATCCTAACATTAAATTATTAAATAATATGGTCAAGGAAATTATTCGAAAACGCTGAGCTGTGCACCTCCTTCTCATCTTACCTGTCAGGAAGGAAGCAAGGCTAATTCCGCGAATCCTATTTAACAACTTTTGTTCGCCCTGCAAACGCAAAGGCCGCAAAAATAAAAAGTTTTAATCAAGTTAATATTTATCCTTGTATTCTCATAACAAATAAGTAGGCTTTTTCATCCGCATCGCATGCATCAGACATTTATGAAGCGACATCCGTACTGTGTCTGTTCAGCGGCCGCCCCTTACCTCGCTCGTCGTTCCATTAAAACCTTGGTGTCGCTCTGAATTCATACTATTCCTGAAGTTCTTTATATTTTAGGTTAGTGCCGACAATGTTTCCTGTGCGTTTATCTCCTCACCCGGATCGTGCGTGTATCATCATGGCATGATAGTTTCATCACGGCGCGTTGTGTATGCTGACGACGAGTACACTTGGTGCACGTAGCCGCTGCTGGAATCCCCTGTTAAATTGGTCCAAGGTAAGGAACCAGCTGCTTAGTGTTATCTTTGTCCGTGTGAATGAACCCATCCATCGAACAGCATCGAACTCGCTGTTCTGCTGCCCAGCGCCCCTACCAGCACTACTACTCTCTCGCATGAATCCAAAGAAGATTAAAATATTTTAAATCTGCCAATAGTACATGTAGGCAGATGTGTAAAATAATAACCATGCTTACCAAGTTTTTTTGCTAAATCTCGTTACACACTATTGTCCCCAGTGGGGTAATAAACAAAGGGATGGGTCGAGCCGAATGGGAACACCCATGCAGATGCGACGAAGAATGGCCAGCCAAAGGCCCAGCATCCACACCGATGACTACGTACGTACGCAACTCGAAAAGTAACACCAATGACACACCGCCGCCTACAAACCTTCCCTGCTCCAGAACCACAATCGTTCGTACCTCGAGTTAGCAGAAAACCGTAGTTTTCTTCGCTACGCTTCAGAAAACTAATCAGTTTTTCACATCATCTGGATCAGGGTAGAGTTCGATCTTAGACGTTCGGACGGCTGCATATATATATATATATTATATATAATATCGAACATCAGAAGCTCATATATACACATACATCCCCGCCCCGCCACGGTGGGAAACCAATTGATCAACCCTCTACGGCATTCACGTTGCGTCTGCGGGCTTGGAAGCCAGGTTAGTGGCTTAACAAGGCAGGCACATACGAAACGGCTGTCCGCGTGCTGGAGATGTCAGAGAGCCTTCTGAGAGAAGGCTAGTTCTTCGACGATAAGTACGGTAGCGAAGTACTTAAGTTATTCTTGGTAATTCTTAGGCTTTGCCTGAGCATTGAAAAGCATCTGCCGTTAGAGCATCAGTAATAGACACCAATTCGTTTTCGAGTTGTCATTTTGGTTCTGCGATAGTGGGCGGCAATGGCGACAAGGGCCCACTCACCTAGCCCTTAGCCCACTGCTAAGCTGCCAAGGCTAAGGTGTAGAAACCTGGGCGCTTCAGGCACTTGCTGGATGGACCGGCTCCGGGAGATAGGTGTGATGCGTCTACCGGCCACTGATGGCAGCTTAGAAACGACGTTGTTGCTAAGAGTGTATTGCAACAGGTGAGGAGGCCGCGATGGAGATGTTACCGGCAGCGTCGAGGCATTCTTAGGAATCGAGATGTACGCTTGTTAGAAGTGTAACGTACTGAGGACAAGAAAGCGGTATGTGGGAACGCAAACAGAAGCTCGTTAAGAGAGTCCGTTGGCAGTTACAAGTTGGGTGCTGTGCATGTGCGGGAAAAAACCGGCAGAAATATAAAACAGCCAGCTACCCTTTCAGGGTTCGCTCGCTCCCACTTGGTGCTCATCCGTCCGTCCATATCACTTCATATTCCTTCGTTCATTCTTTTATTTTCATGAGCTGCTGATGACGTTGCCCCGGCCAAACGACTTAACGAGTGACCCACGTCACTGCAATAAAAGCCATTAGCAACGTATGGTTTTGCCCGTCAAAACAAAAGTGACTAGGATCCGCACGCGAATGTACCTACTGTATATCCGGATATACGTGACGCGGCCGACAGTGGGGTCGACAGCTGTTGAAAGGGAGATGCTTCACGTGCATTACTAAGTGAACGAAGACCATCGTCTTCTCTACATACCTATGTAATCATATACCAGTACGTACTCCATCCATGTCTTTCTACACACCATAAAGTACGATGGCATGGATCTAGCCATCCTTCATGTCCACACATGTCATCATACAAAATCTCCGATGGTCCAAATTATGAATGTTATCGTTACGGCCCGTCACGAAAGCACCCCAAAGATGCGTAGTATGCATGTCACAAAATGCACGGTAAAAAGGGTCCTGGAGACATTAGACTAACACGATCGTGGAGGAAACAAATGCCACCATCAGTTGCGAGGGAACAGCCGACGACCCTTCCGCGACCTTCTCAAGCAAGGCACATGGAGACCTACCTATCTACAAACACCCGCCGGTGCGTATCCATATATACCCGCAACTATGTGTGTGTCTCAGGCTGATGAATGTCCGCCACCGCAAACAGCAGCAGTAGTTAGCTAGTTGCACGCAAATCCTAATGCACTGCAACAAATTCCCACGCACACTGCATGCACAGCAGCACATGGTTGGGCGTCGTTTGTCCATGAATAGGACCAAGCACTCACCTCCGCACATGTGTTCAAATGGCGATTGCATGCCTGCGAATGTCCGACATTGCATGTACGGCAAATGGTATGGCTGCTGCATACCCATGCTCTACACTACTCATCATCAATTTTCTTGTTCGATTGGCTCATGCGTACAGACTCTCCATACATTCCAGTGTTTCCATCGCGCGAGTGCTTATCCAGCCTAATAGATTATGAATAATGTGTTTCTCAGGGAGAGTGTGATGTCTCAAGGCAATAATAACGCCTCGCCCCCAAACGAAGCTTGCGTGCACAGCAGATAACATGGCGAATGAAAGGACTACTACCACTACTACACACCACATGGAGCTGCCCCTATCTATCGAACAGGAAATAAAGAAACGAGCGACCAGAGCAATCGACAGACTATTGCTACCTAATCAGTGCTTCACAGGTGCAATGCTGACCATGTTCGTAAATAAACATCAACTAAGCATAAACATCAACTTCCATGGTGGTCAAATTGATGCACAACGTATGTGTGCAGTATTCCTCATTCCTCCTCCGCAGATACGAGAGACAACCCTCAGAAAAACAATACCATCACATAACTCATGACCAAAAACGGACGTCACAATATCGTAAATAAAGACAAATGCAACGTAACGAAGCTGCATAGCATAAAAGCTAGCTGGGGTCCGCTTATTACGTCAGGCAGGCACGCACGTTCGTTTGCATTGATACGCACTACAGACAGACGCACGCATGCCAAAAACGCGCAAAGGGGTCCATACGTACTGTAGCTGTACATGTAATGCATGCATGTCTCTTCCGGTCCGTGTTGTGGCAGACATGCCTTTTTCCCTACTAGACACTGACGGCCCTGCGGCCGCCATACATAAAGATGTTCCATGGGCCAGCAGTACCGAACAGCAGCAGACGATGCATTCTTCTATGTACTTGGCAAAAGATGTCCGCAGTTAACTTTCTACACGATCCAACATACAAGCAAGGGTCAGCAGCTGCTCGCTCAGCGGACGATAGCCACACGCACCAACATACGCGCCGGTCTGTAAACTGTCAGCACGTCATTGTTATCAGCAATGCCCCTACATACGCCACTCCGTACATTAGTGCGCATCTATCTCTTAAGTTGGTACCCATCCATCCATCATCGTTGTTTTCTATTCCGCTGTATTATTATTGACCGGCGTATGTTTTGGTGCATGGTCTGGACACTCGCACCACTACCACCATGTCGACCCATCCGACAACCACCGCTGCACTCGTCCGTAATCCTATCGTGCTGGCGCCCTGGCGCAGGGTCAATCAACACAGCTGCACGTTTCTCTAAACCCACCTGCCTGCTTGCTCTCGTACCATCTCAAGTCGCATGGCTTACACGCCAGTAGCAAAGGAATGCATACAAGGTATGCCTTATGGTGGACGAAGCAAGACTGCGGAGCCACCCGCAGCGGTTCTACCTAAACTTCATTCGATGCCGTGGCGGTGCATCGCCATAGATTCACAACCATTATCGTCTACTTAGCCATGGTCTCAGGCGCAGGGACCGCACTGTCAGCCACAGCTCGCCCCCCGGAGACCAGCAGCCATTATCGAGTTCATTCCAGCTGTCTGTATCATATCAAGTGGAATACAGCCCGCACTGCAGGCTGCTGCTGCCCCGGGGTGATGGCAGCGGCAGACGGAACACAATCTGGTTTGATTATGAGTTCCGAACTGGCGGCCGCGGTGGAGGCGGAGACCGAGCGCTGGGTGACGGCGATAGGGCCCGCAGTGATGGCAGTTGTCGTAGTAGTGGCCAGTGAGAACGAGTTGTTGATTTCATTGGCGGTGGGGATGATGACGGCCTTGGTGACGGCGGAGGTCGAGGTGATGGTGGCGGCGGCCCTGGTGACGGCGCTGACGGCCTTGGCGACGGCGGAGGTCGAGGTGACGGTGGCGGCGGCCGTGGTGACGGCGCTGACGGCCTTGGCGACGGCGGAGGTCGAGGTGACGGTGGCGGCGGCCTTGGTGACGGCGTTGACGGCCTTGGCGACGGCGGAGGTCGAGGTGACGGTGGCGGCGGCCTTGGTGACGGCGTTGACGGCCTTGGTGACGGCGGAGGTCGAGGTGACGGTGGCGGCGGCCTTGGTGACGGCGTTGACGGCCTTGGCGACGGCGGAGGTCGAGGTGACGGTGGCGGCGGCCTTGGTGACGGCGTTGACGGCCTTAATGACGGCGGAAGTCGAGGTGACGGTGGCGGCGGCCTTGGTGACGGAGTTGACGGCCTTGGCGACGGCGGAGGTCGAGATGACGGTGGTGGTGGTGGCGATGACCTTGGTGATGGTGGCGATGGCGGTGGCGGCGGCCTTGGTGAAGGTGGCAGCGGTGGCGGACTTGGTGGCGGTGATAACTTTGGCGACTGCCTCGGCGGCGGCTGCTGTCTTGGTGGCGGCGGCGGTGGTGGCTGTCTCAGCGGTGGCGGCTGTCTTGATGGCGGCGGCGGCGGCTGCCTTGGCGGCGGCGGCGGCTGCGTTGGTGGCGGTGGCGGCGGCTGTCTTGATGGCGGCGGCGGCGGTGGCTGCCTCGATGGCGGCGGCGGCGGCGGCTGCGTTGGTGGCGGTGGCGACGGCGATGGCAACTTCGTAGGCGAGAGGGGAAGCCTCGACATCGGTGGTGGACGCAGCGACAGCTTTGGTGATGGTGGCGACGGCAGCAGCCTGGGTGATGGTGGCGGTCGTGGTGACGGCTTTGGCGGCGGCTGTGGTGATGATGGACTTGGTGACGGCGGTGATGGGAAAGGTGGTGGCGGCGAGGAAGAAGCGCGCAGCGGTGATGGTGGTGTTCTTTCTGGGCGGCGAAGTAATGGATACCACCGCGGTGGCGGCCACATGCGGTAAGGTGAAGGTGACGGCGATGGTGATGGTGAAATCGGATTCGGAGTGAGCGGTGATCTGCGGGCCGATGGCGGCGGTGATACACCCAAGGATGCCAGGGGGAGATGGGGAGGTGGCGGCGGCGGCGGTGGTGGCGGTGGCGGTGTTTGTGGCGACGGTGGCCTGGGTGGTGGCGGAGGCGGCGGTGAGCTTGGTGTCTGTGGCGGCGATGGTAAGCTGGGCATTTGGGGAGAGCTGGGCGGCTCTTGCTCCAGCGGTCTGGGTGGTTCCGGCTGAACCGGGAACGTTTCTGGCAGATGCGGTTGATTAGGATGCTTCGCCGGTGGTTTTGGTGATGCCGGACGTCGTACAAACCGAGGCGGCGAGGGTGGCGGCAGGCTGCCAGTAAGCAGCGGCGGGGACCTTCGGACAAGTGGCGGTGGTGGGCTCCAGACCGGCGGGGGTGGCGGGGGCGCACGAACAGGCGGTGAGGATTTCCGGACCGGCGGCGGCGGTGGCGGCGGTTGTAACCTCTGGAATGGTGACCTACCCCGCGGCCCCGTCACAAGGGCCGGCGGCCCTGGCGGACGGAGGCCGCTGCCAATATTGGATCCAATGCAATCCGGATCCAGATCGTCTGGCAGGAAGTCGCAGTCATCATCTCTGTTGTCGCCGCAGATCTCGGTGGCACCCGACCGGCGGCAAAACAGCGCCGTCGCGCCACCACCGTTAGCAGCCCAACGTGTAAACTTGACTACCAAGCCAGTGGCGGCGTGTACGAACGTGCTCCCCAGCGACACATCTGCTAGTAGCATGGTCTGCACAGATGGCGCAGCCGTCGTGCCGTTGTAGGTATGGATGACAATGAACGGCTTGTCATTATCCAATGTCGTGTACGGTAGCTCGTACGGATACGCATTAATGCGTACGGCGAAATACATGGCGGTCACAGAGTTCAAGCCTGTGAGATCCGAAACCACCACGTAGCTGTCTTTGGTGGTTAGCTGGGGTGGAATCTGGATTTGCTGGACGATGCCGTACGGTAGATCCTCTTCACGCAACCAAAGCATGGGCTGACTCCAGCCGAGCTGTACAGAAAGCGCACAGTCGGGGGCCCCAACAGATATGGTCATAGGTAAGCCATCGCAATACACGGGCGGAGGTATTGGATTTAACCTTGAATTACTTACCCGGCCTTACTTGTTCAGGGTCCAGGTATGCGTAAGATGTCAGGCCAAAAGCGTGTCACCGGTAACTTCTTTTAGGACATGTCGGTGACAGTGGTTCGGAAAATCCTTTGCTCCCAGCACACGACTCCCCCAAAGCCCCGGGGTTCGTTTAAGAGTATTAATGTTGTTACGTCAAGGACCTAGGAAAAGCCTTGGAAACATATGGCTATATTCACCACCAAGCTCCAAGCCGTGCCGTGCCTTGCCTTGCTTACCTGCCACAGGTGCGGCGCGTTGAGGCAGCGGATGCCCTGACCACCAGTGGCGCCCATGGGACACGTGTGATCGCACTGGTCGTACAAATCGCAACCGCCAGGGATATCGGCATGGGCCATACCCAACGTGTGCCCAACCTCATGGAACAGGAACTCGATATGGGTGTAGAAGTTACCGGAAATCCAGATAAGGCCCGTGCCAAACTGATTTACCGAACTTAATTGTCTTAACCATGGACCAACAGAGGCAGTGCCGGCGAAGCCACCACACCCTGTGCGGTAGCGGGGATTCGGCAGGGAGTAAGAACCATCAGGTGCGCACAGCGCACGTATGAATGATAAGTTGGATAAGTGATGAGCAGGCATTATTTGCAGCCCCTTCGCCGAACAGCGCAGCGAGCGGAGCTGGGCAGCCCCAGTGACATTGCAACGAAACAACCGCATATTGTCCTCCTCTTTCCTCAGGCGCAGGATTCTGTAATTTTTTGGAACTTTGTGTGTGTGTGTGTGTGTGTGTGTGTCCGCCATCCACATGAGTCCATTAGGCCTGTGTATACATGCATAGCCCTGGCACGCCCTCTCCCGGACACGTTGACCCTGACATGAGGCCGTGACAAACTAACAAGCCCTTGGGCAACATGCATGAGCAACGCAATACTTTCCGCGACGTCAACTGCACCTCTTGGCCCCATCCTCACGCCAGGGAGGCAGACGAAGGACTGTACTAACTACCCCATACGTGCGTCCTTGCGACCGCAGCTTGCTTACTGTCAACATAGCCTTCTGGTAGGTAGATGACCTTGTGGTGGAAGTCGGTGGGAACAATGTCACGCTGCAAGGCGATGCTATCGAGATAATATTGCCACTTCAGCAGGTTATCATTATCACAGTTGTCGGTGTTGAAGTTATTGCCGGTGGGAAATCGAAATGGCAGGTTAAGTTTTCCGGAGCACGGAATTTCGAGGTTCTCAAGGATCTTGACCTGGGCCGGTTGTACGGCAACTTGATTGTACGAACAGGTGTTGTAATAGCCGGATACAGAGAAGTTACTCGCAAAGAAAAAGTCTTGCATCCACTGTGCCGGGAAGAGGACAGGGAATAATCGGGGCGACAGAATTCTGAGGAAATGCAAGAGCGGAACGATTCATGTTCAAATTGTTCACATTGTTCGCCATGTCAATTCTTCAGCTTCAATGCCATCCCTAAGGTGCACTCTATATCCTTCCGCACGCGAATGCGCAGTGATGTGTAAAAGAAATAGACTAGGTTGGCGTTGAGTAGACGTGTACGGCAAAATAAGGTCTTCTTGGGTTTGGTAAGGCCTTTAAGAACACGGCGAACACCCAGGTCAGCAACATGCCAGATACCTTCATAGCAGGCAGGCCTTTCGAGGCCAGAGGGGACCAGGTCGGTAGCGCGTGTGGGTTTGCTACCCGCTTTACCCCCGTTTATACCGATAAGTCATCCTAGTGCTGTCAAAGCCGATCGCATGGTTCGTACGCTACGCTCGCCAGAATAGCTCACAATAACTTCCATTGGCCAACCGTCCGGTGTCATGACTCACCGATTTCGTGGTTATTGCAGGCTTATCGTAGCCGCACATGCTGACGATATAAATGAGGAATGTGGGTCTTATGGGTGCGGTGATTTCGCTGCCAAAGAGGGAGCGTCGCCGTGCCCCTGCTGCTGCTGGCGGCTCCCTGTTCAGCTGGCGGGGCTTCTGACAGGTGTTCATGACACCGTCCTGAATGCTGCTGTAGGTGATGGCAAAGCGGACATTGGGTACGAGATCAGCCGCCGATATCACGCCGCTGCAAAAGGACAGTCGATACATCTGTCCATCGTCCTGTCGCAGGTAGTAGGCAAGGTTGTCTTGGCCTCCGGGAACTGATGACATAAGGATCGTTAAACTTCCTGTTGGGGTCAGTGAGCGAAAAGAAGGAAGGCGATGGTGCTCTTGGTTCGAGAATGGGTTGTCACGGCATCTTGCGCCCGTTGAGCTACTGGCACTTACCCGTGGCGACGCCAGCCAATTGAGATTCAGCTTTTGCGCACACGCAGCCGATGTAAAATATGGTTAGGGCCGTTGCCCATATTGGCAGCGTTGTTAACGATCGCATTTCGTTGCCCACCGAGGTGGGCGACCCCACTTGGAACGCCCGCGCGTTCTAGCCAATCGGAAGTGAGTTGATGCCTAAGTCTAAAGATAAGTGCACGTGCTAGTCGATGGCAGTCAGATTGTAAATCTCCGTGACAGGTAGTTGTAAAGGTCGAAAGGCTGCCATACACTGCCTGCTTAAACTATAGGGTTGGTGCGTTATTAAAAATGACAACCCAAAGAAAAGATAGTGGTGAAATAATTGATTTCAAAGGGCGCGTATATGGGTCTGGTATAACGAGTCAACGACCTATCTATCCTTGGAAATGCGTCGCATGTTTAGCACTGAAAACTTGCTGAGATCTATACAGAATAACGTGTTAATGTATTAGTCTGTATGGATCATCAACCATTTTTCCAAATGGTACCTTTTACAATCTATTTTCTAAATGATACCTTTGACGCCGGATCCGGATTTTTAACAGCCGCAGTATCAGCCGAATTCCCATTAGATCCTGGCTACATCTTCTCTTATGTATTCGTAGCTTCCGCACACAGTACTACAGCTATACGAGCGACTGTGCACGCATATCTTCGCTTCTGGCACAGCGTTCATCAACCAGCTACCCAAACAGTTCCAGGCTTATTATGAAAACGAGCGCGGAGATTTTTAATTACTAACATAATTAGCTCAATTCGTTCGATTCGTTCCATGCCTTTTGCTCAGCCGCTCTCCATGCAATATTATATTCCGGGACACATTATGAATTCAATTACAGGCGCGCGATGTCAAGATTCTGCTTCTGAACCTTACCACCTTTTCAATTAGGATATTCAATTAATGGTAACACTGAAATGGGCGGTGGAACTCACTCGAGACAGCTGCTCGGGTGGCGAACAGGCAGGTATCATTATAGGAGTCAACGATTTAGGTCAACATGGATGCGCAGGGCCAGGTATTCACGAAGACGAAAGCTTAATCATTACAACTTATCATGAAAGCTGATGATGATGTCAACGGTCCGCACATTTGCGCGTGCATGTTAGGCCCCAGGGCATCGACCGCGGCAATATCCTGCGCACCAGCTCAAGCTCTGGATCTGTGGTCACGACGATTGTGCACGAATTGCGAACTCCTGCAATATCTCCGAAATGCGGCGCCTGACATGTCACGAGGAGTCGCGCCAAAAGACCGCTCCAACACACTCTCTCCAATCCGCAGCTACCACGACCATTACCGCGCTGACCGCCCAGCTAGGACAAAAGGATTTTCTGCGTGCACGGCACGGTAACTAGGGTTTTATTACGCTCGGTGGCGAACGAACGAAACGAATTTCGTCTTCAACACTTCCGCTGATCCTTTCAGGAAACAGCTCAGGACGCACCACAGGAGCATGAAACAAATATACTGCTTCTCAAATGCATTCGACGGTTCACCTGAAAATCAAAGAGTGAAATACAGAAACTCATCTGCCAGGTACTCATACAGTGACTTTGTAACTACCGAAATCTAGTTATCGAACGAATCAATCGCGCAATGCACCTTCAGCACGTAGCAACGCGTCTAAATACATCGAAATGTCGACACTCCTTTTGACTCCACGTGAGAAATGAGGACCAGGCCGCAGAGGTGGTCAGCGGTAGGGGGACTATAGTTGCAGTCCACACATAACGGGCACCAATGGCGGGCGGCGTGAATGGAAACTCACTGCATTACTCCAGCAGAAGGCTGACAGCAATTCCTGTAAATATAATGGAGGACCCACTTGCAAGGGCCGTTGCTTTGTGCAACAAAAAATGCAGGCATAATGCCAAACTGGCATATGCGCGCACGGACGAGCTTGCGAAGTATCCAAACATGGGCAGGCGCACATGATCTCGTAGGTCATCAACTACTGCGTGCTAGTACGCCAAATGAAGCTGATTGAAAAGTCATAGCGGCAAAACCATTTCCCATGCAAATGGTGAAACCCTAACCAAGGGCAGTGTCCACGCTGCTTTTCTCTGACATTTCTTCCATAAGCAGAGGGCAGCTGTTTCTCTGCCTGCATATAGACAGAGGTGAATAACAACAGATATCCATTAAGCCGGGACTTCCATTTTTCAGGTTTCTAGGGCAACCTACGAAGCTAAGCGCCCCTAACGGCGTTTTGACGTTCCATCTGCAGTGATCGGGTCTCGCCATGCGTTGGGCGCCTTAGCTTCTGAAGAACCTATATTGGTTACGCCTGTGCTGCTGGGGATCGGTAACTCGGTGGCTTGGGAGGGGGCCGCTGCCCTTTCCGTGGAGACGGCGGCGACGGCCTCGCCCCACTTGGCAGGAGTTTTACCCACACCTTTGGCCGGGGGGGGCTCCGTGGAGGTGGTGATGGGGGGGCCCGAAATGTCGGCCGGGGAGGCATCGACAGGCTGGGCGAACGGGGCTTAGGCTGCCGTGATTTGGGAGGTGATGATTTCGGAGGCGGTGGGAACCGTGATTCGGCTGACAGCTGAGGATTTTGACGGGGACGAGTTCTTGGGTAGGAGGTTGCCGGCGCCAGGGTTGACGGTGTTGGCGCCAGGGTTGACGGTGTTGGCGCCAGGGTTGACGGTGGTGACGAAACTCTATAGCTTGAGGCCTCATTGCCGCCGCTACCATCATCATTGAAAGGGTTCGTACCGTCGGCCATCTTCCCAATGCAATCCGGGTCCTTTGCGTCTGGCAGTCCATCGCAATCATCATCAAGACCATCACCGCAGATCTGTTCTGTTGCTGCCGCCTGACGGCAGAATGTCGCGAGAACAACACCATCAATGTCGTCCCATTTGGTGTACGACACCACAAGGCCGCTGGTATGATCCACGTATGTATCACCAATCTGTATATCAGCCAGAAGTACCGTACGGGCGTACGGTTGCTTATCCGTGCCGTTGTAGCTATGCACTGTAAGGAAGGCATAGCCGTTGAGTGGTACCCCGTATGGTAATTCGTACGGCTGTGTATTGATTCTCACCGCCACGTACAGCTTCATGTTCCCCGGCATGGTGTTCAGGTCGACCATGACGAAGCTTTTGGAGGTGGTCAGCTGTGGCGGCATGGTGAGGACCTGCTTGGTGCCGATGGGCAGGTCCGTGTCTGTCAGCTGCCGGAAGGGCTGGCCCCAACCCAGCTGCCACAGGTGCGGCGCGTTGAGGCAGCGGATGCCCTGACCGCCAGTGGCGCCCATGGGACACGTGTGATCGCACTGATCAGTGCCCTTGCAGTTGGCTATGGCTGCGGCGTGTGCCATGCCCAGCGTATGGCCAACTTCGTGAAACATGATTTCCAAATCGCCGACGTGATCTCCGGACCACCAGATAAGGTCCGTGCCGTACAAGTTGGCGTCGCTTATACGACGAATCCACGGCCCAACTGTCGCCGTACCAGCAAAGCCATTGCACATAGGTTCTGCAAGCAGTGACGAGAAATGGCGTCCAGGAAGGCATGCGGACATAAATGGCACTGGCATTTACGCGCCCAGCCAAAGATCTGTCATCCCTGTCGTCCTTTGCACTTTCCCATGTCTGCGCTTTGCATGTGAGTCGCTGCGCTTTCTCCTTATGTCAGGTAAACGGTCAAAGTGTCAAAAAATCCGAACGATGACTGAGCCTGTAGGCAACAGAATGCCGTTAGCCCCATTCCGCTAGGCCTTAAGTACCTGCCTTCTTAGGCATTGCCCAGACATTGCCCTGGCACTGCAAGCAGGGCGGTTTAATAGGTATTGCGTAACCCGTGCCTTTCCTTGCATGACCTATTGCGTATCATGCACGTTACCGCACAGCTGCTCATCAGGGAACGCCCCCAGAATGTTCTGCAGGTGACGCACATTCGCACATAGCGGTTTGCTTTTTAACCCATCACAGCATTACATGTGCTTACTGGTGCCACTGAAACCAGCTGGCAGGAGGATGACCTTGTGGTTGAAGTCCGTTGGAACTACACGTTGCTCCGATACCACGCTGTCTAAGTAGTAATGCCACTTTAGCAGATTGTCATGCCCGCAGCTGCTCGTGTCGAAGCGATTGCCGGAAGGGAATGTAAAGGTTATATTTTTGAGTTCGCCAGTACAAGGTATAGTCAAATTCGCGAGGATGAGGACACGCGATGGCGCTAGGGAGACTTTGCCGTACGAACATGTCTTGTAATAGCCCGCTAGCGTCTGCTTTCTGTCCTCAGCGAAAAAACTGCCGTTCAGCATCTGATCATCATCATCATCCGGCGGATGAGGAGGCCGGCAGGGTAAAGCAGAAATAGCAGCGTCCATCATGTGAGTACGTGTGATATAAAACGGACGGGAATTAAGAGGGAACCTGGCGTGCGTGGCGTGGAGTAGATGCGAAATGAGATGCTTCCGCAGAGCACACAATAAAAATATGCTGCTGCATTCTTAGGAAGGTAAGCTTCTAATCATCATCCTGCAAGGACTGCAACGTTACTAGGATGTCCGCCGTGTGCATTGGTAAGGAGGAAATGGGGAAACACAGGTTGTCACTTTAAGAAGATTCGAAACAATAAAACATGGGTTTGTATATGCGTTCCAAGAGATGCGCGCTGCGTGGGCCTGTAGGGCAACGAGGCTTAAGTGAAGCAGCGGAATTAGTTATTTGGGGCGAACGAAGAACCGGCTGTAAAAAGTACCCAGCCGATAGAATGGAAATGGGTATATGTGTGCGCGCGTGTAGAATAACAGCCCGCCACGTCGACCCGCTGCCCCTCCGCACTGGCGCCCCATAGCTCATCCCGGTGATTCCATACACTTATCCGACGTTCCCTACACGCAAGTTAGGTTCCAGACGCCCCCATCATGCTACCCGCATGATAGGTAGCGCGCGAGGTGCAATATCTGTGCGGAACGAATAAACTCTTTGCACGCTTTCTTCACACAGCACGCTTACCGCTGGCGTTGCCGCCGCTGGTTTGTCGAAACCGCAAACCGTCACTATGTACACCAGGAATGTGGGTCTTATGGGTGCGGTGATTTCGCTGCCAAAGAGGGAGCGTCGCCGTGCCCCTGCTGCTGCTGGCGGCTCCCTGTTCAGCTGGCGGGGCTTCTGACAGGTGTTCATGACACCGTCCTGAATGCTGCTGTAGGTGATGGCAAAGCGGACATTGGGTACGAGATCAGCCGCCGATATCATGCCGCTGCAAAAGGACAGTCGATACATCTGTCCATCGTCCTGTCGCAGGTAGAACACGTGCGAATCACGGCCACCAGGAAAGGATGACGTTAACGTCAAAACCGTTCCTGCGATTTTTGGAGGAAAAAGGGCAAAAGCGAGGAGTGGCTACCACCGCTTATCGTTGGATGACCAGAAGCAGCCGCTCGAGGCATGTCCTTGCAGACTCGCGCGCGCACTGCAGTACGGACACGCGCAGCTTACCGTAGGAGATCTGTTCTCCAGTGACAGTATTTAGCTGGCGTTCTGCACATGATCCTATGACATATATAAATGCTGCAATAACCGTAGACGCCAACGCAGCGGGTGCCAAGGACGCCTTCATTGCAATTCCAAGTTAAGCGACTCAAGGCCTGACCATGTCGTCGCTGTAGCTCCAGTTTATAATAGGTGAATGAAATCGTAGTATCCATGTACAAGGGGTTATCACATCTGGGGGCGAATTGGTAGGCAAGGCTTTCATAACTGACCCTGACAAAACACAGCCCAGCGCTTTAAAAATCCTATAAAACCCAAAATAATGCTACAATTTATAAATATGGGTAAATAGGCAGAACGATCAAGGTATGTGAGGTCGCCGAGCCATTTACCCGCCAGAAGTAGGTAACTCCGATCTGTATCCGATCTCTTGCCTCAACCCAAAGTATTAGCTGTAATCCATAACTTGAAGTCCTACCTGGACTTACCTCCGCAACTTTGTGTACGGGTTTCCCTTGCAAACCTCGAATAATACCGTACCATGTCGATTAAGGCGAACCGTTCTGGGCATATAGAGTTATCCAACGCTCAACTTCCAAGCTTATTACATAAATAACCATTGCGGTTTTGTGGATTGGTGAGATTTAATAACGTCTGCGGCATGCATGATGCTCATGGTGAAGGGGCATCCATATGCGATCTACTGGTGCCTTTGTCTCGGGTTTGCTGATGGTTCTTTCTCATTTACTGCTTGGATTCTCTCCGGTATCCGAGATGCTAAGTGACCGACTATCCGAGCATGTTAACGGCTAGCATTTACTGATTGGAGCTGAAAGGAGCATGTGCACTCAGCGCAAACATAGCGAGCGCAATTTGCTGTTCCGGTGAGGTCCAATAATCATCTTATGCGTTGTCTCGGGCCCTTGGGCAGTCCCCCCACCACGCCTCACCACCGATCCGAAATGTTGACCATTTGCGAACCCACAATGTTGCGACTTGTTTCTCGCAATGAAATGATCACAACCCTGAGCCCAGCTTGCTGGAGGGCTGGAGAGGAGATCGTCTTCTACTTGGTCTATTCCTATTATGCTAGCATAAGGCTTTCCCCCTTCGTGTACGGCCCCGTGAATAGAGTTGTTCATGGGTCATGAGCTCCTACGAGCTCATGTCAGGTGCAGTTCGCCTCAGTCCGGTTCAGGGTATGCATGTACGGCATCGAGGGCTATCACCCGCACGCCGCGGGGAAGGGGAGGTATAGCCCTCTTACCTCTTTAACAATGTCCAATCTTTGGCATACTACGCCACGTTGCCCGGCATGGCGACTGAGCTCCGCTGTGCTTCCATACTTCTTACCCCAGGCTCCATAGCGAAGGGTTTCGGAGCCGTCAGAGCCTACATATGACTGACAAATGAGGCACTCAGAAGTTCTCGAGTCATGCTCAAGATAGCGGACTGGCAGCAGGTGCATATAAAAAACTGTAATTAAAATGCAGACGCCGTGAACGCAGGATGTGCTCCGTCGTATGTATCCCGCACTCAAGCAATCCTGACACAGATCCCTCAGGTAGCTATGGCCTGGTAGCTTAGGATGAGGACATCTTCCACCCAAGCAAATGCATCCATGCACGTAAGGGATCCTTATGACATGACTTTACAACATCACAGACCTTGTCTGTTCTTTCATGAGTTTCTCTTAACCTACATATCAGCGTGCAAGGGCTTCAAGGAGGCTTCAATCATCCAGTCTGCAAAATGCTTTTTTGCTCTCCACACACAGACATCCCCTGAATGTGTGAGCCAAATGGCCTTAAGGAATGCACCTTATATGATACCAACAGTCAGAAGCGGGTGAGCCGTGGCAGCACCGCCGTACCACACCAACCGCACTTAAGACACGGCCCCATCTTTCCGAGCCACACACATGTCTGTCAAAACCACACTGTCTGTCAAAGCAAGCAGTTGCGCTTACACCATTTATATCATATCTTCCCCAGATTTCCTCATGCATCTTTCCTGCGTCTTCATCGGCGAGTAATGGGCGCTGGCACAGCCCGCCTGGCACAGACATGACACCAGAAACTGGGCGGCCGCCCGCAGCTCCATAATAAGTACATAAGTCCATGGGTCACTACGTATCCGCATACACCAAGCCAATCTTGTCGGGCACCAACCGTCCGTCAATATCTCAAAACCTTAAAGGATGGCCGCTGTCAAGAAGCTTGTAAATGGCACGGCAGCACCGATTCCGTAAAATTTTCTCCCAAGTCCGCCTCGCTTGGTTCATGGACACTGCAACAGCGCGGCACGCAAGCGCTGCATACAGTCAAATGCCTCCGCCTTTCAAAATTCAGGATCCTGCAGCAATTGTACTTACAGGTGGCAACCACAGACTGCACCGATGTCATGCACGCTCCGTAACCTCCGCGGTGGGATGCGTGTATTGTTGGAGGCTGCAGCCTGTCTGCCTGCCTATGAAAACGCTAGTATGTATGCAGCACGTCCTGAAGGAAATATGAACAGATAGAGGGGCGTGTCCCCATGTCCTGACCACACCGCAATCTACGTTCGTCAACCCACGCAAAATATACACGTGATCCCCAAAATGCAAAATCCGGTCAAGTAGCAAGTAGCAAGTAAACGCATATGGAAACCCCCACTCAATTGTAGCACAAGGGACACAGCTGGGTCGGTCCTATGGCACCTATAACCGCCCTGCCGCCCAGAGACACGCATGAACCTCACGATGCTGTCATGAGACGGATGATGCCGGGTCCGATGTACGACAAAACCCGAACATCATCCGGCCTATCCTAAGCTGTCGGCCGTTATAATAATAACAACAACAATAATAATAATAATACTTAAGTATCTCTTCAAGGGCTGATTCCGGAAGCCGATTGAGACTCTGCGCTCGCAAACTAAATGCCACCGAGTACCCGGACAGCACGACCAAAATGCGCTGCTGCACCGACTTTGAAAGGGACGCGGAAAAGAGCCGTACATGAAATTGAAGGGACGTTTGGATAGCCCGCACCTAACATGGACATCGCTCGGAACCCAACGGCATAGCACCAACATGGCACACCGGGGTACTGCTGCCGACCTCAGACAGAGCAAAATTGAGGACCAGCAAGCGGCCAGCTAGCAGCAGGGGACAAGGGGCTAATTGTGCAAATCCGCCGGCCCCACCGCACGGAGCCGTGCACAACATGTGCCCGGCTTTTCCCCCACCTCAGGCCCCCGCACGTACATCTTCGTGACGGCCAACATAAGTGTCGTGCAACCCATAACAAAGAAGGCATTCCAGGGTTGCGTGCGCCCGTACGCACAGACGTCATACATACTTGCGTCCCCCTGTCCCTCAGCTTCCCTTCACCCGCCCGCATGGTTCAAGGCATATTTTGGAAACCTGCTAGCCTACCTGTCTGCGTACGTGCCCAGCTGTCTACCTGCCCTCTAGTCGCCAGGCAGCTACATCAGCTGCTGCGCGCTATAGTAAGCCGTCGTCAATCTGTACATCGTCAGCATGTCTTGCGCAATATGCCTCGAGACACCACAATCAAACCCGTCACATCCTGCCACCAGAAATCTGGCGTTCGTGCAACCGACACACCAACCAGGGTACCCGCTAAGGACATCTTGGCTGGCGGCTTAAATACCACGAAAGCCTGGGAAAGCCCTTAATACTCACACTAAAAATAACAAGCATGTGGCTACCACATACAGTAAACTGCATCGTGCTCGCCATCGCGCGGTTACAGTAGTCACATAATAGCAAGCAAAGAAAGCAGGATAGGCAGGGCAGCTTGCGCCTGGCCACCAAGAACACAGAGCGGCGGAGTTCTGCAATATGTTACTGTTCTTTCCCTCAGTTCTCGCATTTTAGAAGTGACCGGTAAGCTGTCAGTTGTGACAGAGAAATAAACGTAGATAGCTTCACACCTGCCATCTGACGGTACATGATTGTCCATCAATGCGCAAACCGCTAATAACATCCGGGTTGTCTAACCAGTACCCCCAGGTTGTCTGGCCCCGAAAGTGTGAAGTAATCATGTTTCCTGGCTGCCACGGTAGGGCCTTCCCGTACACGTACGGACACCCGACCCGTGCACAGTTGCTGGTTTAGCCCTTAACCAAACGACGACTACATAACGCTCGTTCACAAATGTGTGTATGTGTGTTTAGCTCTCAATCTTGGGCGCGCAACCGCTCAGGGGATTTGAACAGATGTGCGGGCGCGCACGACCCTATGCACACACTCGAAATAACGGGAATATAACACATAAAGCAAGTATGCATGCATGTGTGCCCCGATGCCGCTCCTTCTCACTCCTGCTCAGCCGCTCCCCTTGGCCTCACAACAGGTAGGCATATAGACCGAGCGGCAGAAGGGAATGACCATCAACATCATCAGGAAACCTTGAACATACGAACGCTCGTCCAGACAGCATCGAAAGCAGTCGCGAAAAGCAGCAGTAGCAAGCAAGCAGCAGTAGCAACAGTAGCAGCTATTCTTCGTATCCTGATGACTAAGGACCTAGGAACACACGGAAAGAAAAATAATATGTCAAGTTCACTCTTCCATTCGATTGCGAAACTCGTTTATCATCTGGCGGCTTCCACGCTTCCACTCGCTCGGATCTGGATGATCATGCATTTTGATCCATTTTCTTGGTTATCAAGAAGTGCACTCGCCATCCCCTGGGAAAGGTATTTTTCACCTCCTCCGTACGAAGTCACAATCGCCAGTGTCATGACCGGTAACATTCGCCATTGTCCTTTTATTGCATCAGCAGCGTTGGTGATTCTGCTTCGGCTTTTTCGGTGTTTTGGGTTTGCTTACGGTGACGCGGTAAATCCGTTTAATCCGACATTGACTCAAACGATGGGCTTTTAGGAGCTGTGAAGGAGATCTTTGAAAGATATGTTCGGGCAGCGGTGGTGAGGGCGGAATGGCGACGGTATCGGCGCCTAGGGTGGTGATAGCGACGGCGTCGGCGGTGAAGGTGGATGTGGACGTCATGGCGTCAGCGGGCCCCGTGACTTTGAAGGTGGAGGATATGCAGGTGGCCTGTGAGATTCAAGGGGTGACGAAGATGACAGGGACGATAACGGTGGTGGCGGTGGCGGCGGTGGCGGTGGCGGCGGCGGCGGCGGATCCTCTATAGCAATTGTGCTCTTTGCTGCCCTAGGAGTATTTGTAAAGATGGGTAAGAGAACGCCCCAGCTGAAGCCGTCTTTTGGTGGGGGGCGCGGGGGGCGCGGAGTGAAGGTCCACGGCGGCGGAGGTGAAGGTGGTGGCGGGGGGGGCGGGCTGAACACACGAGGTCGTGGCGGTGGAGCTGCGCTATTGGCAGGAGGTGGCGCAGGGCTGGGCGGAGGCGGGCGGAACCTGGGGGATGGGGGCGGTGAAGGTCTGGGAGGGGGTGGCCTGAAGAATAATTTCGTCTCGGGTGGTGGCGGCGGCGGCGGCGGCTGCCTGACGTATTGGGATGGTGGACGCGGCGGTGGGGGGTTTGGAGGCGGAGGACTAGGCGGTGGTGGTCTGGGAGGGGGTGGGCTTGGTGGCGGTGGTCTTGGAGGTGGCGGGCTGGGAGGAGGTGGGCTTGGAGGTGGCGGGCGGGTTAATAGAGGCAGCGGGCTGGGTGGCGACGTCCGGGGGATTGGTGGTGGTGGACTAGGTGGTGGTGGGTTAGGCGGTGGTGGACTAGGTGGTGGTGGATTAGGCGGTGGTGGACTAGGCGGAGGTGGCCTAGGTGGTGGTGGCCTAGGCGGAGGTGGCCTGGGCGGTGGTGGGCTGGGAGGAGGAAGATTGGGCAGCAGCGGGATGTCGGGGGGTGGAAGGTCCGGCGGTAGTGGATTGTCGGGGGGTGGCGGACTGCGTGGTGGCGGTCGGGGCGGCGGCCTCGGTGGAGGTGACCGTGGCGGCGGCGGGCTAGGGGTGGGCGGGCTGGGCGATGGCGGGGATCTCGGCGGTGGTCTCCTCGGCGTGGGCAGCGCCGGTGGCGACGGACGAGGCGGCGACCGCGGTGGAGGTGGAGCTGGAGGCCGTAAACGTTGAACAGCACCCGTTGGTGGCGGCGACGGTCGCTTCATGACTGCGGCGATGGGCAATTCTGAAAATATAGTTTCTGGCGTCGCGCCTGGGATTTTGTTTACGCAGTCTGGGTCTTGTTCGTCCGGCAGGTTGTCGCAGTCATCATCGACGCCGTCACCGCATGTCTGTTCCGTCGCAGCTGCCCGCTGGCAGAACGTTGCCGAGGCGCCCTTCCGGTTGTCCCAGTCCACAAAGTTGATCACCAAGCCGCTCTGAGGATCGACGAATTCATCACCAAGCGGCACATCTGCCAGCAGAACCGTCCTCAAATAGGAATTGCTAGCGGTGCCGTTGTAGCTATGCACCACGACAAAGGGCTGCCCGTTCTGGCTCCAGACGTATGGTAATTCGTACGGCTGTGTATTGATTCTCACCGCCACGTACAGCTTCATGTTCCCCGGCATGGTGTTCAGGTCGACCATGACGAAGCTTTTGGAGGTGGTCAGCTGTGGCGGCATGGTGAGGACCTGCTTGGTGCCGATGGGCAGGTCCGTGTCTGTCAGCTGCCGGAAGGGCTGGCCCCAACCCAGCTGCCACAGGTGCGGCGCGTTGAGGCAGCGGATGCCCTGACCGCCAGTGGCGCCCATGGGACACGTGTGATCGCACTGGTCGTACAAATCACAACCTCCGGGAATATCGGCATGGGCCATACCCATAGTGTGCCCGACCTCGTGGACCAGGATCTCGATATTTCCAAAGCTGTCTCCGGACCACCAGATAAGGCCGGTGCCCCACGTGTTCACCGGGCTCAAAACTCTCAGCCAAGGTCCCACAGATGCCGATCCCGATATTCCATTGCAGCCTGCATCAGGTGGGAAGGACAGTGACGGCGAAGATGATTAGACCAGATGTGAAGAGGAGAACGGGACGTGGGAACGAAAAGATGTTATGAGGAAGACAACGCACAGGAGGGGTAAGGAAAGCGGAAACTTGGTTGTATTATATGTATACATGTGTATATATATTATATTACTCTTAACTTTATAGCAGAAGATAACTTTTCAAGCGCAAGCAAATTTTCATAATCTATGTTTGCCGATAACGGAGGAGATGACGGGACGTAAGCGGGACGAAGTGGAGAGTGGCTCGTGGAGTGGACTGCAGCATTGGAAGCAGATAGGGCGTGTATTCCGGGCTGCTTATCGACCTGAGAAGGCCTGATGGCCCTGAAGGACTACGTTCCACTTTGGAGGCACCTGCAGCAGCAGCAGCCTCTCTCAAACCGCGGCCCAGCACCTTGGATGTGTTCTCCATGCATATCGTAACCTCATCTCACCTCACCAACAACCTCACTTTTCCGTTCATCACTCACCTCCACACGGGCGAGCGACTATGCAATCTCCATATCGCCACACGCATTTCCCTCCACCTCTGCTGCCCCCTAACGTCCAAGCCAAGCCGCCCGCTGTTCCCTACTCCTCCTCCCTCAGCCTCTCCTCAGCCTTCCCCAGCTGTCACAACCTTTTGCCTTTAATCAGAAACACAAGACAAGCTGGATAAGCTAAACGCCGAAGACATCCGGAACCCACTAGAACACGAATACGATGGATGAAGTACATTTAATAACTAAATTAATATATTCGTGAATTGCTGTGGTTATATATAGTGTGTATTAGTAAATTGATAGATTAATATGTGGTATATTAGTAATAATAATAATAATAATAATAAAATTACCTGCATGGCTACTATCTCCCAGGTAGGACTGCGGGAACAGCATAATCTTGTGGTGGTAGTCGGTAGCAGTTACGTCATAATTGTCTTGCGCCACACCGTCAAGGTAGTACTGCCACTTCAACATGTTGTCATTCCGGCAGGAGCCGGAGTCGAAGCTGTTCCCGGACGGGAAGGTAAAGGACAGGTCCAGGGTGCCCCGACAGGGAATGTTAATCGGCCCCAGAATCTTCAGCTCCGACACTGACACCTGCCGGTAGGAGCATGTGTCGTAATAGCCCGCCACTGTGCGGGTGCCCGTACCAAAGAAGAGGTCGTACACTGCCTGCTTGTGCAAAACGGCCATGGGCATGCATGGGAAGGGGAAATCACGTGACGCTCATGAACACACACGCGTGGGCGTGGGCGGGAATTCACCCTTTGGGGCCAGCGGCCGTCGCCCCCAAAGCCGTTTCAAGGTTACCGGCCGGGAACATCTTTCCCCAAAAGCGTAAGTCTATACACGCTGCCGTTTAGCCCACTTATATCCAAGAGTGCAGCGCACGTATACGGGACCGTGTGGTGGTCTTGTACACGTGGGCTCTCAACCCAAATTTCACCGATCCATCCTTCTACATTTCATTCTGCCTTCCCTCCTCGCGCGTGTGGCTACGTCCTGGCGCGCAGTACCTTTTTTCTGCGGTCATTCAACCTTCGCACCGCTCATCAGACTGAGCCCAATCACTTCGACTGGCCAGACTAGTACCGGCCAAGGCCATGACCAGCGCACGTAACCCCGGTACAGCTCGCTGCAGCTGTTTAAAAGGGCGGCGGTCATCAAAACCAGAGGGGGCGACTTTGGCCTGGCCCCCATTGCTATATTCCCCGACTGGGTTTGTAGCTCCCTCCCCAGCCTGGGTCTGTAGCTGTGCCACCTGGCAAAGATGGCATCTAAATGAACGCGCCGGTCAGAGCCGTGCAGGCCGCATCAGTGTACCACTATACAGCACTGGAGCAGAGGGATATAGTGATCGCATGGCGGTAGGGGGAGACGGTCTCATTCTGCCGTGACCCATCCAAGCGGTTTCGGCTGGAGGACAGCTCCGAAACAAAATTCTGGTTATGAGCTCAAGGCGGGGATGGCACGGTTTCCCAGAGGGGTAATTGTTCCTCCATCCTGACTTCCAACCCGTGCTTGCGTAGCAAGGTGCCCTACAGCGTGATCGAATCCACGTGGGAAGCCAGCCCTCGTCCGGAGCAGACCGCATACTTACATCCTGTGTAGCAGACGCAGGCTTGTCGTACCCGCACATGGTCACAATGTACACCAGGAACGTGGGCTTAGTTGGCGCGTCTATGGTATTGCCGAACAGTGCCCGCCGGGCCTGCCCCTGCTGAGGTTGCTCACAGGAATACATCACGCCGCTGGTGATGTTGCTGTAGTAGACGGTGACCTGGGAGCTGGGGGGGATGTGATCTACCCGGATGTCGGCGCAGAAATTGAGCCTGTACATGCTGCCATTGTCCGTCGTAAGGTAGTAATGCGCCACGTCTCCGCCGGGAACGGATGACATAAGAATCATGAAAACACCTATTCAAAGAAGAAATTGTTGATCACTGGTTAAGTAGTTACTGGGCCACAAGCGTGTTGTGGTCAGCATTGAAGGGAAACGTTAAGCCAAATGCCTACCCGATGCGGCACCCGGCTGGTTGCCGTCAACAAATTGGGCCAAAACCGTCCCTTGAGGCCTCACTAGGAAGTAAAGCACCACATGTAGCACGGTGTAATGAAAGAAACGCTGGGACTTGAAAAAGAGCATCATCAGACCGCCACAAGTTCAACGTTCGCGGATCTCCCCAGCTTTCCACTCAGCTCAAGATGTCATATGCGTTGTATAAGGTAGAGTATTCTGCAAGTTATATTAAGGGTTATTTAGTTTGCGTAGCCTGGCCGCCGTTCCTAACAGAGTCTATCCTTTAGCGGCTTTGATCACTTAACCCGAAACTAATCTGCATAAGCAACCATTACTTTTTGCCTGAGGACAAAATCCTCATAAGTAAGTGCTACCTAGACATCCAAGCTGCATACCTCAAGATTGTCATCAGACAGTCATAGCATATGATACGGGCTAGAGGCAAAGTCATTAGGACAACAAATGAAAGTTATCATACTTCGTTTACGATAGGTTATTACAAATATGTGCATCCACCAAAAGTGCACGGCGGATCACGGGACCCTAAAGACACGTTCGACTACCTTCTTGCACGTAGAGATTAAATGGCCTGAAGTTTCGTAGATATACGGCTTTAGCACACCTAGCCTGATTGCATGACCATCTAAGTTTCCGGCGGCTATGCAGATCCGGAACCTGCTCCGAAAAAGTGGACCCAGCGAATAGTCCATACTAGGCTATTGCCTTTACCAGAAAACATTTTATTCAAGTTTTTATGTTACGACCACCCTGTGCCTACCATTAGTTATGCGGCGTTAACCTTTTCGGCCTCGTGCACGGATGGCCTAGCTAGTCCACGATGCATTCTGATGTGTAGGTGATTCAGGCTTCCTTTCAGGAAGGAGCTGTGGATTGGATTCATACGAATGCACTGGTGCGAAATGATGAAAAATAACGTACCTATATGCAAAATCGGCGACGGCATACTACTAGAAAGCAATTCAATTGCCCTAACATAGGATATCACGTAACCACTTCTCAGATGCACATTTCCGATTACTTGCATGTTTAAACGATTTCCGACGAAGCAGTTTAAGACCTTGAAGCTTGAACCTACCGTCGGAAATTCCTACTTCCATGATAATATCCAGTTTTATTTGTTTCCTCTCCATTATCTTATTGATGGCATCCGCATCTTCTTGACCTTGTTGTCTGATAGCGTCCTTACCTTTTTAAAATTTTACCTTTTGCGCCCATCTAGGGCTACCTCTTAAACTACTCCCCATCACATGCGAAGCTGCTTTTTTAATTTTATACGTAGCACAGTATTAACCAGTGCTATAGACCAGAGATTTGTACTTCAAAGCCTGAATCGACGTACGAAAAAGTTAGTATTTTGCAATCCGTTGGGAGCAAATCAAAGCACAGTACCTGTTCATTTCTACTTTTAACCAAGACGATCTAACTTCCACAGGTTCGCGAATATCATGCAGTTACATCCGAGTGAATCCCGCGCCTGCGCTTATCCCGCCACCTATTGCAACATCCAGAATCACTCGGTGCACACCAACTTGCGGTTGAGTTGGCTACGATCTCCAGCTTATTGCCGAAACGTTTACTCTAGGCACCTCTACCACAAACGAGAAACATAAGGCTGACTTTTGTTGATGTGCGCGCTAAATGCGCGCTATGCCAGGCTGCGTTCACAACATTGTACACGACGATGTCTGGAGATGTGGGAGGGGAATATTTTCAACGCCCTTAGTTTCACGATCCCTTAAGCCGCATGCCGAAGCAGGGCGCAGCAGCCATATTCACGATAGGTCATATTCCCCCAATCGGGCAGACCGTGCTGGCATATCAGCATCTTCTCACCAAATCATGCAGCCTTCTGGGAGATATCGGTGGATGTACGCAATATTGATATGCCGCTATGGTTGTGCAGAAAGCTGCTCCCTGGGGGAACGTTATACCTTGAGGTTCAGTGCAGCGAACGCACCCCAAAGGCCAACTAAACGGCACATCACAATCCATGTTAACTAACAGGGGCGGGCAAGTGGGTCTGAGTTTTCACGCCCCTTCAGCGCATGTGTGCGTCCATAACCGCCCTACAGCCCCACGGGTCGCGCACACTTGTCATGCAGGCATCATTGAATTACCATCATCTTGCTTACTTAGGTTATCGGGCACAGATCTGTCAATTGAATCATCGTGCTTTATTGGGGACGTCGTCGTCCAGATGGTACATCTTTTGTCGACGTACGACATTGTTCAGCGCCACTTCCGAGACCGTGACCTGACCGTGAAAGGAAGTCGCTGTCGCTAATTCATCGGGCAACTTGATTTTAATTTAGTTGGCTTAAAGCAGGTTGCGAGTCGAATTGGCCCGCCTAGGTGCGCATTACATTATCCTGGGTTAGGTGGTGCAGTGGTCCAGGACGCAGGCATGCCGGCAAGTAATGAGTTATTGCCCCTTGTTGTTTTATCATTCACACAGTATTATATTCGGAATAATATTTACTTCCTATGGCAGGTGTTCATCCTAAGCATCCGGGCTGAATTGGAGAATGTCGAAAGCTTATCCATACCTTCAACCGCTCATTTCTGCCTTGATGTAAGTTTATGGAAAATTTTGGTCACTTTTTCCTCAGGAATGCTGTCATGATGTTGATAAATGGTCGCTAGCCATTCCTTCTCAATGATAAGTTTCCTTGAAATTACACGGCATGCAGGTAAAGGAAAGTGCAGGCTCTGAAGAGAAGAAAGGAGTTTACGTTACCTCAACCGAGGAGCATGAGCTATCGGGCAGTAAGGGCACTGCAAACCTGGTTATGAAGTTTGCAAAGGGGAGTAAGAAAGAGGCTAGCGTCAACGTACAAGAAATCAAGGGCGTCACCCGTGCATACGGTGGTGAGGCCCGCCGGCAGGACGGGTGGTTGAATCCTAGAAGTTGAACTTTCATCGCTGATTGCAATTGTTCCAGCGGTTATGAGGGCGGGCAGCTGCTCTACAGGTGGTAAGGGTGTCAGGACTTGTGAGGCTCTGCTTCAGACGCCGGGAGCACGGCTGGTCCCGGACGTTTCCCTCCCAAACACTATGAACACTGAATTTTCGCACTATGCGCTTTTCTCTTATTACCTCCACCCTTCGCAGCGGACGATGATGGAAAGTTTGTCCCAATCATCGCGTTCGAGTGCCGTGGCCTCGATCCTATAGCATTTCACCCGGAGGTAGGGACGGGTTCAAACAATGAACGAACATCAAACAGCTTAGTACCTCTCATGGCTGACGGGAAATTTCGTCACATCTGTGGACACACGCTTTTTGCTCTTCCTGGATTGGGCCGCGCGTTAGGATCTGCGGCGGCGGGTGCCCCAGATCCCGCTTCCCAGCACTCCCCAGATTGGCCCGGAGAATCAGTGGCAATTGTTGCTTGCAAGCCCCCTTTCTGAAGCGCTCTTGCTCCAAAGTTAATCAACCAAAATGCTGGACCCGGGGCTGCTCCATCTTGCCTTCTAGATGCTCTCGTCCACCGTCTCTGATAATGGGGCAGATCGGGCAAATACCATTTTGTGAACCATGTCATTGTTTGCTGACTTAGCCACTTCATGTACCACTAAATGGCGGCTGGAATAGCTCCCTGGAATAGCCAGGGGAGATAGGAGTTGTGGCGGACCGTCCCCTTCAAGGCTGTTATGCTTTCTGACGCGATCTGGCGGCATCTGGGTTATCGGGAAGATCCAACATCGCGAGGGCTTGGGTGAGGCCCAACATATTGCAGGAGAGGCGATCCATGCACGTGCTGCCGTACGTTTGCTACAATGCTTGTGTATGTGTATACGTGCATGTCGGGGTTCCGATCAGGGCGACTGGCGCGTGGTCAGCACGGGAGGGACCAAGTATGACAACGTGGACCTCAAGGAGAACGAGTGGAGCGACTATTGCGAGAAAGCGGCGGCTAGCGTTGGGATCTACAACTTCGAGTCCAAATTCGAACTTTATCGAGGATCCTGATTTGGCGGAACGCCGCAACAACTCTGCCGTACAGAGTTCTGCCTCACATAGTGGGGATGGCGAAAGCATTGACAATGCGTTAACGGATTATGCGTTGCAGAATGGGAAAGCGATGACCCAAATCGGGCACTGCAGGAAAGACGATTCATGAATCGCCGACCTTGGGATAATGAAGATTTGTATTGATCGGGAGGTCTCGCTTTCCCTGGAGTATATGCCCCTGGCTGTACTGTCAGCCATTGACTGCGTGTGGCCAGCACCGAATCCCCGACCGAATATTTGACCGAGCTTATCTCTCGTTCGCTCTGTCACGCAAGTGTCATTCTTCTGCTGTTTCTGCCAAAAAGGCGAAGAGGGTCCGGAAATGCCATCAGAACGGGGTAGGTAGTGGGGGGTAGTAGGACCGGGAGGACCGTTGCATGAAATCGTGTGGGTGTTGGATAACCTCCTTCTGGAAAAGCGGTGCACCTTAGGGTGGCAGCTGCCTGGCATGCCAGCTAAGGCTTGTGGGAACCAGACGCCCTCCTCTGACGGCAGCTCAGCATGGTTCAGCAGAGGATGCGGCGGGGGTTATTTTTTTCCGGCATCCAAAATGGATTTTGACCTCGTGCATCCCTGACACTTGAATATTTGTCGTAATCCCTTTTGAGGTTTCGGGTGATCCAATTGCTTTCTGGGTTTCATTACAGGTGATTTCCTAATGCTGTCATTCCGTCAACATCCGTGCATCTAGAAGGGTACCGGTTGTAGGTACCGGCTTTTAAGGTTTCACGTACGATCAGTGGAGATCGTCTTGTTGACCCTACTCGCAGTTGAGAACGAACCAGAAATCTCTCTGTATTCGAAGGTGGGCAAGTAGCAAACCTTAGACAGGCACGAAGACAGGCCGCTAAGAATGCCGTGCGTGGCTAAGGCTTGTACAAGGTTCTCAAGGTCTGTAACTCACTAAACAAGTATGATGACCTTTATTAATATGAATATGAATTTACTTTTTACACGGCCAACCCATAATCTCATGAACATCGTTCATCTGCCCATCAGACTTTGCGAAAGTGAATAATTTCCAGTATCAGATATACATTAAAAAGCAAATGGAAATAGAATTTTGGGTTTGGATGTTGCAAGCAGCAACTTCCATATCGCGTATTCATTGCGCATCAGCTGCAGGTGCTGACGCCGCCGCTCTTGGCGGGCGACGGCGGGCTCCGAAGGGTGCAGGCCGAGATGAAAGGCGCGATTACTCAATTTAGACGTTTCATGTGGTATTCTTGCTTAAATTATGTGTGCTGCTCAGTTATTTTTTCTGTACTTCCTTCTAGCCAATATCCAACTTGGGATGAACATTTGCAACGGGTTTCGCACGAGTTTGACGCGCTATGACATGATTACGTCAGAGATATAAGTTATAAGGAATGCATTCATTTCTACGCGTCGACGCGGTAAGGTGTCCACCATAGTAATTGCCCAACGTGAATTCGAAGGATCACGACCCAGCCCGCTGGAACCGGTCTGGATTCAGCGGAAGCTGCGGAAGCCGCTATCCTTATTTTCAAACCGCTTGCAAAAGACACTCGAAGGTTAGGCTATTGAAGAGCAGATGCGTTTGAGGCTGATACTGAGCTGTCACGCGGAGGCAGGGAAACGGAGGGTGCGGAAGCGAAATAATGTGATTGCTGCTCACGAACTGATGAAACGTTTCTCGATCGCAACCTTATAGCAGACGACACCATCGCAGCAGTCAAAGCGAAGTGGAAAGGTCAATGACACAAATTCAAACGCGCGCAGAAACGCCTGCGTATCATAAACGGTCTAAGGTGCAGGAATGATTAAAACTGGTTGCAAAGCGTGTTATCAAAACTTCAGACCTCAACAGGTATAGGTCCACCTTTGCTTTCAGAGGCTTCCTCTGTAGACATCAATAAAATTTGCTGGCTTCCTTGTTGTTTCTTACCGTTTCATACATAGGCCTAGCACATGAATTTATCCCGCCCAAGCCTTAGCCAGGCAAGCCTGATTTACCGGCTAGGCTTATGGGAAACCTCCCTCAACAACGGTAAACCAGGGTAAACAGTGTACAATCCTCTCTGATCAGGACCTCCCCTATCCGTTCTTACTCTGATAAGCGCACATGCCCGCTGCAGCTGTCAAGTTTTGCCTAGGTTTGTCCTGGCATACCTTTGTGTTCTTTCCTATTATTGTCCTTTCCTGCGCTCTATCGATTCACCTCTGTTGACTGTCCAGAATTAGGGCCACCTCACGTAAAGTTCAGGTTTAATACAATAGCTTGTCGGAGACATATCTAAAGAACAGCATAACAACAAAACAGCCATCCGTCCAGCTACCGGTGCTACCAGTGCCACCACCACCAGCCGGCTGCCAGTGCCAACAAATCAGTCCGCTACCTGCGTACTCACGACATGCTGGAGGTATTGGGAGCCACCCTGGAGCCATTGCCTATTTTGACGCACCATGGGGCAACCTCCCGCACAGAGCGCAATGTGACACCAACACGCGGACACGTTGTCCCGAATGCATTCCCTCGGTAGCCCAACACCATGAAAAAGTTTTGGTTTACACCTTTAACACCCAGCCACGTGCCCCTCCCCTGCGCTGTGGCTCGGTCCGGTCAGGACCCCCGGTGCTCGTCTTTACAGGGCGAGTCGCCCACAGCGCAGTGTAACACCCCTTAATCCAGCGCCCAGCGGAAGGCTTAGCCGACAAGGAACCAACCAACCCGTCTGCTGATGTGCTGATTCCTTCAGGACCTCCGCCTCTCATGGCGTAAAGCATCACCACCACCACCTCCTCCACCACCACCACCACCACCATCACCACCACCATCACCACCAACACCAACACCACCATCACCACCACTTCCACCGCCATCACCATCATATGCCTTAGCCGGCCCCGGGCTGTGGCGGCGAGATCCCTATCGCTGCGGCTGATTGCGCTGTTGGCTCAGGGGGGGCAGAGGGAGCTGGTGGGGATGTTGCCGCCACCGCCGCCGCCGCCGTTGTTGTTGCTGCTGTTGTTGCCATTGCATGCTTCGCCTCGCGACGCCGGATGTACTCCAACCACCTAAAACGCCGAGTCGAGCCGAGCCGTGGCCATCGGGTTGTGGTGGGGATTTGGCAACGCACGATACGGCATCGACGCAACATCGACAAGGAGTGTATGTGCGAGTGTGTGTTCCTGTGATTTTATCGTGATGCGATTGTGAGGAGAGATATGGAGTGAATGCAAGACAGGAGATGAGAACAAAGCTCAGAAGTTGAGAATGACAAATTTTGCCCTTTTCCGTGTCCAGTTAAGGCCGTTGCTGGTAAGTGATGCTTCAAGGCTTTTTAAGGGAACCCCCGGTGATGGTAATTTTTCATCTTCATACCGAAGCCCTGCCCGCCATTCCCCCCTACCTGGACACCAGCCAGAAGTCTGCGCACGTCTGCGCCAGGTGACTGAATACCGCCGTCACGGCTGCACAGCCCGCCGCTTCCGCCCCGACCACCGGGCCCAAGCGGCCCAAAACTGCCATGGCTACAGGGAGGGTCTTTTGGCTAGCCACCACCACGAGCGCGCGCCGGGTGGGCGCGGCGACCCGTGGGTCCGAACCGCCCAGCCGGAATACCTTTTTGGATAAGGGGTCCATTCGCCGAGAATTACGGTGCCGAATACTTACGTGTCGAATATAAAAATACACTTCTTAACCAATCAATTGGTGTTGTGTGCCGCGGAGTGCAGCGCGGGGAAGGTGTTGTGGAATATATAGAATAAATAAATTCGATCATCGGCTAAGATGATTTGTAACGCGATCCATTTCGATGTCCGCTTAACCTTTGGGGGCAGCGGAGACGAGCACAAGGTGAATCTAAGTGAAACGCAAATCCTTAAATTGACTTAATTTCAAAAACCCATAAACCCTGAAACCGTGAAACCCATAAAAACCGTAAGGCCCGAAATACACCCGAATGACGAATAACGAAGGCCAAGCCGGTCACTCAGTCAAATGAACCCATGCGGAGACCGATGGTACTTAGGCAGCCCCCATTCCACTCGACCCCGACCGACCTGCGCTGCTGCAGCATTGAGTGCCAAGTATACGACGTGCAGCCCCAACGAGCAGCCCACAGCCGCCGCCAACGCCCCTGGGGCCACCACCACGCCTTGCGCGAGTGCCTTGCTGACCTAATACGGGAGAGAAATGGGGCCGCGGGAGCGGGTGCAGCAGGGCGTGATGGGGGGTAAGAAAGGAGGAAAAAAGGGGAGGCGGCGATCCCTGACGCGCGGAGGAATGACCAGCGCCATGCACCATGCAAGAGGACGCAGAGTTAGCCAAGTGGCTTGGTTCGAGAGTGCCTTTCCGCGTTCATTTCATGTTAGTCGATTTATATATCTATTGACTTCTATCACATTACATCACATTCAATCAAACAACCCCTTGGCAATCAGCTGTTCTCCACCGTGGCGTCGGATTCCTTCGCCCCCCGCTCAAAACCCATTCCATCCCACCCCAAAAGGGGGGGTCACCTGCATCCATGGCACCAGCGACAGCAGCGCGCCGCTGATAACACTAAGCGTACGGCGGTTGGAGTCCACCCAGGTGCGGATCCCTGCGTGGAAGATGAAGGGCCAGTCCGCGGGTGTGAGGGGTGGAGGTCGTGAATACAACTCCTCCGATAGGGCTTGACGATAACGCCAACGACAAACGGAATAATAAATACAAGCAATAACACCAGAACAAACAGAATAGTAACAGCAACCGCAACAGCCAACGACTTGCTACCTTTCAATCCACCCTCTTACCCGCCTATACCCTACCTGGCAAGACTCCCCGCACTCCCGCCCCAATCAATGTGGGCACCAAGATGCATTGTACCAGCTGAACCAGCAGGGGCATAGGGTCCAACTGTACGGCAACACCACCGTCGCCGCCACTGCAAGAGAAGCCCCCCAGCGATGCAGAAGCCTGACGGGAAGTCAGCCGACGGAGGGCGAGTGGAGGTGCGTTTGCATGTGTATGTACGTGTGTGTGTATATGTATGTACGTGTGTGTATGTGTGTATGTGTGTGCGTATGTGTGTGTATGTGTGTGCGCGCGCGTGTGTGTGTACGTGTGTGTATGAACGTGTGTATGTGTATGTGTGTGGGGGGGGAGAGCGCGTGTAACGGAAAGAAGAGCGGTAGATCAGGTCCAGACAAGCAGGGGCTGACGAGGTGAGGCCACAAGGACGCTGACTCCCACAAGGACAAACGAAGGGGAGAAAAGATCTTAGCGCTATCTCCCGAGCGCGTGCTCACAGCAGCCTCGCGGACCGCCCCATCCCGCCCCACCCCGCCCCGCCCTCCCGCCATTACCACCTGCAGCGCCCAGGGCAGCACGAAAGGCAAGGTGAAGACTGAGGTCATGTTGGTCGAGATGGTGAGGAGCAGAGCCAGCGCCGTATTACCTCCGAGAACCTAACGGGGGTCAGGGCAGGGAGTAACAGGGGGTTGGATTTGGATCCTGAATTTTGGATTTGAAGCGGGAAATTTCCCGCGGTCCAGAACGGGAATCTATGCATTAAACATGGCGTTGTACGGATGGCTGTACGGCAATTTTCGCTTGTAAGATATCGATTCCTCTGTATCTCCCGTCCGGTGCACGGTTACCCGACTCTGGCGCGCCCCACTGCAAGCTAATGATAGGAACGCATCCGTACTCCTGTCGTACCTGTGTTAGGGCGACTCCGCTGGAGAGGGTTGTGGGCATACAGGCGAAGACCAGCAAACCTACACACGACCAAGTACGGCGAAGTGTATAGCAAACGCTGCGGCAGAAAGAAAAACCATTGGATGGATCAGCGGTTTGCAAACATACACATACACATACACATACACATACACACACGCACCCACTCACCCACTCACCCAATGCCAGGCCTGATGGTTGCAGGGGCAGCGCTCCCGCCAGTGGCGCCACCAGCGGGGTCAGCAACAAGATGGAAGCCAGGCCCCAAGTGATAGCGCCTGCCGGTGGGGCCAAGTATGAAAACAGTCACAGAACCACGGGTCGCTTAACACTCGCCGGAAGCGGGTCGGGAAAGTGTAACCATGCGATCATATCTCACGAAAAATGATTATATAGATTCTCTTAGCTCCAATGAAGGTGATATCGAAGAATGTGGTTAGAGCCGGGCCCAGAGGCCGGAGGAAGAGGGCCGGGAGGATGGAGGATGAGGGAAAGAGGGAGGGGGAAGGGGAGGAGGGGGATGTGACAGCGCGGATGGGAGGGTTCGAGGGTTACATGGAATGGGCTGGGATGAGGATGCGGCGATACATCTCCGCGTGAGGTGAGGTGAGGTGAGGTGAGGTGAGGTGAGGTGAGGTGAGGTGAGGTGAGGTGAGGTGAGGTGAGGTGAGGTGAGGTGAGGTGAGGTGAGGTGAGGTGAGGTGAGGTGAGGTGAGGTGAGGTGAGGTGAGGTGAGGTGAGGTGAGGTGAGGTGAGGTGAGGTGAGGTGAGGTGAGGTGAGGTGAGGTGAGGTGAGGTGAGGTGAGGTGAGGTGGGGCACGGGGAAGTGTTGGGGTCTCAAAAGCTGAAATGAAACCTTGCGGGGGCGAGAAAGCTGAAGCTGACAAGGTGGGGAGGAGGAGCTGCTGCTGCTGGGGGAACAACGCCCCTTGACAGCTGATGAGGGGAAGGTTAGCGCGAAGGCAGGCAAACAAAACACCTCAAAACACCTCTAAAACCCATGGTCCGGATTTTGCCGTACGTCCTTCTCTCACCATGTCCCCCACTCCTTCCACCACCCCCTAGGCTCCTCTCTTGCCCCCTCTCCTCCCGTCCTCCTGAGCTCAAACGTCCTTGCCTTTCGCGTGGAGCGCCTTTTCAGCCTCGCCTCGTCGCAGCATCACACCCTGCGTCGGGTGCACCGTATGACACGTCTTACAATGTCGTACGACAGGGACCAGCCGGCTCAATCGATGTTTGACACCGACAAAGGCTCATGCATGCGCCAGACTTTGTATGTCTGTTTACTTGGCGACAACCCTATTCACGAAAATGCGATCAAATGTAAAAAAAGAAGGCATTATCAGACAACATAGGGGTAAGCTGACTGTGCTTCCGTGCCGTACGGCATGCATCATGTACCTGTATTATAAAGATTGCGAAGGTGACGCCGGATTGCAGGCTGGTTCGGGACGCCGCGAGACCCCACGAGGGCTGCGTCAGAGAGGGGGATACAGGAAATGGTGGTGCAGGTGGGCGGGCAGGGGAAGGCTCTTTAAGTTGAGGCCGGTGTCAATTATTCCGTAAGTCGTTGGTACGGCTCGGTTTAATAGGTTTAGCTTGGTCGCTGAATCTAACGAACCAGGGCTGGGCCGATTACTCCCCGTGAGAGAATCGGGGCGACGAGCGGTTGAGATCGGAGAGATTGGACTTCTACACGACAGACGGAATGGGTTTCAGCGCCGCCGTACATCGTATCGTGTCGTACACTAAATACCGGCAGCATCCCGTATACTAACTGAGTCTCGTGAATATATAGCCCTCTTGCAAGGTTAATGAAGCCGTTCTCCTCGCACATAGCACCTTAAGCACCGCCGCCAGCAGTGCCGTGAGCAGCATCAGCGGGAGGTACTGCTCCGTCACGAGCCTCCGAAACCAAGCCCCAAATTGCCCCATGGGACTCGAGCCCATGGACGAGGCTGCCACCAACACTTCGGCGGGTACTTGCATTTGGCTTGAGGCAAAGCCGTTGCCGCTGCCTGTGGAGATGGCGGCCATGGCGGCGAGCGGGGTGGTGCTGCCATTGCTAACCGCGATGGCGGTGACGGCGGAGGCATAGGCAGTTTTATTGTTGCTGTCATTTGGATGCTCTTCATGGTTTGAATCGCCTTGCCGTACATCTGAAGCTGGCGGGGTATTCCCCGTGGCGGATGCGGACGGGCGCATTGTCTTGGCGAATGGGCTGCGAGCATTTCCGCGGTTTGCGTCCATCTCTGGAGTTGCGGAAATGGTTCTGGGTCTTCGCTGATGGCGGGGTGTGCTCCTGACATGGGGATTGAGGAGGTGGTGGTGGCAACCGAACGCGCTCCGTGCTGTCGGAAAGGCTTTCCCCCAGGTAAGAATCGGACCACGATGTGCGGGAGCGAGGAACGCATGCATGACATTCAAATTCTCTGCCAAAGGTAGCGTCGTGAGTATCGCTCCACAACTATGACCAGGCCGATAGGTCGCCGGACGTGCTTGATGGTGGAGGTGCGACATCCACGTCCGCAGCGTGTTTCGCAATGAAAATCAATAAAAACTATGAATAATTTTGTAATTTGTAACGTATATATCGCATATGCATCGCGTTAGTTAGAATCGAACAGGCAAGGACATAATGCTTAGGTGCCCCCCATGAAGCTGCGGTAGTTCATATGCATCGATACAAGTCCAGGAACATATCAAGTTAATAGCAAATTTCCAGAGGGAGAACCCTAATCGGGAAAGAGAACTTTGGCAGCTGTCGGCTCGTACACGCTCGTCCAAATCCCGTGAGGCTGTTGTCCTGGGACTTTTCGCGTCCCAATGTAGTGAGTTTCACTTACGACGGCTTTCCACCTCCTTGTAACACATTTACCGGGAGGTGATAGCAGCGCGTTCTGCCCGCTTGGAACAAACGCAGACGGGACGACATCTAACAACATCCAATTTGGAGGTTTGCCTTGCGCCTCCTTTATGCAACAGCGCCAAAAGGCTACATCCCAAAGAATGACTTCCCACGATATGAAATCGAACTAACGGAATCCGCCGAGCTAGCAATCTGTTTTAGGGACCCAGGCACCCCACTCCACCATTTGGAGGCCCTAGTGGATATTCACATGGCCTCCCGGTGCACTACCCTCACTGCCACCTTCGCATCCTCTCACCGCACACTCTCAAACTACACGTATGTACGGTTCAAGGATATGTTCCGATGTGGGCCAACCGGCCCAACCCACCTTGATCTCTGGTACAACACACACAAAAAAAAACATGCATATGGCCTTGAAACCGCCGCCCAAACTTCCAAGAGGAAAATCCTCACCTTTCGGGTAAAATAGCGAGGGCATAAACCCACTGGACGAACAATCTCATCAACTTCAGTTCTGAAGTCCAAATCTCACGAAGCCAAGAATCGGAGCTAAGACACAATTGCCCATATTCCAAGGAGATAATGAAAGTTACTGTACCGCACTGTATTGTACTGCACTGTACGATTCAACGACAGGTTACACCTGCACGCAAAACAGCGCATCAGCAGGAGCCATATCAGAAACGCTGGCTTCTCAATGCGAGAAGGCTGGTTCTTGGACGAAGCAAGTAACTAAGTGCATCTTGCTTGCTCGTCCTTGCCGTACTGATGCTTTTTTTACTGAGATTAATCTCAGGTCACAACATTTCCGCAATTCGCCGTGTTGTGAGGTTAGCCTTCTGTGCCCGCCCTCACCACCCGGTAGGGCACGTTCTCACGTTTTGCTGTCCACCAGGCCTAGATCGGCCTCGGTGGTTATGAGCCTAAGTGTCACGGCAGGCCATTGATCCAACTCAAATATGGGGTTTTGGTAAGGGGCGGTAGCGGGTTGAAGCTGGAGTGCCGGGCCAATCAGCAGGGCGGTTTACGGAGCAGGTCAGCTAGTCGAGTCTTGGTAGGTGTGGGGCAGTTCTCAGGCGTCATTAGGTTAGCCGCCGGTGGCATTGCTGCCGGGGCCATTTTAGTGTTCTGCTGTTGTAACTGCTGGGGACAAGAAGCTATGACGTCACATCAACCACAATCACCACCACCACCACCCACCACCACAACCTCCCTTTTTCTCCTCGTCAACGCAGCAGCAGCAGCAGCATAGGCACTTTCTCAATCGGGCCCGTCTTAGCTTCTTTCACCTCCCACGACTACTGCTGCTGCCGCCATCGCTGCCCGTTGGCATGACTGGGAGCCCACATAAATAACGCTAATCCCAGAGCTGGACAGGGAGAGATGCATCATGCGATCCACGCCTCCCCTCTTCCCCTCGCACCCCTGCCTACCTACTCCATCCACGCCACCTCATTCGCTATGGGCCACTCGTTGCCTAAACAGAACATCCCCCAGTCCCCAGCCTCAACTCCGTAAGCCATCAAAAACCCTCCGTACAAACATCAACCAAGCAGCGGGAAGAGATTCCGTCCATCTACATGCGTATCTGTGTGTGCTAATGGTTTTGATCACACGCTGAGTCGCACCATGACCCTCCCGTCTGGCTGCACCACTACCGGATATACTGGCAACGGTACCGGGTTGACGCTGGCCTTGAGGGTGCGCAGGACACCGCGAATTGGACTGCCGTCAGAGGGGCACCACTTGATCACCTTGCCTGCAGGGGCGGTGGGGACGGTGGAGCAGTGGAGTTAGCAAACACATCACGACCCGCGCAAACGGAGTTAGAAGCGACTTAGGGTGATGGGTAGTTTGCAGCGGCAAGGATCCAGAGCTGTGGTGACACATTCGGACGCACATGTCATTGTTGCCGATGCGCTGTGCTGTGCTGCGCTTTGAGGTGGGAGTCAGGGGAGACAGGGGATGGGATGTCTCAGTCAGGCATTATGTTTTTCCTTCCAAATATACGTTTCAGGGTTTCTCGCGGCTGAATTCCGCAAGAACGCAAAGCACCCAGGAAGACCATCACATCAAGGCCTCAAACCGCTGGCGAACCAGAAAGCTTTCTCGGCTTCCCAACTCCTACCGCGAGATTACTGCAAGAATACTTTGCCGGCGACGCTGGTCGTGTCGTGTCGTCCAGAGCCGCACCCGCGCCGCCTTCCCTTAGGTTGCTAACCTAGCCCCCGACTCAGGCGGTGCTGCCCCCCTTCCTCTGCTGCTCGCGTGGACAACATCTTGCCCCTCCACCTTCCCAGAGCCCATGCCGCATGGGCATGCGCCACAGAACATCGTACGTACCCGTCTTCAGGTCGTAAACAGTGCCGTCCAGGGGGGTTTCGATGGTGGGTCCCTCGGAGCTGTCGGCCAACTTGCCATCAATGAGCGGGTATTGGTCTGGGTTGCAGATCGGGAGGGGGAGTAGGTGCGAAGCTCGGTGAGATGGTTGGTGAGATGATTGGTTCGTTGGGATGGCCAAAGCACAAGCACATATACACACATACAGCATGCCCAAAGGACTGGAGGACATTGTCAGCCAACAGTGCGCTTCCTCCCCCCTGCCACCACCATAACACATGTACACAAACGACGTTTCACCTCCAGGGGTAATAAGGCGAACGAAAACACTCATTGTCGCGCCAGAAAGATCCCACGAATGGCTGTGGGACGGATCTTTGAAAAGCATCTGAAGACGATAGTCGCGATTACAACGAGTAGTAAAGGTTTTGGAGGAAGCGGATAAGGGCGGGAATGGAGAAGCTGACCTCTACCAAATGGACTCTCCCTCAGCGCTACGCCATCATCATTACCCCCTCCGAGGACACTTCCACATCAACACGGGCTTTGCTCCAGAGCCCAAACCCCAACTACTCCCAGTCCCCGCTCCTGTCACACCCGCCCAGCTTACAGGCCGTAGAAAAGGCGTCCATAGCGTACAAGACGTCGTTGTACATATGCAGCACGACAGTTTTCTTGCTGCCCTGAGGTGATATACATTTTCATGAGCGGTCGTACACACGACATGTAAAGCCGGAGGCGTTCGGTTGGGCTGGGTTGCCGCCGGTCGGTAAGTCGTTCAGTTGGCCGGTTTGTGGGCCGGGTAACAAAAAAGCACACCCAGTTTCACATGCACACAGTTCAGCCCTTCTGGAAGTCGTAGAAGGAAAGCATTGTGTACGCTTGGCATTTTGGCCCCGCGTGAGCAACGATTTAGATGAGTAACACATTCGGCAGCTCGCCTTTAGTTCACAAATTTTCCGCTTCTTGTCACCGGCGAAGTCGCTAATTTTTGCGAGTTCAAACCAGTTGCCCCGTGTGAGATCGCGATCTGGGTCAACGTTGCCCCGCTCTGCTGGCGCGACCTCCTTTTTGTTGTTGCTGAGCTCCTCCGCCAGGTTCACCCGCTTCTTTGTCCGGGGCGCCGTGTAAATACCGCTACCTGGATCAACAGGTTTTGATGCATCCTTTTTGCCTGGTACCTTGCCAAAGCCAGTTCCCGCGCGACAACAAAAGCACCGACGACTCACAAGCACAGGCAAGCGCTGAGTGCTTTGGAAAGTGATAGTTTTCATTTTCGCCGTGTGAACGATATGTTAACTATATGTGGTCAAAGATAATTGCATGACCATTCGAGAGTTGCGGTTTGTGTGGCGCTGAATCAGTAATGCATAATCGTACAGGCGAATCTGTGATAAAGGATATCAGCGTGCCTCATGCCTTGTAGGATTTGACAAAGCAAAACCGTGACATAATATCCGAAAGTGTAGCGGAATTTTATCAGATGTGGCCCACCGACCCACGGGCGACATCTGGGACCGGAGGCAAAGGAGTTTCAATCCGCTATTAACTCACCTATTGAAGCAAGAAATTTAGCCTTTGGCGCTATCCTAAGGGCAACAGGTTGACGCTTGCACCTATGGGCGGGTTAAGACGTACCCAGGGACATGTGAAGGCCAGCTATATGCATTCTTTATTCGTCTGAGAGTCTTCTTGTGGCATTGCAATGGTGGTCGGGGCCCGGAAAGGCATATCTAGAAACGTGCAATCCTAACGCGAGCAGCCCATCGATAATCGCACGCATAACTGCGACATAAGCAATCTACAGATTTCTGGAGATCGCCCCCAATCCAAGCTCCCACCTGCTCCAACGCTGGCACGATCCGTTTTTCAGTTAGGTGCAGGTGCGTTGATATGCCATTTCCTCTAATAACATATCGGTGGTGGTAATTCTCATATTTACATATTACATATTTTTAGTTTATATATACTTAGGTCCTTCAGCTCTGCCACTGGCGATCTGCCACTGACGTTGACTTGCGACGTTCAACCATCAACGCCAGGAGAGACCCCCTCTTCTCGGCTTCCGCACCAAAGCAGGATCTCGCCAAGACCAAGACATCAGAAGGGGCCATGAAATGCTACTCCGCAGATCGCTCTAACATATTCCCTGAAAGCAGAACATCTCGCCAAGACCTGCTGACGCAAGCCAGGTCGTACGCCCTTCGTACCCAAGAGATAAGGTCCAATACTGCGCGCAAGAGGCCCACAACCTTCTCATCAAACTAACCCAAATGCGCGCCCTCCACCTCTCGGTACATAATGAATTCCTTTCTTTTTGAGCAATATAGGCTCTATCTATATTACTAATAATCAATGGACTGCACTGCTGCCTCCCACCTTTAGCATATGAAACCCCTTCCTCCATGGCGCAATACAAAAACCGGCATCTGTTATTTTGGCCACGCATCCCAAACTTGGTAACGTTAAGCGGGCACACAGCACAACACGGCGTCACTCCATTACACACCTTAGCTGCCGTCGACTGGCGGCAGGTCATTTATAGTCACTACGTGCGCTGACGGCTCCCGTCTTAACAGCTGAATCGCCGTTAAGATGAAACGATAATGCAAGCCTATGTATATAAGAAGTGGCTAATAGACGGCTATAGATCACAAAACATGCCCCCGCCTGGGATTGAATACGTCTCCGGGACGTGCCATACTGTTCGATATCTTGCCGTACGGAATAATACCTGGCGTACACAATTGCATGCCAGCCTTGGTGGTTGGGGAAATTATTTGCCAAGGCCGTTGGCCCAACCACCACAACGATTGCGCACCACCAGCACCACGTCAGGTCATTCACGATATCCCGAAGTTGGTTGAGTTTGATCTGACACAGCCTTTTCTTTCTTAGCAGAAGCAAGAACACTGACAGCACAAACAGCCCACCAGCGCCATCATCACCACGGTCACTGCCACGAGAAACGTCAGCATATCGGTGCTGTGATGGGGTATTGCGCCGCCAGTGCCCGCCACTGCAGTGCTTGAATTCCACAAATGGCTGCGGGACTGCATGGCGCGCCAGCGCAAGTACACACACACACATACACACACACACACTCTCTCTCTCTCTCTCTCTCTCGCGCGCGCACCAGCACACAATCAGAACATTTATTTGGCCCCCGGGTGATCTAAAAACGACCAGGAGGCGGATCGCTCATGGAGGGGTATATTGTTTTTGTTGCATCATACGAAATTCCTCATAATTGGGCCAAGTAGGCGGCAGCAGCTTCACGGATCAAAACTCCCTTTGTTTTGCAACCGCACGGACGGCTGGGCAACAACGGGGGCGTTCCTCCGCCAGCAGTCTAGATATCCCACACAGCTACGTAATACCCACACAAGTTCTTGCTCCGGTGCCTTTGGATGGAGTTGCGGCTAGCCAAATGTCCATCACAATGGTGACTTGCGGCCATGGCTTGGCACCTTACCGCACAGTAGCTTCGAAGACATGATGAAGTCCCATTCCTTGTGTAGGTTCACAATTTGTGCATTTATGGAACGGGTGGCGCCAAGCATACCCAGAACAGGCACGGGGTGGAAGTCGTATCGACATCGGCGCCATCCGCCGCCGTGTAGCAGGTCCGTATCATCCACTGACCGAGCCATTCCCAGACGCCTAATATTTGCACGTAATAAGTAATGTCCGGAACTACTTTCATGCATGTTTGAGTTTCAAGCTTTCAACGTCAGGAAGGAGCGGCCTTGGTGTAAGCCATAACGACCAATAGCACGCTAAGACAAGACTCCATGTTTACCCTGCAATCATCAAATCAATACAAGATAATTAATAAATTGTCTTTGTACATGCGATAAATACCTCAAGCGAATGCCTGAGATAATTCGGCCGTGCACACCGACAAAACCTGCGCTCACACCTGCGTAAGTCCGTGATCTCACCTTAGCCCTAGGGCTACGCCGAACATTACAATGCGCCAGTGCAGATAGCTGTGATGAGCTGGTTCTGCCGTGGGCATTTCTGAAACCGGTAATTAGCGCGGCGACGTTTGACATTCTCATATCTTCTTCAACTGCCTTGGCAGCGATAAACTATTACGCGCATATACAATGCATGAGCAAGTTATCATTCCTGCATATGTAGTAATTACTTTTGCAGTACATGTATTGCAACTTGCGTCCCACGTGCCAGAGGCTGCCTGGCAGGGATGCCCGCCGCATGACCGTTTTAGCCGACCATAATCCATAATTAGCATCAGTCATCTTCCTTAAAAAATCTGATAATATTTTTATACTATAATATTATAACACTCGGTGTACTCCATAAAATTATTAGGGAATGTGTGCGAGGATACGGATTATAGATCAACTTTATGATCATCGCCGTGATGACCTTTTGTCGGGCGGCTCTTTGCTTACGCAAAGTCGTGGATAAAGATCTCCTAATTGGTTCGGCTAATAAAATCTTGAGGTTGCATTATCATTGCAGGTCACTATGACGCGTGTCCGTACTTGGTTACAATCTTACAACTTAGTTTTATAATTCACTCTCTTTCACATGAGTATTACACTCAAATATGCACGTGTGCTTTATATGATTGCGAGTCTGAGTGATGCGAGGTGTTCGCAGGCGTGGCCGTTTGCTGCTTAACAAGCTTGCTTTCAATAAGCGCATTTGACTTTAAAATCTTATTTTGAGTCCAAGTATAAGTTTTTTTACATAAATAAGCTAATAAGACAGAAGCTTACAGTGGTCCCTGATAAGCAAGCTGCCCGGAGGTGCCTATAAGCCGTCAATGAATGGGGCTAGGGAAATGTATGCCAATGTGCAGACCTACAGGATGGGGCAAGAATTTGAACACATAGATATCTCGAAGCAGCTTGGCCTCAATGAGAAGTTGGTAGTGTCAGTACTCAGGGATCCTATCGCAGAGGTTCAACGCATGCCAGAAAGCAAAAGTTACGAAGGGGGACCAAGCTCCCAGGCCTCACAACTTAGACGGACAGCTCACTCTACCCCGGGGACAACCCGAAGGGCGCCTGGGGTGCCACGAAACTGCCAACAGCCCCCTGATGCCATGCCCGCAAAACAAGTCACAAATCGGCGAGGGATAAAAACAGCCGAGGTTTTGACAATCAGGAACCTTCAGAAGCAAGCGGGAACACCCAAGCTGCAATCACACAAAACTGGGGGCGGTCTTGCATGGCAGAAGCGTAAGGGAAGATGCGGCCTAAAGACACATCCCCGATACTAGGACGGGGCAGGGCCTATTAGTCGCTTCAAGCACCGGGAGAACGGGCCGACCACAACAAAGCTGACCTAAGCACCTAGGCTGCCTAGACATCACGATGACGTGGGCGGTGAAGCCGTGTCCAGTAGACGAGAGAGCACCATGCAATCCGACCTGTTGCGGAAGACGGGATCAACAACGGTAACCGTGTAGCAATCGGAAGGGGAATGCCAGGGACAGCGAAGGATGCAAGACACACCCAGCGTCCGCAACAACCGCCGCATTTCCGATCCTCCCCAACGTAGCGCGGAAAACACTAGTCCCCAACATGGTACGGTACATGTTGCCGGCAGCTTTCCGGGGCCGTCACATCCACACGAGCGACGACATCTCACACCTGGGCTTGAATACCGGCAAGCCAGAGGTGATGCCGCTGCGTAGTACGGCACCCTACAGACAGCTCCCCGCTGCATCCATAGCTGCCGCCAGGTCCTCATGCAGCGTGAGGAGTTCCGCGAGGCGCAGTCACAGAGGCGCCGCAACGTATGTTGAAAGACGGTGCATCTGGCGCCACCGACGGCACGGGACCATTGTCAAATCCCGCAGTAATGTCGCCACATGTCGCGCCCTTAGGATATGGCTTAGTGTGCTGGCCCCCTTCACAATGAGGTCCCACGGGATCCGCCAGGGGGAGCAACACCAAGGTCCGCAGCAGCGCCGTCCCCGCGCCCCGCCATCGAGGTGCGATTGCTGGACCTGACACGACCTGACGCGCAGCCGCCACCCAGCTACTTGACACAAGGGCGAGGCGGGCACCCAGCTGGTCAGAATCGCTGTCAGGCGGCTGGTGTCTATTACAGCGCAGAGGTATCGGTAGGGAAGCACTTCCGGAGGATATGCTACCAAGATTGTATGGAGCCCAGCCTTACATGATGGGGGTCCGGGTGGGCAATGTGTGGTGGGGGCCACACGTCCCAACAAGGTTCAACCACACCCAAGCTAGGGCGTCCCAGCAGTGGATTGGGTCACCCCAGCCCTTGCACCCGTTGCACCCGTTGCAACCCGGCAGCGCAATATATCGATCATTTGCGTACAAAGGATAACACTGTGGCAGATGGCATCAAGGGCTGCCCACGGCGCACCAGGGGCTGCTTATGGCATTTGGGTCGTGGATCACTCCAGAGCATTCCGAGCGTTGAGATGGTTCCGAGGTGTCCGGCAAGGGTAGGGCTGTCCCATCTCCCATGGCAGCCTGGCCACGAGGGCCCTATCGGCACCGAGGCTGCGGGGGATTCTTGCAGCTGGATTGAACAAACGTGGCAGCTGCAGGGCGACCACAAGCCAGGGCAATTTGACAGTGAGGTGTCCAGATGCACCTGCTGCACGGTGCACACAGTAGCAATCGCAAGCGGCATGCAAGTAGACCACGTAAGGTGCAGTAGCCCGAAGCCGTCTATCACCGGCGGAAGGGAGAGGATCTGGGCCCCTTACCTCCATCCCAGGCGTGTTTGGGGGGTTGTTGGCCGAGTGATGGGTAAGGTTCGTCTAGTTACCTGCAGGTCCACGACAGTCGACGTAAGGGTGAGGGGATACCGTTCTGGTTTCATCTTGTTGGCAAGCGTTGTCGCCCGCTAGCCCCCATATCCGTGTGCGGTCGGCGGTCCCATCGAAGGAACTCTGGGCTGATCCCCCCCGCGCCGCAGGGGCGCCCGTCCAGCGGGACGCTACGGCCGACTTTCTCACGTGCCTTGTAAAAGTCCAAGACAGCCACAATGACAGGGTGACATGCTCGGCGTGTAGCATCTCCAGCAGAAGCTGCACCAGCCAGCCATTGTGTTCAAGACAGCGGGAGCGGAGGAAGGCAGTTTGTATGCAGCAGGCCAAAAAGGTTGCGCCGAAGATGACGGGGGGAGATGACAGGCCAGCATAACAGGGTTCGCCAGGGTTCGGTAGTCAGTGTCAAGCAGGTGATATGGTTAGTCAGGGTTGGTGCGGTCGCCTGCCTTACCGATGGAGGTGAAACACCGTGAAGGACAAACGCAAGCTCATGGGACCTGCTCCGGGGAGAATGGCCCGAGCGAGAAGGGGAGCGGAATGAAATTCCGGGTAGCATTGAGTGTACGCTGTCCACGCCAGGGCTGGCTAGCTGGGCGCGCGAAGGAACACCGGTGCCTCATCAGCAGTGTTGACCCAGTGCCAGCAGGCAGGCAGGTAGGCGATGTCTGGCATATAGCGCCAGCCCAGTGTGTGGAATTCGGCCAGGACCTGCCGTCGGATAAGGGAGCCGCCTCTGGGGACGGCTTGGGGACCCCCTGAGCACACGCACCCTTGGGGACCCCGCCCTGAGCACACGCACCCTTGGGGACCCCGCCCTGAGCACACGCACCCTTGGGGACCCCGCCCTGCCGCCGGGACTCTGCCGCCGGGACCCTACATATAACGGAGTCCGTCCCAGCTGCTGTGATGCGGCAGGGATCTGACGGAGAAGAGATTACGGTGCAGGCTGCTCCGGAATGGCAGGATGGGGGAAGGTCTGGCCGGCCTGTGAGGGGCCAGCAGTATGGACCTGATCTGGCCTGGTCATCAACGAGGGACACAGGCGGCCAGTGTCTCCCACGGCCCGATTGCGCACGAGACAGGACCAGACGAGGCCCAAGTTTAGCTGAAGTGTGCCGTGCACCGATCCTGTCAGGTCTGGCCTATACACCACGTATATGCATTGAGCGCTATTCGCTGGTGAATCCGAATAGCTCTTAACCTTTGCTCAGATCCGACTAATTGTTAGCGCTGGTATCGGTTGGTATCTTACGACGAAGAGTTCGTGGTACAAACGTCGAGACGTACACATGGCATTGGAAAGCTGTACCAACAGACGTCAGTAACTAGTCCCCTACTAGCCTAACTAGTCAACCAAGGCTGCTTGCGTCCAGCATTAGGCATCTTACATCTTATAAGGTGATGCCTGTTCGCATCCCACCCAGACTCAGAGCAGCTCTATGTCACGATCTGCTGATGGTCGTGACATGGAAGCCAACTGCACCTGCTAGCTACGACTGCACGGTTCCTTGCTGCGGGGGCTGCGGCATCCGACTCCTAGATTCTGCTTGATTCATCCCGCCTGCCTGCTAAGACGGTGCCCCTGTCTTAAAGAATCCGTGATTGTTCTTTGGTTCTTTTTGGGTCAACCAACCAAATGACGACGATGACCGCGATATGGCGCTGCAGTGACCGTTACGCTGGCCTTGGCCCTATATGATGGTCCTACGGAGCATTCCGCACCGACCCAAAAAACACTGAGTTTCGAGCGCAGGAAAATATATAGAGCGTAGTAGGGGGAAAATATCCCTTTGTTAATTAAACGTGCGGTTTACGGACCGGAGCGATAGCCACTTTAGCAATCGACACCTTAATGTGGACATACGGTCGACATACGTGTGTATTAGCACGTTGTATTCCCTTCATAACAACACAAACACAACATCCCTGTGTTCAGGTTTGTATCGCACTTTGTAACACAGTTAGAAACATGCCTGTAACAATGCAACATGGGAAAAACTGTTGTTGATGAAATGTTAAACAACTAACTAACATCATAGCACAATATTGAAAACCGAACACAATACAATGTTTGTGATGAAATTTTGACTGCGCTGCTGCCCTTACGTGCGGCTTCCTCTGAAATGCTGTAATAACCAAACAAACTGAGGAAAAATTAACAGACATTTCCACGCTTGACTACTATTTGATTGATTCACACCTATCGATATTGTTGAAACCAGAAACGACCAAAAAACACTGCATAATTGAAAGTTACGATAGTTGCGGCACTTACGACAGTACGACATGGCGTTAGTGTCGCACATACGTTGAATCGCGCCGCACTAAGCCGCCGTACAAATCAAGCATGCTGAATGCAGCGGCAAGAAATGCATTCCTTTGTACATCATATTCATAACTTGAGCCATCGAAACCCATTTGTGTCATCATCGCCGTGCGGTACTTGTTGGAGCTTGTTGTGTGTCCATTGCCGTTTGCAATGTCGGCGCAGCGACAAGCCATCAAGCCATCAGGCACAACACACCTCGATTGCTCTCGTGTAGCCAGGTATGCGTTTGAAACACCCCCCCCCACATACACACACATACACACAATCACATACAAGTCAGTACTTACACGAAACATATGGCACGGCACTCGCACCTTCCCCCAACTTAACACACACACACACGGCCCCCACACACACACGCACGTACACGCAGGGGCAGCAGCTTCCTATAGAGCGGCCATCCAGACAGGGCACCACAGCCTGATGCATACAATTACAGGCAGTATAACAGGTACGGCATACGCGCATCAGCATACATGGACATAGCTCCTGGTGGGGGGGCTGATGGCAGCCAGTGATCCCATCAATATCACGAGCGGGCTGGTGATCATGGTAGGGCTGAAGACCAGTAACCGTAGGTTTAGTAGGTCCTTGCGCTGATAATACCGCTGCTTCTGCAGCTGCTACTGTTGTTGAGGTGGTTGTTGTTGAGGTGGTTGTTGTTGTGGTGGTTGTTGTGGTGGTTGCTGCATGTCAAGCTGCTGTGCTCTCGGGTAACCGTCTACCAGCAGCCAGGATGTGACTCTAGCGCATCAACACACTGCCCGGTACAATATTTCCGAAGAAGACATACGGCGAGGTGAGACGGCCAAGGTGAGACGTGATGTCGAACAAAATATCCATCATGGATCGTACATAGATATTGTACGCGCCGTACGCAACGGTTAAAAAGGTTGGACCTCGCTTCGCCTCGACGTTGGGCGCTTTCCGATCATACGTCGGACTGGGATGGACAGCTCCGTATCACCCACAAAACATATCGACATATCGACATATGGATATTTACCCGACAGAACAGAAAGAAGCACTGCGGCGCAATGGAAGCGATGGTCGTTTGGGGGGGGAAGAGGTCTCTGATGATTCGCATTCTTGCAGCTGGTTAGGATCTGTGGGACATGACGTGATGAGTGCTGAGTGCTGAGTTGGGTAACATTCTACAGCAGCCGGGAAACAACACAGCTTTGGCTAAGGTCTGGAGATCTGAGTAGGGGGCCAGGCAAAAATACGTATGTGGAAAACGTCCATTGCAGGACCGGCGTACGGCCCTCAGCGGTTGATGCCGACGAGACCGCGGACGGCATATGCGCCGAAAGTGCGCGCCGGCCCTGCGCATCTAATTGCCAGAGTTGACAAACGCACTCCATAAAGCCCATTTCTTAAACATATCAACAAAAAAAGGAATTCCCCGTTTCGCTGCGCTTCAATGCGCCGAAAGTGCACTTATCATCGTACCGAAAAGCTACAGCCGTGCGCGCGCACAGCCGCTATCGAAACTTTACAGTGACGTGATGACATTAGCAATGACTTAAATCAGAGACGCGCCTCCTTACCTGAGCGCCATGCATTGAGCTATCCGCTGTCCTGTCGAGTCGTAAGCACGTTTCTGCAGGTCGGGCTGCTGAGCTGCCGAGACAGGCCCATGCATCCTCAATCCATCATCGGGATCGACTTTCAACATGCGTGTGATTTTTATTATGCCCTCAAGGAATGCGGAGTTGGAGCCGAATGGGAGCCGACGTAGCTGTCGTTAAGGAGGCCGGCCGACATGGCCTAATGGGCATGAGGCGCCCTCATGGGCGCCTTATGCCCCTACCTGACCGAAGCTGTATGACCCAAAGATGACGCTGCAATCATAAATGGAAAGTTTTGGCAATCAATCAGGCCATTTGTACTCCCATTTATTGTCGTACAAGGTCTCACACACACCTCATCATCCCCTCTGAACCGTTCAACCAAACAGAAAACCAGCCTCACAACGTCGACAAAACTGAAAGCTATGGTTGCCCATGCCGCAAAAGGCCATATAAGGCTAGTGTTTCTGTCTCATGGTCACCTCGCCAGGGCGTTCTGCTACAGACAATAACCGGCGCTCGCCGACTCGCTCGGCTGCGCGCAGATTGTTGCGGCCTCACCCATGGACTGCCGTTTTGTAATCCGCGACACCACGCTGTAAATTTTACGCATTTAGTGCTCGGTACATTCCTACCTTAGAGCGGTACCTTTGGTTGTCGATACAGCGATCGCGTAGCGGCTTTTCATCATCGGACTGCTGCGCATTTAGGCGCAATTTTAATTGTTTGCAGTAGAAAATAAATTTTCTTTTCAGATAATATCTATCCCAAGCGCCTTGGACAGCGGATGTTAGGGAGGTCCCTGCAGCACCAGCCCAAGAAAATCGTGACTCCGGCGACAAAGGCAGTCTGACGCAATATACCGTTGATACCTGCGCCATTTAATTTTAAATCACGCGTATTGGTTAGCTCATACCCTGTCACAATTAGCCCTTCTGGCCCCGCGGTGCCCCAACTGCCCAACTTTCGACGTACTTTCGACAATGCAGTCCGCGCAGATCCACAACCTCGCGCCCTGCCAAAACACGGTTGCGCATGCGGGGGGCCTTTTCTGGTGAGGCCAGAGGCTGATGACACAATGACGATAGGGATGACGATAGGGATGACGATGGGGAGAAACTCACTCAAAAATGTGCTTTGGCGCAAACGTGCACAGCACTTTTCGAAGACAAGGAGTGGAAGAATAGGACCCCAACCCCCTACTTCGCGGACGCACTGCGAGACGAAGCAGCTTAGTACGGACTTGCACGTACCCAGCAGCGGCGGGCTTCCATGCATCTCGCGACGTATCATCAGAGGTTTGGGTTTATACAGAGGAGGGCTGTGAAGATCATGAAACGTACAGGAAATTCACCCAGGGGGAAATGTTTACCGTTATTACCCGTCAGGGGTCACCCTGGCTTTCGCTCTATGGGCGGGTCTCACATGACTTCTTCGTTCTTCGTTCATCGTTCTTCGCATGACCCACATCAACCCACGCTAACAGTGTAGTGCGACTGATGTCGCCATATAAGCAGCGTATGCGGCTTATCCATCCACAGCAAATACTACACAGAGAATCCTCATTGACTCTATGTTGATATTTGCCAGTAGCCGCAAGTATAGCCATGATTATACCCCCTGCCATAATTATATTCTGCCCACTGCTCACATACCAGGTCCGACATTATCTGGACATGAGGGTATTTTCGTACACCCACTATTTCTATGGCGCCGTCGTTTAAGAAATCCGATTCAGAGCCAACTTATCCAGAGGATGTGGAATAGCAAATTGGCGGATGAAGGGGAAAGCTTACAAGTATCCTGCCAGGGCGCATTTCCCCAGCCCGCGCAGCAACCTCACGACCGGCCAACTGACCCTCGAGTTCTCCCCTGGCGGATCACATCTTCTCTCACCTCCCCCTCACCTCCACCGTCTCACGGGCCTTATCAGGTACAAAGCCGCTACCAGTCCTCAAGAGAGCACATCACCCGGCAGTTGACAACATCACATCCACCTCAACCCACCAATGCAATCCAAATGGCACTCCGTTACCTCCTCCCACCGGCCGATACCTCCGTCACCATTACCGCTGTGTATGTGTGTCCGGCCTGCACCTCCCCCCGCAAACAGCTGTGTAATATCTACGTCGTCTGTTAAACCGCAGCTGCAGCAGCTGAGGCCGCATCTGCTAGTCTACCAGCTCCCCATCGTGGCCGCGGCATCAATGGCTACGAAGAACATGCTGGCCCCTGCCCACCCACCCCCCCGACACGGCCACATGGATCCACCATCGCGGCCCCAACAAGCAGGTCCCAAAACTCCTGGAACCTTCAACATCACCATCATTTTTACGTCATAGTTAGAATCCCTTCTTCCAACCCCTACCCCTACCCCCGAACCTGTGCCTAAGACGACCGGGTGCCTCCAGCCCTCGTGCGCGGAGCACGCTCCTTTACCTGCCGTGCACGTCCTCTGCGCACAAATCTTATTTTGGCGCACATGTACACGCACATGCAGAGACCTGCAGGCGGATATGCTACCGGCACCACAGTGGGACGACATCCCGACACCGTCGTAACAGCGGCTGTTGACCCCCTCATCACATATACACACACACACACCTCCCATCACCAGTCCTTCTCCATGGCAAGTAATTCCTCCAAGCTCAGGCTCAGGAGCCGGGCGTCTGGATCGTCTGAAGGGGCCATACGCACCAGCTCCCCTTCCTCCATCTCCTTCACCCCGTCCTCCCCCGCTGCCCCCTGGTGCTGGTGCTGGTGCTGAGCGTTAGTGCGCTCTGAAAGTACCACCCCCTCCGCACCAACACCACTGTCATTGTCGTCGTCGTCGTCATCATGACCTTGATGCTCCCGTCGTTGTCCTCGCCCTCGTTCCGGTTGCTGCTGGTGCTGCTGGTGCTTTCCTTGACCGGAAGGTGCCATCCGGAAATCGTAGCGCAGGTCAAACGGTGCCTCGTCCTCACCACCGCCACCGCGCTCAAGCTCGTCCAGTACGGCCGCCAAAGTCTGCTCGTCCAATGTAGACAGCTCCACCCACTCGTCGTCATCCGCGGCACCGTCGCCCGGTGCGACACCCCCTGGCGGGTGCGCGTCCACAAAGGAAAGCTCCTCCTCGTCCAGCGCATCATGAACCTGTCCATCACCGTTGAACCCGTTCGCAAATGTGAGGGGCATGACGGGGGAGGGAAGATTTATACCAGGAGAAATAAGCGGATTTGGATCCTGCACTTTTAAAAAAGGGCGCGATTTCCAAACAAATAATGTGTCACTTCGCGCGAGGGCACGCGCCCTCGTATACGACATCCGATACCCAGATGCTGGGCATGTTACGGCCGTCAGCCAACTGCCGTTGGCCCTCAGCCATGAGATCAGCGATGAGTAATATACGAATTATTTACTTCTCATGGAATTAAGCGGCTCGCGCGTTAACGAAGATTTTGACAGACGTCGTGGTACGACACCAACTGCCAGTGAAACACGCCATCGTCATACATCAACTGCCGTCATTTATGCGCTCCGAATCACACACACACACACACACACAACATAATGCAATTCTCTTTCTCCCTCTCTGTCTCTTGCAGCTCCAGCTCTCTTTTCGCCACCGCTGGAGGAAATCCCCCAGCAGCCAAGTGCGTAGCCAGTCGGTGGAGCCAGTCATCAGTGCATCATCTTGGCCAGCGTCGTTTTTCATTCGCTCAGTACGACATGATGGAGACCAAATTGATGGAGACCAAATTGATGGAGACCAAATTTATGGAGACCAAAACACGGAACAAACGGAATCGGCCATTTTCAGACCTCGCCAAGGAGCCAGGCAGCTGTCTTCTTCTTTCTCATGACATGGACAGCTCCCATCACACGAGGGCATCCATGAGGAGGTTATGCTTTGGCCAATGTAAACCAATGTGGTAAATTCTGCCCAACCCAAAGACCAGCCCCACAGGACTCGTAACTCACCCTCCCCACCGACCCCTCGAACGTATCCAAGTCCGCCGCCGTTTCCAACCCTCCAGCAGATGATGGCCCATAGGCAAGGAAGTTGCCGCGCTCGTCCATAAGGCCCAGCTCTTGACATCGCGCCGTCAGACGCTCTATCTCACCCTCCTCGAGTTCCGCCGCCGCGTCGTCGAAGGGATGAGTTCGACCCGCCGTATTAACGTCGCCGCCGCCGCCGTCATCGTCCCATCCAGGTGGCGGCGGCGGCGGGGATCCTCGCGGCGGCGAGGAAAAGGTAAAGGCCGATGTTGCCGTCACTGCAGTGACGGCAACATCGGCGGTGACCGCCGCCGTCGCAACAGCAGCACTCACAGCGGAACCGTCAGCGGAACCGGCGGCGGCGACTTGTGATGGACTGCGAGCCGCTGCTAGCGTGTCGGGGGCGGGCCGTACAATGTCCGGCTCAGAGATGTACGACAAACCGATGGCTCGCTGCAGCGCTGCTGCCAGCTCCTTCAGTCCCTCACCTGCCGTACATCGTACACGTTGTAGGCATCACATCATGATTACTTCTTCAGTCCACCACACACCTGCACAAAACACAGCTCGCCTCATCCAGAGACCCCTGTCGTCGCACCACCACCAGTGCCATCATCCCGCCATCTTCTTTGCCACGTGGCTGCCATTGTCACGTGTGGCGGCCACGTGGACCACGT